>JAVSCE010009204.1:0-125312 GCA_032199065.1 Smutsia gigantea
TCACACTCAGGTGAGCTCAGATCAGGACCTTATGGGCTAGGAGCACCTAGGAGAGTGAACAGCTCAGGCTTCATCGGCCTCTGGCCAAGCTGCACAGGATCAGCTGACAGTGCACGGGTAGTTCAGATGTGGGGCTTACTCGGCAGCCCAGTGGACTTTCTGGCCACCAGAGAAACGCAGGGAGGTGATTCAAACTCCAGTTAGGAGGAAAGTTGACTTGAGGGAAAAGTATCACCCCATGTCCCTGAATTTTGACAATTGCCAAAAGGTTGACAATGGACCTTATTACAGAATTAAGGCAAAATGACTTTGGTCTTTAATTCCCAAACCCTTCATCCAGGGTAAGCTCGCTGGGAGCAGAGGCTCTTCTCACCCTCTGAGGTCCCATGAGGTCCAACAGCCCAGACAGACAGAACAGCCTGGAAGGCCAGCATTGCTCACTAGCCCACATGACTTTGGGCAAGGTTCTTCACCCCTCTGCTCGTTTCCTCTTCTGTAAAATGGGACTAAAGTGGTGCCTTTGTTATAGCGTTGGTCATGATTACTTTTATTGCTGTATGTAAGATGCTTATTACTACCTTGGCATCTGGTAAGTACATAAATGGACACTGCATAAGGACAAATCCTGTTTCCATTCTTTCAGTTAACCCAAGGTTAAGAGGCTAGCCTGAAGCCATCCAGCAAATGAGGAAGGGGAAGAGGTAGGAGTCCAGGTTTCCTGAGGTCCTGCCATTCCCAGGTTTCTGGGTGCTTCACCCTTCAAGGGCTAAGCGATGCCATTCCAGAAGCTTCCTGAATGGTACTGACATGTCATTTGTTCAACATTTATTGAAGGTCTACCATGTCAGGCACTGCTCTAGGCTGGGGACCAGTAAATTTACAGTGGTAAATGAGACAGCCAAGGTTACCACATTAGGGAGCTTATGTTATAGTTGGGAAAACTGGTGATAAATCAGGCAACAAATTTAAAATATTCTTTTAGATAGTGCTGTGAAGGACATGGGTGGTCTACCATAAATATGTACAGCAAGGACCCTTGTTTTGTGTCACAGCATCTGTCTAGGGCAAACGTGAGAAAAGCTTCGGTTTTGGTATCTTATGAAGAACGTTTGAAATCAAGCTCCGTGTGATTTTGGTCTGATAAATCAATCTTCCTGCCCCCACCTTCCTCATCAATCAAAGGGAATAGTGACTGTTAAGTTTGCTTTGAGAATTTACATAATTTACATGTAAAATATCCTCAATGTTTACTGTTTTTCACTTCAGGCAGGTCAACCTAGAACCCTTGAGAAGGCTAGGCAGACCTATAATCTTACAGCCTATATTCTTTCAGGACGGATGTCTGTCAGGGGGGTTACCTGGGAAACTGTTGGAAAGGAAAACAAAATTCTTGGAAGCAGCAGTCCCCTGCCATTTGATAATGAACTAATTATCACTCTTTCTTGTAAGAACACCTTCAGTGGAGAAATATTCTTGGTGGATTGACATTATTGAGGAGTTATATAAAAATTACAAGTTACCCTTTATATTACTCAGAAATCTCCAAAATTGGGCATAGAAATAAAATATTAGAACTTCTATTTATATTTGTTTTTCATATAGTCACTTTTTAATATCTACTTGTCTTATTACACAGTATATGGGTACAGTAGTACAGGTATATATAGTTTGTAAACACATTGGGGTATGCATGATCAAAATTTTTTCACTGACAAGTGTGCAATCAGAAAAGGTGAAAAGGCCACGTGGAGGCTAAGGCAGGAAAATTAAGGTCAGCCCTCATTTTTCTTGCCCAACATACACTAAGGAAGTGCATGTTCCCATAAAATAGACTGCAAGCACCTCTACAGTAATAAACAGCAGGGTAAAGGAAAGGACCCACTTTCTTAAATCCCATTAGTATTCTTTCCTCTACAAGTTTCTGGGGGGAAAAGTGGAAGTAGAAATTAAATATACACGGCAAACTAAGTAAAAAGCCAACTCTGGATGAGCCATTAAACAAACCAGATCATTAGCCTGAAAAATATGCACAAGACAGGACAATCTCCAGTAGTTTCAGAATCATTCCCAACAGGAAACCTCCACGTAGTCCTTTCTCACTACCTTCTTTGTAGAACGTTTTCTGCTTATTTCCCATCACACTATGTAGAATCCATTTTTAAGACAGGTGTGTCCTTCCTCTCAACTCACACACACATCTATCACCAACACACATTCCAGCTTCTTTCAAACCATTCATTTCACCTCCAAGGAGGTGACATCACCTGGAACCAAAAATGAAGCGGCAAAATGTTGAAAATAAAAATAAAGCGGACTTTATTTAGAAGATAAAGGTGGTGGTATCAGTTTTGGTTAATAAGGTTGGGCTCAAGTGTTTTAACAGGTCTTTAATGCCATCACAGACTGGCATGCCAAGGGCATTCTGAATGCCAATTACAGATTGAAGTTGTTTCAAAAACCAAGATGCTTGATGGAGTTTAGATTTCTCTTAATTAAAAGTCAGACTAACACACTTCTTAAATGTTTAAGAGTGACTTGATTACTTGGTTCTGAAAGTAACACTACACTGAGCAATTCCCCTCCCTTTCTCCACAAGTCCCTAAGGCAATATTACTCTTGCCTCTGACAGCCAAGATTTCAACAGAGGGGATCTGACGGGAACTGGGAAAATGGAAAGCAAAATTAATAAATGTAATTGTAATTGATATAGGCAGGCAGCTGCCACTTGTGGCAAACCAAAGCCTACTCCGATGTCCGTTTTCTTCACATTTGCACTGTCATCTTCCCAAGCAGACGGTAACTACATTCTTGAAGGAATGTGCCAAGACTAAGGTAGGGAAGGCCCAGACAGTGAGTGGACAGAATGTATTATGCATCCAGTTGCCTTAGGCGGTACAACTGATTTAAGGACAAATAAGGTTCTCCACACTATGGAAAACCCGCTAGCCAAAGGTAACTAGAAAAGAGGTGGCTTAAATGCATAACCAGTGCAGAAAAATGGCAAGGCACCGAGACCACAATCCACCCAGCCCGTTTTCCTCCTCCCCGCCACTGAAGGGATCTGGGAGAACGCATTAGTAACAGCACTTGTCAACTGCTTCCCTGGAACAAAACATGACAAAACACACGGAAGGTTTTGTTTTCATTATGGTTCTTGGTGTACTTTATTCTCCTGCTGTCTAGCTAAGCAGCCCACACAGGACAGAAATGGGTAGCACTGAGGAATGATCAGATTTTTTTCTCCCTGATATTCCTGCCCCCTCCCTAAGCCCTGACCAACATCTGTCAGGAATAGTTAATGTATCATCCTCTCCCTCAAGGACTAAAATTTAAACAAGGCATTAGAGGACCAGGTCTCTTCTGAGGGCTTAGGAGCTGGTGCAAGCTCTTTATTCACAATGGAGCGTCTTTCCTTCAAACACCTGGCTTTTTTTTTGTACACTGGTTCATAGATCGGCACTTGACTTTGAACCTGGCACCAAAAGGCACAATATCTGATACCCTGTACAAGAGCTAAGAGATGCTGCCATTATGGATGGGCAAAACCAAGCCAATTCCACATACGAATGGAAGGCTTGGACAGAGAGGGGGAAATGGCAGAGAAGAAACGTAAGCCTGTATTTTTTGCTAGAATGGAAATCAAAGTGGGAATTTAAGGTCTTGTCTTTTAATCCTCCAAATACCAGGAAGCAATAAAAATCTTCCTTGGTGTTTCTGAAAGTGGCATATTCAAAATGCCAGCAAAACTTTCTAACAACTGCAAAACCAAAAGGGATCAAAGCTCACTAATATCCCTCCTTATTGCTGAAAGATTCTAAACCCAGAATTCAGGGTGCCCTGTTCCCTTATAAAAGGGGAAATAATTAAGTCTTGGTTTATGGTTTTCATAGCATTATCACACTTTAAAAAAAAGTATTAAAGCGTGTGACCAGGGAAATGTCTGACACCATTTTATTAAACTTCAACTTCAGTGGAAAAATATAACCTTTTTCAAGTGCCATTTTCATCATGAGTTCTAGAGTGTGTGTGTGCATATATATATGTATATATGTATGTACACACACTTCATATATATATATATTTTTTTCCTTTTGTTGGTTAGTTGGTTTTGAAGTGCAGCAAGAGACCAATATCGCATTATAGTCAATCCAATAAAAGAGAACAGAAGGCCAAGCAGTTTCCAAATGGTTATTTTATCAGAGTGTTTGAACATTAAATTTATCTTTGTTTGCAATCCAAAATAGTTACCTGAAGTTTGCTGTCTGTGTGTATTTTTATTGTATATTTGTTTTCTAAACTCTTTGGCACAATTTTCTGGGGGTGTTCAGACTGCCACAATACAAGTCAGGAGAGAACTTTTCTTTCGTGCTGCCAATTCTGAGCATTTGAGTTTGGATTTGTTTGGGTTGTGGCTTTCTTTTGTTTTTGAAGTCTGCATTCTTTATTTGTAACAACTGTAATTTTTGTTATTTCTATATCCTCTAACTCAAGAGTTTTCTTTTGCACCCCCCTCCCCCCAACTTCTACATTCACAGTTGAACCATATTATTAGGAAAGGCGTCTTGATGAAAAGATTAGGATATGGGAGCTCTGACCATTCGTCAGTGTTTTCCCCAGAAGATCATTAAAAAACAAAACAAAAACAAAACCTAAAAGAGCGTCTTTCCTTTTTTTTTTCCTTTTTACATCTCTTGTGCTGCATCAGTAGACAGAACTTCAGTTAGTTTTATGAAATGCAATGTCTAACCCCTTTTTTTTCTGGGAAAAAGAAACTGCAATGACTTGAAGTTGAGAATGTGGATACCGCCTCACTCACACACACTCATTCTCAGACTGTAAAGAATCCCGTACCCTCCTTTTAGCCAGCACGCGTACGGCGTCACGTGGCAAAGGTATACCAAAGGTGGGCTTGAGACCCAGACTCCATCTTATCAGTAGCAAAGGCCAGGCTGCCTTTCACAATAAAGCACCACAGCTGAACCTATCCCTCCTCCTCTCCCAGTCATTCCACTCAGCACCGGCCCATAGACAGAAAAGCTAGTTCTAGCTTCTCCTGGGGAGAGACAGCTTTCTTTCTTTTTTAGCAAGTAAATCCTTTGCTTCTCTCTTTTCCAAGACGGCCAACGTTACGGTTTCCTACGAAGTCAGGGCTTACTTAGCTCACTGACAGCACTGCTGTTGGCGGCTGCGGCTGCGGCTGCTGCTGTGGCAGGATTTTCAATGTGGTGTGTTTTCAAGCCTCACTCACTCATCCTCTCATTCCCAAACATTCAGCATCCGTGCACACTCCTCACTTCCGGGTTTTTCAAAAGATTGGAGATTTCCAGTGGGGGTCTCAGGTTATCATCCCAATGGTAACAGATCTAAAAAGAAATGGAAAAGAGGTCAATCTTTTGTTCTGAGATCACATATAGCCAGTAGAGCCAAACACACCTGATTCTTACAATCAAGTGCTCACAGGCCTAAAATGGATTTGTCAACTTCTTGAGGACTGATTATTTTTCTTCTCTTCCTATGTGCCATCTGTCTGCTCCCATTAGCATCTACATTAGAGGGCAGGAGTGAAACTGAAAAGATAAAACTCAAAATAGCCAATTTAACTCAGTATATGAGAGGAAAACAAAACTAAATTTCAAAGCAGAGGTCAGACAACTCTGACTCTGGATGTCTTCTGAGACCTAAGCAACGTCTAAAAGTACTGCAGTATATAAAGAGAAGAGCATGACAAAGGGAATAGAGAATTATGGGAAAATGTCATCACTGATGACTTTATTAGGGTCCAAAATGATTTGGGGACTTCAGTGAATTCTAGTTATATTAGTTCTGTTCATCATCATCATGAGGAATCAAATATTTGGCTTAAGAAAGATTAAGGTCGCCCGACCCTTCCACTAGCACAAGGCTGAGGAACAAAGGCCTGGCTCAGAAGCACTTCTGTGGGAAAGAGTACAAAACAAAATACCAAAAGAAAGGCAGCCCGTCAGAATAGTCTAAAGAAAATGTTCCTTCTTGCCAAGAAAGTAGGAGAAAGAGGGCAGGGGAGCCAAGTTCTTACCAAGCTTGGTTCTTCAGTTTTCTCAGTTCTTTTGTTGCCCATGTAGCAAGGGTTTTTGCTTTGTTAGTCTTCGATCTCCGTCCTTCAGTTAACAGTTCATGGATCATTGGCCTAGCCTCTACTAATTTCAGTACATCCTTCCCAAATGCTGTACACAAATCCCTGTGCAAAATAAACACCTGAAAATGAGCTCCTGGCCTTATACCAATAATCATATTTTGAGTCTTCCAAATCAGTGCTAAGCTAGCTATGGGTTTCTTAGTAGTCACCTACCTTTTAAAGCTCGGAGAAATTTTGTGGATAAGTAAATCTAACACCTGCTGTCAACAGATGAGAAAAATGAGGTCTGAAGAGGTGTAATGACTTACCTAAGGCTCCACAGCTAATTCTTGGTAAAATCAGAACTAGAATCCAGGTCTTTGAGCTCCTCAAGACCAATGTTCTTTCTTCTAATGATGCCTCAGAAGCCCTCAGTAGAGGCAGCTAAACAGAGGCAATTTGTTGACCAACATCAGAATATGGGATGGACACAGATCTGATGCTGCTTCTATACCTGAGAACTCACTTCATAAAGGGTTTAGTGGGGAGAAATTAGAAATCTGTAAAGTCTAGAATGATTTATGATTGTGAGAACTCAAAATAGGACACCAGGGCTTTCATTAAAGAAAAAAATCTCCATGCCAAAGAAGTGGGTAATCACCATCCATGCTACTCTCAAAATTCTTTACTATGCATCTCATTTTCCATGACCAGCTCTATTCAGCTCTTGAGAACCAGGGAATAACCTACCCTATCAGTCCAGCGGCACAGGCTACTACTCCATCTGTATGATCCTCATCTCCAGCAATGTGGTCAATGAAGGACAGAATAAATTCTACTCTGGGTTGTACCAGCATCACATCCGCTGTAAAAGAAGGGAAGGTCTGATGAAGTTGCCCCACATTTGGCAGGATTACACCCCCCCCTTCAAAATTTCCAAACACTCTACCCCCATCAGGAAGGTTTCAGGCTGGAGAACTAGTTGCATAGTTATACCACATTTCCCTTCCTCAGATTAAAATACTATTCTTCAAGTCAACAGAAAAGGTAGGTACTCCTCTTCCTGTAAGCAGATACAATCTAGAAGGACCAAACGGAACCTTTCTCCTAAGCCCATGGTATCAAAGGGGTAAAATTAAAATACTCCCCCAATCAATAATATAATCAAGTGACACAGGAAATCTGATCCCCCAATCCTTCGACCCTTCAAAGTTGAGGCACTGGGGAGGCCTCAACAACTGCTGCTCACGGCTGGTGCAGATGCAACGAGCCAACAGCCTGAGTGAGTCCCATCCCTGCCATGCTCAAGAAACATAACACAAAGTAACAGAGCAACCAGGAGCAGAAATAATGGAAGTCCTCCCCCAAGGCCACTCTCTTGAAAAGGCACTGTTCTGCCTTCTCCCCACCTTCCTTTAAGCAATAGTTGCTAGTTTCAAGTAAGCTACACAATGAAATACAGCCCATCTGGCTAAATGCACACTGGACTAAATCAACTAAATTGTATACTCAACGGTGTACGTTTTCCTGGTCCCCCTTCAATCCCTGGACAATGCCGGTATAGGCTTCCAAGCAGCCTTCCCTTAGCTCATTCAGATAATCCACCATGTCATAGTCTGACTGCAAGAGACAAAAACCAGAATTTCCATCACGCTAATCACCTTTAGTTGTATGTTTGTCCAAAGTCCCACTCCCCCAATCAGGGCTAGACTTAAAGTTAGTTTTAAGCTCACCTTATCCACCTGGGCTTGGGACGCCTGCTGAAGAGTATTCAATACAACCTCTAGGTATTTTTTAAACTCTCCACCAATAGCAAGGGCAATATCTCCAAACACTGACAGAATCTGTGGCTTCACAGACCTATGGACATTCTCATTCTGACAAGGAAAAAAAAAAAGGCAAATTAATAAAAATCAATAGTTGTTCTATCCGAAGACTCAAGAAACTTTTCTTATAATAAGCAACTAAGAAGATGCAGGGTATAGACCTTAAGAACATACACAAAAATTAACAGTATTTATCTCTAGATAGAGGGATTGTATATTTACTTTGCCTTTACAATTTATTGGTCTCCCCCTTCAAGTTCCATGAATGCAGCATGCATGCTTTTAATTTACTTTACAACCTTACTATAGACTCATTATGTAAAAACAAACAATTTCCTTCTTTACAAGCACACAGCCCAACATTCTGGAACTATAGCTCCCTGTCACAGACCTTGATGTTAACCTTCTTTCCAACCAATGACTTCTTCACATACCAGTAAATTAGATTTTATGTGTGGACACTCACCCCCAAGTTCTCCAGTAGGAGCTGCATGACCTCATCACAGAAAGGCAAGATGTTGGATTGCAGGGCACGGCATAAGTCTCCCACTAAGCCCACCGCTGCCAAACAAACCTGCAAAGAATTAAGAAAATGATCCCCCAAACAGAAAAGGCTGTCTGTGGAGATGCAGCATTGTCTCCAGGGCATACGAATAAAAATGGCACTATTTTTACTTAGCTGCTGGTCCTTTATCACTTGAACCTAGAGTCAAAGAAGACTCTCTGAGATTAGTTCATTTTAACAACCAATATGGCAAGAAGAAATCTACGACTGAGATAGCATTAAGAAAGGATAATATTTACCAGGGACTATGTAGCAGGCAGGTAGTTAAAAAAAAAAAAAGTCCTGCTCTTAGGGTGCTACTTTGATGCATCTAATATCCTGTTTTTTACTGACTACTTCTAGTTCAGATTCTCAGGGAACAAATAAAGTAGCTCAACACTTGGGAAGGTACACAGGGAAGAACTACCTGGGGTACAGGAACTTGACTTTGTACAATGACTACAAATGAGAACATAAATATATTATTTTGAAAAGTACAGCCTACCTGGTACTCAGCATAATTTTTCAATCCAATGCCCAGGAAGGGTTTAAAGGCCTCCATATACTTTAAGAATTCACCACCCAAAACTGTAAGGAAACAACTATTATCACTACAGATTATCACAGAAGTGAGCAAATATAACCATCCTCTCTCCCAAAATGTATTCACTCCATTCAATATGTTGGGTGCAGTGTGAGTAACACATTAAGGTTGCCTTGGGTAAGCCAAATCCATAACTACTGGAGAGGCCTAACTCCTATGCCCTGGAGATAATGCCAAACTTTCAGAGTGGGAGCTCACTCTGGCTAAAACAACAAGTGGAGTATGGCCCTAAAAGAATGTCAAGGTTAATTCTGAATTGGCTGAGCTAGCTGTACTGCCTGCCTCATGCCTACCTCTTCATTTGAATATACCATATCCTTTCTGGAAGCCAGATTTAAAAAAGGATCCCTAGGCAATTCCATAAAGGGCTTTGCAAGCCAGTCAGGAAAAGTAGACTGGGCCTCATATCCAAATCAGCCTCTCCTGAAGCCATAATGAACTTCTGTACCCTGTCAGGGTGGGTCGCGTGTTGCTGGACCAGTTGGACACATGCTCTTTATGCTAGAAATAGGTCTGGTCCTCAGGGGAGTGGTCCTCTGGTAATGGCTTTAGTAATATACCTTACAGGCCATCCCTGAGGAAGCATTCTCAGGCTTCCAAAGTGCTCTTTAATGTGCTTCTAATGGCCCTTCAAAGAGTCTTAAGTCAGACATGGCTAACCCAAAGCAATTTTGCACAGTCAAAATTGCAACAATCATAAAATCAATTAATTCCTAGAACTCACTCAATGTTTCACTCTATCCCATACCAAGCACCATGGTACAACATGAAAACTTGAGTCTAGAAGCAATACAATCTGAACCAGGAGGTAGCAGGTGCCAGGAAAAAAAATTAGAAACCTTCGCTTCCTCCATCCTTGCTAAGAACCAAACCTCTATAAAGCAATAGACACTCAAGGGAGAAAGGAACCTGATGAACACATGGTAGCTGATAACAGTTTCTCCCCCCAAAAAGTTGTCAATTTAATTTGCGAACTGGCTCCCCACTTACTTCAAGGAGAGTGGCAAGGAAGTTATATACAAATTTATACTCATACTCAACCCAGTTTTGAGTTGACTCATGTCCTTATAAATGAGAAGACAGGACTACACTTCTGCAGTCAAAACTTCTTCCGTCATTGAAACTCCTGCATTCCAGAAACACTTCCTTCATGACTTTGATTCGCTCACCTTCCACCAGTGTGCTAACTGCCATTAGGGCGTCCTCCTGCACGACCCCTGACCCAGCCGTGCTCTGGAACATCCTTAACAGGGAGGCCATGACCACATCAGAGATCTGCAAAGCATCTTGATGTTGCACTTTCCGGAGAACATTCTGTGAAATGAATATGAGTTCAGGATCTGTTGATTCCAAACCTTCCTGTCAGAACACTATACCTTTTTTCCAATCAAGCTCTTTAGATTTTTTTTTTTTGGTAAGGCCAACACTTTTTATACTCAAAAGCTTTGACAGTGCCAACTGTCTGCAACAAAACATTCATTTCAATATTTCTTCTATTTCCCAATTCAGAACAAACACAAGATGCAGAAAGTCATCTCCTCTGCATTTCATTTATGTCTAACAAATCTGTCAGTAGCCTCCCTATACCAGTCTTACTAGAATGGCAGTTAAATTGTTTTAAAGGACAAGAATCGATTAGAGTTCTTACCCATGACACACAAAAGAGCCCTTCTTATATCCTAACCCATTTATAGATGATTGTCAAGAAATAGTCTTGATAAAACCCACTATTTGTCCTAATTCAGTATTCCTCAAATCTCCCTCCTTACCCTTTAACTGTTTCAACTAATGTTACTGGATCATTCCTTTGATGACTAAGACTTAACAGTTTTAAAAAATTTAGTTTGGAGTAAAACAGAGGAGGAGTTCACAGAGAAGGTGAACTGGTTAGCATCATCCCATACTAAAATCTAGTACCCCATCTAAGTGTGACAGAAGTTCCAAGGTTTTTCTGTCTTTTGGTAAAAAGGGAATAGATCCTCAGCTACTCCATGACTCCAGTAATGAATGAGGAGTGACATTTTAATTTTCCCAGTCTCTCCTCAGAAAAGGCTACTATGATTGGGTGCTTTATAAATAATGTAAATTATAATAAAGCTTCCAACAGCAACTGTTGTTTCAAAAGATGACAGAAACTCAAGGCTATTATTTTTCACCGAGTGAACCACAGTTGGGAACTAGATCTAACCGAGCTACACTTGAACAACTCAATGAAAACCAAAGACTAAAAGTGGCCAACACAAAACAGCTGTACGTCTGGGAGGACCATCACAAACTGAGTGGTTTCCTTCCTTATTCTGAGCAAAGGACAGATTGCCTCTTTACAGACAGAGAAGAAAATGGGAAATTACCCTCCCAATCAATCCAGCCAAGGCCTTTTGAGAAGCATCATCAATACCACTGCAGAGTTCTGTGTGAACATGAACTTGTCATCCTGAGACAGGATTTCTTTCTAGAAGGAGCTACTAGGTGACAAGGCACCATCATACCTGAAGAGTTGCGCAGAGTAAAGACTGAAGGTCATTGAACTGGATCCTATCTGATGTGCTCTGGATATGTGACTACAAGGAAAAGAAGATGATCATGTTCTGAATATACACCTTCTAAAATAAGGTCCAAACTCCCTCAAGGCTTCCCATTTTTGCCGGGTTTGCCAGGACTGTTAAATAATCTTTATTGATATTAACACAGGAAATCAACTTATACACCAATATGGTCTGACACATGAGTAAACCGTGATGGGCAATGCCAATCTTAAGCTGAAACATTTCTTGTATAAACCTTAACACCAACAAAAGAGAATAGCCTCGAAAACAGAGCTATGAGTCAGAAGCACCACAACCCTTCCCACCAATAGCAGGAGAGCCTGGAGTCTCACCTCCATCTGAAGCACCTGTTGCAGTCGCTCCATGATGACCAGAGTAGTTTTCTGAACCGCAGGGTAACAATCCTTGGCACTGTTTTTCACAATTTCCATCAGAGACTCATATGCAGAGCTCCTCAGGTTGTTCTGGTGTCCATCAGGCCTGTAAGGAACACACAAGAAAAATCTTAAGAGCCTCAAATGAGAAAGGACAGAGGATGCTATAATGTATACACTATCTTGCTGAAAATATAAACCCAGAAACTGTTAAGGCTGCAGACACAGTTGGAGTTTGGCAACACAATACAGCCAGGAACCAAATTTTCTACCTGTGAGCCAATGGCTATATTCACTATGGTCTCTGGAACTGGTTAAACTTTAGAATGGAAATGAGCTAAAATTACAGGGAAAAAAAGTAGCTTAAAAACGCTTTAGAATGCACATGGGCAATTGAAGAGGCTGCCTGAATAGCTAAGAATAAGATCCCTCAATTTTCTTCACTCATCTGCAAGAGAAGCCTTCATATACAACTTCAACAGAGAAGTGGTGATGAACTACTTTATTAATTTAAGCATGGAAAAATGTATAGCCAGCCCTCTTTCTCATGGTTTCTCTTGAGCGTAGCTTTAGGTATAGCTATTCAAAACCCAAATAATTAAAGGCACTCCCCAATTTATAACTATTAAAACTACATCTCAAAAGCTCACTTACAAAACAACTGTATTTAATGTTAAGTTCTACATCCAACATCATAAATAGTTAATGATCTGTTGTGGCAACTTAAGTTCATAATGAGAGCTATTAACTTATTATCAAATACTCCAGATAACTGTAGACACTGCAAAATGAAGGGACCTATCTAGTTTAATTACACTCTGTAAGTAAAGAAATGAGACTATTTTCTGATTTTAACTGTAAACCAAAACAATTCTAAGGCAGACATAATCTACATTTCTTTCTTTTCTCTCTTATTTAATAAAAGAATCCACTATAGGATTCTTTTAATTCCTTCTATTGCAATATTTCTATGATTATGTTAGGTAGAGTCCCACACAGAAGGCAAGAAGAGTTGGAGAGAAAAGATACCCCATTTCTGTATAGTATCAGTTACCTGTCTGTGGTCTCCAGGAGCTTCTGAACTATGAGTTCAAAAGAAGAAGATAAGCAATAGGTAGCTGGTTCTTCCTGATCATCAGCTACATCTGCAGCTTCATAAGCAGCTTCAGCCAGACTGGAGAAAGCCTTAAACCCAGAAAGAGTTTGTATTAGTCTGGAAAAGAACCTCATGTTTCCTTAAGATATCTTGGGCGTATTCCTTTCCAACTAATCTAAGAATAAATCAAAGGCAGTAGTATATCCTCAACTTTTTCTGTCACCATCATCTCAAGAGACCTTAATGTTCTAGAAGCATCCTTAAAATTAAATGTTTGTTTATATTTTGTTTGTACTGCCTGGTAACATGTCCACAACTAAGCAGTAGTGTACTTTCACTGTCATGAATGCCTGCCACTTCACTCTTCTCTTTTCATTCAGAAAGGCTTTTAGGCCCACTCCTTCCTTATTTGAACTTCCTCCCCATACCCCCAAAGGTCTCCAATGAATCAGACACAGCCTATACTGACTCAGTATTTAGACCGCCTACCTTCCTTCCCCCTGCCCCCTTCTCAGCAGGTACTTTTTGTAGCCAGCAACTCTCTACCCTCATCAAAATTTCTTGTCCCCAAGCAACTGAAGAAAGAAAACCAGGTCCCGACCATTTCCCACTGGGTTGGCATGACTATTCTAAATGGTTCAGGAACCAGTCACCATGAGTCAACAGCTCCCACTGGCTCATGCAGTTGGCATCTCCCCCACATTTTAATTGAAGAAATTAGAAAGGAGATGATATTCAGAAAAGTCCTTTCAGTGAGGTAAACCCATTTCTCTCCCATACCTCCTACTTCCTTGCCAATGGCTCGGCCAAGCTCCTTATCAGGCCAGGAAGAGAATGTCTTACCCAGCACACATTTGAAGCCACTCTGGGTTCAGCACTGAGGCCCTCGATCAGACACTGCAGCAGGGGAGTCAAGTAGACATCATTGATGGCAGCTTCAGGGAGCAGTTCACAAATTCTGCCCACAGTCCATGCAGTTGTATCTCGAACAACTACACTGGGGTCTTTCATTAATTCTATTAGGGTGGGCATTGCCTGAAAATAAAACAGTTATATAAGCAAAGCAAAACAAAGATTAAAACTCATGCTGACTGATACCTCAGAGGACATACTACTGGTTGGTTTTTTTTTAATAGGTTTATTTTGATATCATTAATCTACAATTAAATGAGTAATATTATGGTGATTACACTACCCCCTTCATCAGGTCCCCCCACCCCCCCACCCCATTATGGTCACTGGCCATCAGCATAGTGAGATGCCATAGAGTCACTACTTGTCCTCTCTGGGTTGTACAGCCCTCCCCGTGCCCCCCCAACATTACATACTGGTTGGTTTTTAACTCAAAGCATTAAGATGGTTTTATCATTTTAAAAGATGTGCCCGTCAAATGCTAACATAATAAAAGCCAAGTAAGGTGAACAGTGAGAGCCTCTCTACCAAATCCCAGTATAGAATTTTAAAAGTTTGGTACAAATGCTTTCTGGAGTCTTTATGTAATTACTCAGGTAGATTCCAGGACACAGCTGTGATGGCATTTAACTATATCCTGAAAGGTGAGTTCTACGTGCATTGAACTCAACTCTAATCAATAACTGTGTCATTTATAACATAGCGAAATAAATACATTTCCATAAGACTTTTCATTACATAATGCCATCTTGTCCTTAGGACAGAATAATCACATTATTAAAAATTATGGGGAAATGTTTATGATAGAACATTAAGTGGAAGAACAGGTTATGTTATAAGATCTGCACAGTAAGCTCTCCATCCATGTATATGCACATACATACACAAAGAAAGAAGCTGCAAGGATAAATACCAGGAGTTAAGAATGTTATCTCTGGGCAATGGGATTAAAGGTGACTGACTTTTTCTTTTCTGGCCTTTACAAAAGCCACATAACTTTTGTAATTGAAAAAAGCTAAACATATCTGATCCTTCATTAAGAACAAATAACTAGAAATACCCTTTGTGGATGACTACTTACAGCTTTATTTTTAAGATAAAGGTGTACTTTCAAGCAAAAAGTTTAAGCCACTTTCCACCCTCATACTCCCTGAGCTTCACCTGTATAACTAATGGTTTGAGCTGATTTGGCTCTGGTCCTTCCAAGATAGAGCCAAAAGCCATCACTGCTGCATCCCGGTACCGCCAATCGGGGTTCTTGATGTGTTCTTTAATGAAGGGGAGGACATGTGGGACGATGTCATCTTCACAGCAGGTGGCCAGAAGCATGAGGCACACCCCTGCTGCTTTGCAGGGGTTCCAGTCATCATCGTCATCGTTTTCATCCTAGTGAAGGAATGTGGCTCTAGTTAAGTTTCTGTTCAAAGAATCACTTTAACACAAAAGTCCTCTGACTATTACCAACCATCACTGGAACTTAAGCACTGGGGAAGTAAATAAAATATAAAACCTTTGTATTTCAATCTCATCCACAAAGATCCACCACACCACAACCTTTGTTAAACAAAAATGCAGATGGAGGGAACGCCCCCCCCCAGCCTTACACAATGAGACGATCAATCCTCAAGCACACTCCGCAAGAAGGATGAGTCTCGTACATAGAAGGCAGAACAAAGTTAGACACAATGTGATTCTAGTTATATCAAGTTCAAAACCAATCAAAACTTATCTGTGAACTTAAAGGTGAGGGAGTTAATGACTAGGAACATGAAGCGGCTTCTGGTGTGCTAGTCATTGTTCTATTTCAATAAAAAGTTAAACAAAAAAAAGATTCTATTCAGACCTCCCCTGAAACTATACCTTCCTTATTGTGGCCATTTGCACCACATAGTAATTTAAGAAAGGGTGCCTATGCAGTTGCAGAAAATTACATATCTCAAGAATGATTTGTTCCCAAGCAAGGAATGCACAACCAAAATACACAAAAGCGAAGATACTAAGGTCAAAAGATAAAAAAATAGCAACTATGAAACTGAAAGATGAGATGAAAATTTAAGAAAGCAAACCAGTCCATTTCAAACCAAATATACCTCTACTTATCTTCTGAGACTGCTATATTCAAAGTCATGTACTTTTCTAAAAACAAATTACACTCCTATGTACAAAGAAATTTTGCAGTGCTCAAGTTACAGCAGCGTTTCCTCAGCACCGCCAGCTTCTTGGTTGTATTTCATGTGCCCCAGGAGAGAGAAGGTGACAGACTTTCCTAATATTGTACCATGAAAAACTGATGATGCATAAAGTCAGAAGGGAGCACTGGCAACCAGGATATACTTCTTAAGAATTTCTGTACTTAGTCATTAGACCCACATCTTCGTAAGACCTGGTTACTTTACTTTGTCCTGAATTTTGTTAGTTGATTGATATTAATGATCATGAAGGATCAGAAGTTTCTTTCATGGACTGGAGTCTTTCATTAGGATCTGAACAACTCATTCAACCTCAATCAGCATTTTGAAAGTAAATATATACCATGAACTCATGAAAATATCCCAGATATTAGCAGGTATTTGAGTGGCCTAAAACAAGCACATTCTTCTTCTCAACCTTTCTGTACTGCAACTTTTACAGCACGTCTCTTGGGTTAGTTTGGATAATGTAGCACTAAGGTAATCAGAGAAGTGTATGTGCCTCATTCCCAATCAAGACTTTATGAAAGTTCACTGCTTCACAAACAACTCAGAGCCCAACAATCTTACAGATCTGGCTCAGCTGTTCCAAGCTATCTATAACAGAACATCATCTAGTTTAAAGGTTACTGAGTTCCTTCATGCCAAGTGTTACACAGCAAGTCCAGCGTAGCAAGGTTTCATAGATTACCTGGTTGAATCTGGAAGTTAACTCACCTGTTTAGTCAGTGTCTGAGTGAGGATAGGAACGAGGTACTGTAATGCTCCCTTGGCATAAAACTTGCTGGTGTGCTCAGGGGGCCGACCTTGTTCTGCTGCCTGAAGAGACACATAAAGCAAATTCTGGACAGCTGCAAACAAGCTGATACTAAAGGCAAACAAAGAGAGCTGCCCAGGGGTCTGTACTGAAATATATGGAGCAAATGCTAACATTCTCTGTGATCTTTGGAGGAGCTCACTTTTTGGTCTACTTCAATGAGCTTCTTTTAGGTCACACACATATATCTACGTTAAGGGACCAAGGCAACCTTAAGAATTACATTCTTTTTTCATAAGCTCAATTTGCATTAACAAGCTGTAACCTAAGTGACCTTTGGATGAAGAGATGAAGTTTACCTAAGGACATCAAAAATAAGATTGTTTCTTGAAATCCATAACATAATCACAGTTGGAAACACAGCTTGAATTCAAAGATTTCAAGTGTAGAGCTAACCTCTTTTTCCACATCTAATTCCTTCACCAGGCTTAATAAACTACCAGTTATACACCCATGCTTACATGAGGACTTCCAAAAGCAATTCAGCATCAGATATCATCTCATTAAATTGTGACTACATGCTGCCCCCTTGTGTTCACAGTACTAAAATCAGTATTTACAATATATTATGCCCAACTGATTGGCAAAAACATGAGATGCCTCATTACTGATTTCTCTCTCTTATCTGAGCCTTTGGCTAGCAAAAAAAAAAAAAAAAAAAAAAAAAATCAAAATCCCCAAATGGAGATACCCTCAAAGCCCTGTCAGAGTAACAGCTCTAACCGCCATATAGACTCTCTCCCAGGCTCACCTCTGAAGCCTCAATGGCCAAATCCATTTCCTCATCACAGACATTGGACCAGAATTCTATCCCTTGTAGGGCCACCTCATCAATGTCACTTTTCATTGCTTCAATTGTGATCTTAGGAGAAAAAAAAAAGACACCACAGGCCCCAAATAAGAGCTGGTTTAAGTCAGAACCCTCCTCTAACACATTCAAATTTCAAAAACATAGATTTATGAGAGCTAGATCCGAAATGAAAGGTAGAAACGAACAAATTTTTAAAATACTCTTTTTACCAGCACAAGTTTTTTTGGCACACAACCAAGGAATTTAAACACAACACTCAGACTCAAGGAATTTCCTTGATCTAACTAAAAAACTGTAGAACTGACAGAACAGCAGAAATGATAGGCTTTGCAATTAGCTACATGCTTGAATACATAAAACAAATACTTACTGCAAAAAGAGCAGGACCCATATATGTCTCCATGTACTGATAATACAAGGACATTATCTTCACCAGATTCTGTAAGGCAGCCACTCGTACCTTTTATAAATAGCAAATTAGTTTACTATTTAAGGTAATAACAATACCATCTGGCACTGTAAGTAATCACTCAAGTGGGTTAATAAAGTTTCAATCATGGCACATTTAGGTAATGTTATCATTCCCCCCAAATCAATCTCTCCCTCATTTCTTCACTGTCCTTTCCTATTTACTTCTCCTTTCCTTCTCTTTTTGCTTTAATGGTGCCTATGGATCCCATGGCAGGACTAAACTCACGAATGCCAGCTGGACAGGATGTTACCCCACCTGGCTTCAAGGGTCAAGGTTTAGGCTGGAGCAACAGCAGAGCTGTGTCAGTAGCTACAAGAATAAACTAGGGCAGTCAAGTAGCCAAGGGTGATCAAAAACCATTTCTCCCTTAAACGTTTTTTAAGAGGATGACAACTTCCATTATATTGACTTTCTAAGTACTGTTCTTCCCTCTTCTCTAAGATGTTAGAGAAAAATTCTTAAGATCAGTATTAGTCAGACCTTATTTCTGAAGTCACCTGGTCTCCAACATTTCAAACTACTATGCTAGCATTGGCATTTCCTAGGGAAGAAGGAAGGTAGGTCTTTCATTTGACCTCACACTTACCCTCGTATCTGGACACTGTGTGGCTTCACAGACCACCTGCATAATAAAGTGCCTTTCAGACTGCAGGAAGAATAAAAACAAAGACAATTAGAAGAGTATAAACCATATATATGAAGATTTTAAGACTATCCCTTTCAAGGAAAACCTCGCTCCCTCAGGGACCCACACAACCCTGGGCCAATCAAGCAGCTCTTCCAAGACACAATAATGTCACCATGAAGGCTACAAAGCTTTCCCCCATGCCTATCATATGACCCACCCTCTAAGGTGGTCCCTAATCTCTGAATCCCTAAAATGACCTTCACTAACAAGACTCCAGTGTGAAAGTAGACAGGAAAATGTAGTTCACAGGGTTTAAATAAAAATGGTTAGTTAAAAAACAAAAACCAAGCCCTACATTAGGAAATCCATTTCCTTTGTATTGAAAATTCAAAAGAATTCCAAAGATGTTTTATTTGAGACAAAATTTTTTTATCTGGGAAGTGGCAAATTCACATCAAATAAGTAAGACATTGGAGAAGAGAGTAATGAGCTTTATTTGCTACCATCTTAATCATTCTGATATCTAAAAGGAAGACTATTCTCTAAGCAATTTAATTGCAGTTTGCTTTGGCTTCCTAGACATTCCTACTTTGTACGCTAAAGGCTAAGAAACGGCAAAAGCCCAGCTGAAATGTCAACATACATAAAAAAGTACTTTTAGACCATATAAGCCAGCAATTTCACTTCTCGGCATATATGCAAAAGTATTGAAAGCAGGGTCTCAAATACATTTGTACACGTAGGCTCATAATAGCATTATTCACAATAACCAGAAGGCGGAAGGAAACAACCTAAATGTCTTGACAGGTGAATGGATAAACAAAATGTGGCATATACATACAACGGAATATTATTCAGCCTATTACTCACTAAAAGGAAAGAAATTCTGACATATGCTATAACATGCATGAACCCAAAACATTGTTACATGAAATAAGCCAGTCATGAAAAAACAAATCAAACACTGTATTATTCCACTTATATATGGTATCTAGAGTAATCAAACTCATTGAAACAGAAAGTAGAAAAGTGGTTTCCTGGGAAGGGAAAAAAGGGAATTATTCAAAGGATACTGAATTTTGGTTTTGCAAGGTAAAGTTCTGGAGATTTGGCTGCAAAACAATGTGAATACACTTAACACTACTGAACTGTATACTTAAAACTAGTTAAGATGGTAAATTTTATGTTATTGTGTATTTTAATACAACTATAAATAAGTAAGTAAAGGGGAAAATACTTTCAGGCAAAACAAACTTTATGTACTAACTTTCAAAGCACCTTCCTACGGAAGAATGAAACAGCCCTCTTCCTATTACTTTTTAAAAAAATCCTAAAGTATACCCACACCTTGGGCTGCAAA
Organism: Smutsia gigantea; assembly: GCA_032199065.1. Lineage (NCBI taxonomy): Eukaryota > Metazoa > Chordata > Mammalia > Pholidota > Manidae > Smutsia > Smutsia gigantea. The sequence goes on from JAVSCE010009204.1 coordinate 20,274, forward strand.
AGGAAAAACCTAAGCTCAGAAACACTTTAGAGCACATTATTTATTCCTCAAAGCCTGATGAGAAATGGCAAACACCTACTCCATGGCTATGTTTGCTCACACAGCACAAATCTGAACTAGAATGGTAACGAATCCTTCTAAATAAGATGGCACTTTCTAAACCATAAACTTAAAAGAAAAAACATCTTTTGTTTAACTCCCACCACTGAAGTTATTATACCTTTTTGTTAAAAGAAACGTACCTCTTTGTCAAAGTTTGCTTTGGTGAACTCCAACGAGTTCAGGAGTGCATTAGTAGCTGCTAGCTTCACATTATTACTAGGCTCTTCTTTCCTCATCCCCTGGATTATGGCAGTCAGAATCTCATTGGATTTATCCTGTAGCTGCTCTGGGTCCTGCAACAAGCAAAGAAGTGCAGTGAATATGATGAGCTCATGTCTAATCAGCAGTCCTTTAAACTGTAAAATCCACTTGGGTGAGTATCATGACCTTCTCTGATCTTTTTCCATACATTTCCATTTAGCGACAAACCAAGTGCAAAATATCCCAGGATCTGGTAGTCCAAAACTGAACTGGAACAAGTTAAACTCATCAACTTCATCTCTGACTTCTTAGTTATGATGTCTCTATGCATGAGATAATGCTGGCTTTTCCTTTCTGTGCAAATGGAGATGGCAGTCTATATATATACGATATACATGTATTTTTTTTAGGCCATCTGTGCCAACTGAAGTAAGGCTTCAGAACATCTGAGGCCAACAATCAACACTTGGGCACAATGTCTAGGAAGTCTAAGTCCAGTTTAAGTACTGTGACTTCTTTGCTTCATCATGTCAGTGCACAGAACAGCCACAGAGAGCAGTAACTTCGGCATCGGCAGTCCTAGGAGGCTGCTTTTAACTGTGCTGTAGCACCAGTGGCTAAACCAGCTACACCAAGTTAGTGACCTGTTTCTGTAAAACAGTACATGAAAAAATAACATAGCATGCATGGCACACAGAGAACCTTGCGAAAGGGATCAGATCAGGGACACTCCAAGATAGAGAATACCCTCTTTTAAAAGTCTAGAATCTATACCTCTCCAAACACGGATTTCCTTTTGGAGTTTGTGATTCTCAAGTCCCTTTACTTTAGGGGATGATTAGGAATGTGAGGATAAGTTAACTATCCAAATATAAGAGTCTGAATTAACAAAGTAGTCCTGTTTTCAAAGCACTCTTCAGTAACCTGGTTTTCTGCATGACACAGTATAATAATAATCCTAATAGCATGCATGTTGCAACTAGGGAGAATCAGAGATATGAGGTATACAAGGTAGATACGACAGGCAGCACTTACTATATCTTGGCAAATGTAACCAATAGCTTCCAATGTTGACTCTTTCATGTGCTCTGTGCTGTTGGGGTTTGTGACGTTGGCTACCAGCTGAGGAATGAGTTCTGGCCACTGGTTCACTGGGATTTCTGCACAAGCAATACCAGCCACACACTGTGAGGCAGAACTAGGCCGGTAAGTTTCTGTGCCCAAAGTCTGCAAAACCTGCACACACACACAGAAAAAAAAAACAAGAGGAAAGATTCAATTTCTAATACTCTTTGAACACAATTACCTACCACTACAGTTCTTGTATCACTGACTAAATTTTCTGTAACACAGAAAAAAAGTAGTTCTAAGGAATATATAGTACAGCCAGCTGTTGAAATATAGCCAGCCTCAATACCAACACCACCACAATCAATGTTGCACCAGAGCCTAGAAATGAAACCAACTATCCCCTATGTCCAAATGGAATTCTCCAAAGCCAGACACCTCACTTAAGTGTTCAACACTAGGTAAGAAGGTAGCACTTACAGGGGAAATAGCACTAAAAGGTAGAGATGACAAAATTTACCTTTTAGGATCCTTGGTGAAGGATGCTCACAGCCTTGTTTTGTGGACAGTGTGTATGGAATTTTAGAATGGGGTTAACTTTGGGGCATTCAAGTGAGTCTGATGATCACTGTCTAATCTGATTCAAGGAAGACACCTTCCCACTCATGAAATGTGGAAAGGGCCTTCTTCCTTCTGGTCATTGACAGTTTAGCACCCTGGGTGACTTTCATAGAAGATCTTGGTCAAGTAACATCTCTATATGCAGATTACAAAGTTACTGATGTTACCAATTATCTAATAATCCTCATTAAACTTCCTGTCTGAAAGGATTCCTTCTGTTTGCCCAAGAATCAAAGAACACTTCTCTCCACCATCAACAGATACCAAGAACTAGTCAGATATGCCAATTAAAATGAGATCCGCTTACCATTAAACATGTCTTGTTTGAAATGGTAAGCATTTTTTGTAAAGGGTAAAAGGAACAGGTACAGATTAAGGATGAAGCCACAATTGACCCAGGGTTAATCATTACCATGATCAGCTAATTCAATCAATGAACTCACTAAGACTCACCAGCCCACTCAAAAGGCAAACAGTTAACTGCTCCTGGCATGAACACAGGACAAAGAGTAGCTGCCAGATATTCAGGCCAGCTCTGCTGACTGGGTCAGGTCACTTAGTACCCTGCTTTGTAGCTAATAATAATGAATGCCCCAGCTTTCCCCCTGATACACTTTACCATCATTCCTGCCAGCCCCCATTCCAATAGCTCTACCCAATTAACACACTTCTGATTGATTAGGACAGACTTAACAAAAACTGTACATCAAAGACATGGGGTGGGGGTGGGGGTAGGGGTGGGCAGGGTGAGGAGAATGAATTGTCTGGAATGGCAGGGGCTAAAGAGGTATTAACCCAAGTTGGACTAAGAGTCCAGGGTACCTTTATGCTATACTCTACCACTTCCTAGTACTTATGTGGAGTGTACTATAATCTATTCTACCTTTATCTTTTCTCCTTTAAATTACTTCTAAAAGACTCTCAATATTACTTGAGGTGATTTATAGGCCACAAATTCTAGCTTCTGAGTACTGAAACTTTTTTTTAAAACTAGGGGTGACTCAAATGGTAATACTCAATTAGAAATAAGAGAAGAAACTAGCTTTCAATTGTGCCCAGGATGCAGACTGCAAAAAAGAAATAACCACCAGTATGGATAAAGTCTTAATTACCAGATGTGCTATGACAAGGAAAAAAGATGACTGCTAAATGTTTTTCATGCCCAAGGACTCAACAATGCCTATATAAATTCTTATCCATATTAAAAAAAATGTTGGTGTTGACTGACATGCCGGAAAAAAAGGGTGAATTACAGTTCCTAATCATGTTCTTCTCTTATTTACTATTGTGTAATTTGAGGAAGATGAGAAATTGAATGGGCACTTAAGCATAAAGATTTCCAATGGCTGATGGAATAAACTTCATTTGTAACAAATTACTGAGAGGATTAAAAATGTTATTACATAAGCAGACCCATTGTGGATAGAAATAGCTCTACATAACCCAAAGATTCAAAATATGGCTTTCATAACCTAGTCCCTTGGCATGAGTACCTCCATGCAAGACTAGAGAGGAAAGGAGGTACATAATAGAGAGGTCACTGCTTTAAGGGGCACTTATTTACCTACTGCTGACCCCCAGAACCAGGAAATAACAAATCTAATGTGCATAACATGACCTGCACCAAGCACACACGACTGCCCCACTGTTCTCCCCTCCAATTCCAAGGGTCAACTGATGACTGCACAGATGCTTACCTATACCTTCTGTACCTTATCCACCTAAGACAGGACAATGTAAAAACCTCATGAATGGGAAAACAAACAAAAAACACCCACACCAGCCTACCCAGAATCCTTTGCTGCAGCTAGAATTAGGATTTCTAATTCAGCAAGAAAGTCACAAGAACTCCATCATGCAGAGCAAGGGACATTCTTTCCTTAAAGTTCATCAGTCTACTCTTTAAACACCTTGCTAAAAAAGCCCAATGTTTCTGAGGAAGTTCTTCACATTTGCTAGGGGAGACAGAAACACCATTAATGTCATAACTTTATGTCACAAATGCTTTGTGCTTGAAAAGCCCAAGGGATCATTTAGTTCCCTTTCTGACACCACAATGTGCTGCCAAGTCTAAACCACCAAATGATGAGATTGACCTACAGCAGAAGTTTAACAAGAGCCAGGTGCTGGTTGGCTATGAAAGAATCACTTGAGAAGACTCATTTTAAGAAAAATTATTCAGACCCCACTCCAAACCAGAATCTCTGAAAGGAACCTGGGAATACATATTAGGAACCTGGAAATACATATTATTAATTTCCTGATTCTGGTAGTCCAAGTTTGGGAACCATCAATTTGTATACTATGCCAATTCACAAGATTCTACAAATTCTGGCACCTAATTTTTTAAAGGTTCCCAAACTGTCACAGTCTACCTTGGTTATCTGAAAATAATTCCAATGCATTAATGAGAACAGATAAGCTTGATTGAGAAAGAAGATTTTAACTGAATAGTTTTTATCTTCAAGTGAAGTTCAAGTTCCAGAAAGCTAATTATACTGTTGGCTCTATCCCTATAAATGACAAAGGAAATAACAATGATGTTTCTTATTCCCTAGGCTAATATGACTGAAACAGATGGAAGTTACTCACATAATTCTTGACTTCCCGTCGAGCATTAGCATCAATAGCAAGCCACCTCTGCTGATATTGTGCCTTGATATCTGGATCTTTAGATGTCAGAGAGTTCTTGATTTGTAAACCAGCTGCAACTCTGGCAACCTGACTGTTTCCTGGATTTGCCAGCACTCTGGACAGTTCCACAAGGAAAGTGGGCTGTTAAGAGAAGACGGAGTTGTGAATGAAAGTACCTCATGAATTTCACCAACTGAGGATAGCTTATGGAACAGCAAAACACTGGGGAAAACCTAAATTTTTTAGGACGTGTCGTAACATCTCAGAAAATACCAAAACACCTACCTCAAGATTCCTATAAAAATGTTACTTGGTACATAAGAAAGTCATCCATCTTCTCATGTAGGCTTAGCATTTAACAAAGAGCTACAGACTTTCCTATCAACATCATTCTCAGTGCCTAAATCTTCACATCAGTCCCCCGGAATCAAAGTGAGTTTGACAATCTGGTAATCAAAGGATTCTTCTATGTACCTAGAACAGTGGCTGGTACTCAGTAAATATTTGTTATATGAATATATTATGACAAGGTACAAAGTAAAATTGTTTTTCTAAATTAAAAAAAATCTCAGTCCTAAAAGAATGATACTCCAAGTGGCTTTTGATCTCATGGAAGCAGGTAACCTTGTATAAGAGAAGGAAATACTTACAAACTTAAACTTAGGAGGCTAGTCCCCTTCATTCTAAGTGTTCAGCAAGAAGGGAACAATGAAAAAAGCAGATTTATAAGGAAAATATTATAGTATTTAGAAACGGGAAAACTGAAAAGATAAAAATGTCAAGTAAAGTGTTTTAATAGCCAATAGTTAACACACTACAGGCTCCTATACATTTCGGACTTGATATGTCCACTAAACATAGTGGATTCTTGAAAAGCACACCCAATCTTTTGTAATGCACAAGTCCCAAGACTACTCCCATTAAAAATTTTAACACTCCTCTTCCCTGCAAAAAGCTCTGTCCAAGTAGAAAAGTTAACAGGAAAAACCAAGAACAGATAGTTTCTGCAATCACAGATGATAATTCTTAAAAGTTTTAGTAATTACATACCACTGAAGAATGTTAGTAAGATTTGGAATAATATAAAATGTTAATGAGATAAAGGCTCTCGAAAATTAGCAAAAGCAGAAACAGGAATATACCCTAAATGGAAATTTTTATATACCAGTGGAAAAAATCTTTTCTATAGAAAATTAAGGCTATAAAGGTCAGTGATGGAAACTTGGAACACATAAGAGCAAAAAAAAAAAATCATTCAAAGGCAGTTTGTATAAAATAAGCCTTGTCACTTTTTTTGTTTAAGATTATTTTGCCTAGATTAAGGGACACATTTGGTTATATATTTAGACATATTATCCACTACCTTTACAAGATGTCAGGTATTATCCACCCTTCCCTCAAAAGAAGCGACATCAAAGAGAAACATCACTGGTACACATTGTTTCAAACAATCCATCCCACATTTTTATACAGAAATCCAGTCTCTAGTGAACTTATCTTCATTTTTTTCTGTACCCTTTAAATTGAAATTATGAAAAACGAATAACTTTCCTCTGTGATTTCACCTAAAAACAGGCCCGATCTTAAGGATGCACTTCAGCCTGTTGTCTAGGCACAGATTAAGTCTTTACTCATCCAAATGGAAAAAAACATAAAAAAACAAAAAAACCCTGGGAGAGCAATAACCAGGCAGGATAGGAAGAAATATTGCTGGAACGGATTAAGAGTCATTTGGATGCCCGGCCTGGCCATGAGCACAGACCAAGGGAGATAGTAAAGGGTAGCTCTCTGGGAAGTAGGTGGAGAGAATCACAGGGGCCACGGGACAGGAAGAAGCCGGGCACTGACGGAGCTGGGTAGGCAGCTGGGCTCAGAGCTTCCACATGGCCCCTAGGCCCGGTTCCCCCACCCCCACCCTTGCTGAACACGCAGCGCAGTGCAACCTAACCTCCCTTCCCTCCCTCTTTCTCCCTCCCGCTGCACCGCCGCCCTCAGGCCGCGCGACGATTGGGCGGCAATCACCCCGGCGCGCCGCACCATTGGCTAGCTGCCGGGCCCGGGGCGGGACACACCCACCGGCTTCCCGATGGCGGGGTTAGGTTGGACTGGGTGGGGGGGAGAGGGACGGGATGGGGCGGGGTGGGTTCCCGAGGCCTGGGCCTCCGGGAGGGCGGGAAGGCTCGCACGCCAAGGATGGGGAGACCGCGGGATGGGGGACTGCGGGGTGGCACGCACCAGGTTCTCCACAGCCGCACGCTCTAGGAACTTCTGCGCTGCTTCCAGTTCCAGCCGATCTGGGGGTTAGGAAAGTGGCAGAGGAACCAGGGTCAGAGGAACCAGGGCTTCCCCTCCCCCCACCCAATCACCTAAGCTCGACCCCCGGCCCCCGCGTCCTACCGGGAGACACGGTCTTTTCGAGGATGGTGATCAGCTCCATGGCGGAGGTGGTGGCGGCGGCGACTCCTAAGACGACGGTCCTGCCTCTGGGGCGGCGGCTCCACTGGGGATGGGGGCTGGGGGTCGGGTGGGAAGGGAGGGTGGGGTGGGGGGCGAGGGTCACCACAAGCCCATTCACCGGCTCCCTCTTGGTAGTCGCTCTGGCTCTCTTTCCTTCCTTCCTCCCTCCTAATTTGCTGCTGGCGGCGGCGGCAGCTACTCCTCTGGCGGCGGGGGAGGGACCCCGGGGGCAGCTCAGAGCGCGGCTGGTGCGCGAGTGGCGGAGGGAGAAAGAAGGAAGGGAGGCGGTGGGTAAACGGCGGCTCGCAGGGAGGGTGAGAGAGAGAGGGAGGGAAGAAGGCGGAGGGATATTCGGGCCGGACCTCTCCGCGGCGGCACCGCGCTCCACATCGATTGGCTGCCGCCATGGCCACGCGAAATCTCCAATTGGCCAGGCAGTCAGCGTCGAAGGGCCGCCCTGCGCCTATTCGCCCGTTGGTTTCAAGGCCCGGGTTGGCTGGGCGGTCAGCAAAATGAGGCGCGCGGATTGGCCGAAGGAAGGGAGATTGGGGTAGGGCAGGAGAGAGCCGGCCGCTGATTGGATCATCCTCGAGCTCAGACCGGCTGAGGATTGGTAGGAGGGTGGACCTAAAGCGAGACTCCGGACCCGGGTGATTGGCTGGGATACTAGACGTTGATAGGATGGGGCGCCCGGGAGAACTGGGGAGAGGAGTCCGGGGTCTGAGCAGCGGAAAGGCGGGAGGTGCCCTACCGCTTTAGGCACCCGGCGCAGGGCACGATGGGACGCCCCCGGGACGGGGCGGAGCCGTGTTCGGACTGCGGTTGGGAAAGCGCCGTTATTTGGAGACGCGTGCCGTAGAGGGTTTCGCGGGTCCGATCCGGGATGGGGGGACCGTTAAAGCCCAGCATCGCATCCACAGAAGCTGCTTTAATGGCTAGGCCTACTTCGTACCAAGCTCTCGGCAGAGAAGTACCCTGACGACTGTGCGGTTCAACTACCAATTTGCAGATCTGGAAACTGAAGCCTAGAAAGGGTATGCAACCTAAGGTTTACACAGCCGGTTAGTGGCTTGGTCGGGACTGGACTCAAGCGCTCTTGGCCTTCCGTGCAGCCAGACCCCTCCAAGGAGGCGAACTCTAATGTAGTCCCTTTAGACCTTTTTATAGGTGCTGTTATAACGTCTAACTCACGTTGGGTGGACATTTGGATTCCTCCTAGATTCCCATCCATAGCTGCCAGGTACTTGAAAGAATAGAAATGTTAAATCCTGCGAATGTGTCCCTGTAAAGGCACGACCGTGATCAGAAAGAATGTGTGTACAGGCATAAAGGATCTTGGCTCTTAGCCTTGTTTAGTTCTAAGCCCTGAAAGAAGAAACTAATGAAAGCCTTTCCTTAGCAAAATGCACATAAAGAAAATGTACAGTTTCTTGACTTCGCCTGACATTGGTACATGGACTTCAAGTGAAGAATTACATCTTTTCACCATATTGATCTATGGTTAATTGACTGTAGCTAGCCAATAGAACTCTTACTATGTAGCTTGAGCCTGTGGAATAGTTGCCCTACTGTAGCCATACTGGGAGAACCTAGGAGCTCTGTCCCGAGAGGTTCCACCCAAGAATTAGGAAAGGTTGGTTGGCTATCTTAAATCCTTAGAAAGCAGAGGTCCTTCCCTGCTAGAGATCTCTTTCTGGTTTCTGAAGCTGGAAGTGTGAGAACACCATTCCTCACCCCATACTGTGATTAGTTGATTTCCTATGGCTTGGCAATCCTCCTAACCCCAGACTTTTGCTTCATCTGTTAACTGAGGAAAAGTGCCTCGTGTGTGTAACTTTATTAGGAATCAGTGAAAGTCAAGTGAGATGACATCCATGAAAATCTTCCGAGTTGTTCTTACCTGGATTACGCACACTACAAATGAGCCATGATTTTGACTTTAAGCCAACTTTCTCCTGCCCTCTAGCAGTTGGCCTAACATCGGTCATGATAATACTAATGAGGGCAAATGGATTTTTAAAGTAGCTGGAATAAAATGCTGGGAAGGTAAATGTTTTGCTGCAAAGTTTCAGTCAAACAAGATTACCAAAACCCAAGTGAAATGAGTTTTAGTTAGGAACTAGGTTACTGCTGGTGCTGTATAGTTTCTGTCAAAAACACTGAATGCTATCCTGCATTCAGCAGGTGCTAATCAGGCACCATAACATGAGTGTTTAATACACAGACCTCAGAAGCTGCCTGAGTTCATATTCCAGTTCTGCCACTTCTTAGCTTGTGTGTCTTACTTTGCTTGTATGTAAAATGGGGCTAATAATTGTATGGGAAGTCTTAAACAAGCTAATACATGTCAAATGCTAGGAATACTGCCTGGCATGTTATATATGCTATATATACTATTATATATTTTGCATTATTTTATACTATATGAATGCTTAGTCCTTGGCCCATTAAGGAGGAAAGACTTTAATCACTTAATCTCACAAACAAATGTAAAGTTGTAAAAGTGACATGCGAAGGAATGACCCAGTCATGGGGCTCAGGGAAAGCTTACCTGAGAAAGGGAAGAGAGTTATTCAGATGGAGAACAGCATGTGCAAATTGGGAGGGAGCTTGGAGATTACAAGGAAATGCCAGAAGACCAGTACTCCGAAACAAGAGAACAAGGGATTGAGATTAGCTAGAGTATTGAGTAGGGAAAAGATCATATGATACCTTGCATGCCATGCAGATGACTTTGTCTATATCCTAAGAGCAAAGGGAAGCTATTTAAAGGCTTTAAGAGGTTAGTGGTTATAGTATGGAGATTAGACTGGAAAGAGGGAAAATAGATGGAGGGAGACCATTGCAATAATCCAGATAAGAGGTGACACTTGTAGAAAGGAGAATGGTAGAAGTAATAGTGGAAATAGAAAAATATGTCAACATTAGTTGAACTTGGAAATTGACTGGAAGAAGGGGAGGTGTCACTGGTGCCTACTAGATTTCTGGCTTGCACTATGGAATGGATGGGGAAGCCGTTTGCATTGTTCCCCTGAGTAGGAGGAATTGGAGGCCACATGGTTTACTAGAATGGGGAGAGTTACACAGGACCTTCAAGTTGTATTTCTTGAGGTGTGTATGGAGTTTTGAGTTTTGATACATTATTTGCTATAACTTCTTGAATATCAGGATATTCATGTCCAGTAAACATTCTGATATTAAAGAGAAAAACTGGGTTTCAGTTTAACTCTGCCACTTCTGCCATATGATCCTGAACAAGTTACCTAACCTTTAGGAGTTGTGAAATGTAAGAATCTCTGCTGCACCATTGGGTGGTCCAAGCATGAACGGGAGCGTGCCGGTGAAGTGCTCCTCGCGGGTGTCTTGTGCTGGGAGGTGCTCATCAGCATCTGTTAAGCAAGTGAATTTGGACTGATGAGATCAGCTGGCGAGTCTCCTCCCAGCCCCTGCTCCCCTGAAGACGCACCCGCGCACACAGTGCATATGTTTGAGGAGACTGGCTGCGAGGCAGAAGCAGTCAGGCTGTGACTGGATGTCTTTGCTCCTCAGCAAAGCTGAGAGATGTCCAGGGAGGGGGAGGTCAAGCCTTGGCCCCGTTAGCCGTGAACAGGGAAAAATGGAGGTGCCCAGGACATCTGGAGGACTGAGTGCCCCCTGCTTAGTAATGGACTTCCATTGCCTTTTCCTGACTTTCCACACAACACTTTTCCAAGTAATTTAGAAGACAGAAAGCATTTCCAGAAAAACTGTAACTTTCATCTTCAGCTCGCAGAAGCAGAAATACTACTATGATAAAACAATTCTCTCCTCTCCCCCAGCCCTTCCCTTTGCTCACTAGGCTCCAGCTTTCTGTTCTTTGAACATACCATAATGTGTGAGTCTCAGGACCTTAGTTAACCATTTGCTGTTCCTTCTGCCTGAACACTCTTCTCCCAGTCGTTTCTTTCTGTTATTCCTGTGTCACTTCAGATGTACTTCAGAGAGGCCTTCCCTGATCACCCCATCTAAGGTAGTTTCCACCAATCTTGTTATGACAGGACCCTATCTGATTATCTTCAGAACACCTTTCAATACTAAAATTACCTTTTTTTGCTGTATGTCCCCACCCCCACTAGAATGCAAGTTCCATGAGAGCAAGGATCTTGTCTGTCTTGTTTCTTGCTTGAAATTGTGCTCCAAACATAGTAGGTGCTTGAATATTTGTGAAATGGATGAAGCACGCATAACTAAACATGCAGCATGCCCTAAGGGCCTGCAGAAGTGACTGTCTAGTTTTGTTAAAAATGCTTTATCACTTGCTTTGTCCTCTTTTCTGGTGTTACCCACATTGGCCTCTCCATGTACCTTTGGTCCAATCAAGCCAGCCATATCTCTCTATCCTGCAGAAGTGCTCATCACTGTGCTAGGCCTGTCCCTGCCTAGAATTCCCTCCTTGTCCCTCTGTATCTTCAAAGCTGTACTCTTGTTAATATGTTCATTCAACTACATTAATTTATTGGGCAACCCCACACCTCCACCTCCCAGGGCATTCCAGGTATAACACGGGAATGTGATAAAGGCCGTAAGAAAGGTACAAACCAAATGCTGTCATGGTGCTGAAATTTCAGAGGAAATAATTTTTCCCTGGCTCATTTATGAGAATGCTTAGTAGACAAAGGGTTTCAGCTGAACCTCGAAGGATTGGAGAACTTTGTAAACACAGAGATTGCAATGAAGCCCTCTCCAGCTCAGGTTGTGCACGTGGTATCTCTGCTACTCATGGTGTGATCTTGGGAATGTTTATTTGATGCCTTTCTGTCCATTTCCTCATCTGTAAAATGGAGGTAATAGCCCAGTTGGTTTATGGGTACAAGACCTGTCCAGTCACACAGGTGCTTAGAAAGGCTGGCCCCTCACTTGTTTTAATTCTCTGCTGTCACCATATTGAAATGAATAATTTTTGAATAAGGGGCTTAGCAAACTGTGTCCTGATGTTGCCTGTAGGGTTATTGGGAAGTCCTAAGAAGTTAATACATGTAAATTTCTTAATCCATTGGGGGCCTGGCCTATGATGAAGGTTCAGTAAGTGCTAGCTGTATTGTTAGTCACTCAGCTCTCATAATAGTATAGCTCATAGCGCACCTCACGGTGTAGCAGTTAAACAGCCAACAAATATTTTTAAGTGCCTGCCCTGTAAAGGTACTGGATGGGTCACAAAGATTAACAGGACAGTACTTTCTATCCTAGTGAAAGGAATAAAGCATGTGTTTTAAACGTGCTAATTAGTAATAAGTAATAAAATATGTCACATGATGAGTATAGGAATTTTTTTAAATAGATTTTTTGGCCCCATCTCCAGATAATCTTATTAGTAGCTCAGGTGTGGGCTTCAGAATTAGTTCCCAAGTGATTTTAATCAACAGTCAGTTTTGGAACCACTGGCATTAACTCTAGGGTGGCCATGTGGAGTAGAGGCAAAAAGCTTGGCACTGGAGTTGGTCACACTGGGGTTCCAAGCCTGCCATCTACTAGCTCTGTAAGTTTGCAGAAGTTACTTAGCTTCTCAGTTCCCTCATCTGTAAATATTAAAACTGTACTTTAAAGATTAAATTTCAAAATGCTTGAGAAAGTTGAGCACACAATGGATGTTTAATTATGGGTTACTTCCTCTAACCTTGGGGAGATGGTATTCCAGGAAGGGGCAGTCACAGACGGCTTCCTGGAGGAGAGAATAATCCACCTATGAGCAGTATGATTTGGATGGGAGAAAGATTTCAGATTACATACTCTAGCAACAGTCAAGGTACTGAGCTATGGTATCGGAGGAATGCTAAATCAAAGTAGTTGTTGGGATTTAGTGGCTGATAAGATACAAAGGAGAGGGAAGAATGAAAGGTGAGTCCTAGGTCTTCAGCTTGAGTAAGAGGTTAAGTTATAAAGGTGCAGGAAGGTGGTATAGAGGTTACGGGAAAGGTCATGGATCCAGTTTTAGAAACATTTAGTTTTTAAAGTTGTAAGGGGACAGCCAAGGGAAGCTACATTCTTGATTGGGATCTGGGCAAAAGGCTGGTCCGTGGGAATTAAGTTAGAAGTCAACAGATCAGAAACAATCATTGAGATCCTAAGAATAAATTTAAGTCTTGAAGGACATTCTATAAACAGAGAGAAAGAAAAGCAAAAGATTTTGGAAATGGACATGGGGTTCCAAACTCGTAGGCAGTAAGAGTAAGAGGGAGAAGAGAAGGAACAGCAGGGGTAGGACAAGAAATGGGAGGGCTATCTATTTGTCTGGCTTACGATGAGGGCTCAGTAAGTTCTAGCTGTTACTGTTTAATAGCGTTAGCCAGGTTGGCTTATGGGTTAGTTGTTATTGCTGATGCCAGATAATCACAACTATCTTCTTACAGTTGTGATTGTCTGAATAATGTTCCCCCAAAGAAGTCCACATGCTAATACCATGCTAATCCACATGGTACGATAACCTGAGGTTGTTACTTTATGGGGCAAAAGGGACTTTGAGGGTGTGATTAAGTTAAAGGTTTTAGGATGGGGAGATTTTCCTGGATTATCTGGGTGGACTCAGTGTAATCACAAAGGTCCTTATAAGAGGGAAGCAGGAGGATGAGAGTAAGAGAAGGTGATGTGATTACAGATGTAGAGGCCAGAGTGATGTGGGGCCATGAGCCAAAGAATGTCAGCTTCCAGGAGCTGGAAGAGACAAGAAACATTCTCCCCTAGAGCATCCAGAGGGAACACAGCTCTCCTGGCCCATTTTAGACTTCTGACTTCAGAACCATAAGAGAATGATTTGTGTTGCCTTAAGCCACTGGTTATAGTAATATGTTACAGCAACAATAGGAAAGTAATGCATCAGTTAACTAAAAACAACCTAAATATCTAACAAGGATGGGTTGGTTAAATAAGTTATAATACATTAAGAGTGGTAGTTAGCTATTAAAATTTATGCTGTAGAAGATCATCTAATCATGCAGAAAATGTTCACAGTAGATTGCCAACTACAGAAAGCAACTTATATTGCAAGCATTTATATTAAAATCATCAAACTTTACTAAGAGTCATGCATTTTATGCACTTGACCACAGGTATGATATACATCAATAAAAAAGTTTTGCATATCACACAGATTCCCTGTTGTGTTCAAAGAGTATTATATCTGTGTATGCATAAATAAGAAAAAGACCATGACTGTATAAACCAAATATTAATAATGGCTGGCTCTGGGTGGTAGGACTACAGGTGATTTTTATATTCTTTTTTGATTCTTCTCTGTGTATTCCAGCTTTTCTTTGATGGATAGGTATTTTTTTTATAAGAAAAGAATCTTAAAAATTAGTTTTTAAAAATCAAGGAAAGGGAGTATGGAGAAGGTTTGCAGAAGTATTTGTAAGCTCAAGGGCAAGACTCTGTAGGACTTGGCACAACCAAGCCTCTATGAACAATTTTCATAAATAGGTGATTTTTTAATGTTGTATCCTCCTCATTCCCCAAACAGAAAGGGACTCAATACGGGAGACATAGTGAGAAGGAAGAAAAGCAAGAATATAGAGATGAAGGCTTCCTCAATCCTGAGTTAGGAGGGCCTCTGAGAGACATGAAGGAAGTGGAGCAAATCGATGAGTCTTACCTGCCCCCTCTGGTGTTTGCCCAGGAGCCTGGAGACAGACCAGACACCCCAGCCACTCCCCCTTTCATTTATTCCATGCTCCTTTACTCCCTTTGTTTCTTTTCTAATTATCAAAGTAACACATGCTCCTTACTGGAGAAAATTAAATTCAAGAAGTTAAAAAGCAGAAATCACCTGTGATCCCAAATTATATCCACCATTAAAATATTGGGATAGTTTTCCCAACATAGTTCAATTTTAAATGACAGCGAGAGTATTACTGTGTAATTTTTGTCACCCCCTCAAAAATGTACTTTTAAGAATTTTAAATTGGCTCAGTTCTTTATTGGGTTGCATTAAAAAATAGAAGGAACTAAACATATCCGAACTGGCTCCGGATGGGTTTTCACACTGGTAGTGCAAGGCAGAAGTAAGTGATGCCTTTTCATTTTGACTTAAGCTTTTAAAAGAGTACCAATAGAATAAGCTAAAAATTGAACATCATTGAAGTATGCCTGCTGAGTCATGAACCCTGAAGCTCACTGAGGCCTCTCTTCCTGGCCAGGTGTTAAAGGGAGTCCTGTGTTCTGAGCAGGGGGTCTTCTAATTTTTCTGTTCTTCTTTTCTTTCTTTAACTGAGTATATAATCAATTCAGTTACCTGCTTTGTTTGGGGAAAAACCCGGCTTTTCTTCACAGGAACTACCACACTCACAACACTTCCGACACCACATGGGGGCTTGGTTCCCCTTCCAGGCAATTCTCTGGCACCAGCCGGCTGGCCTACAATTTAACTCAAACCTGACATTACTTGGATATGGCGTCAGATCCCACGGTTGAGGGCTCAGTCCCCAAAAGTGCCCTCCACTCCTACTTCAGATGCCAATTCCAAGTAGGAGGCCCCCAGGTTATCCACAACTGCTGTCCTAATTGGTGACAAATTGGAGGTTCTTACACCCCCTCATTGGGCCCGGTTAATCTGCTAGAGTGGCTCACAGAACTCAGGGAAACACATGTACCAGTTTATTAAAGGATATGATAAAGGAGACAGATGAATAGCCAGATGAAGAGATACATTGGGTGAGGTCTGGGAGGGTCCTGAGTGCAGGAGCTTCTGTCCCCGTGGAGTTGGGGTGCACCAGCCTCCCCATTCACGGATGTGTTCACCCACCTGGGAGCTCCCCATACCCCTTACTATTCAGATTTTTATAGAGGCTTCCTCACCTAGGCGAGATCAATTATTAGCTCCATTTCCACCCCCTCACCCTCCCTTCTAAAGAAGCTGGGGTGGGGCAGCGCTGAAAATCCCAAGCTTCTAATTAAGGCTTGGATCTTCCCAGTGACCAGCTTCCATCCATGAGCTCCTAGTGGTCTTATCACCCAGGAATTTACAAGGGTTTTAGGAGCTCTGTGCCAGGACCTACAGAGACCAATACATATTTTTTCTGTTATCTCACATTTGCATGTTTTGTATGCACACATCTTTTTCCCCTAGCAGACTGTAACTCAGGGTTTCTCAACCTTGGCACTTGATATTTTGGACCAAATACTTCTTTGTTGAGGGGGGCAGGTAGCTATCCTATGCGTGTGGGATTTTTTATCAGTGTCCCTGGCCTCTACTCACTAGATGCCAGTAGCACACCCCTCTTTTGAGCTGTGATAATGAAAATATCTCCAGACCTTGCTAAATGTACCCTAGTGGTAAAAATTGCTGTCCCGCTCCCTGAAGTTGGAAATCACTGCTATAGCTCCTTCAGGTCAGAGGCCATGTCTTATAAAACCCTGGATTCCCTAAAATGCATAGCATATAGCACTTTTATTGTCAAGACAGTATCATTGCTTCATGAAAATAATAGCTAGTATTTATTAAAGTCCTTACTCTTTGTATGGTTTTAAGTCTTTACATACACTAACTCATTTATCCTTATAACAACCTATGACATAGGTACTATTATTATGCCCTTTTTGTAGTCTAGAAACTAAGGCTCAAAGAGGTTAGATGAGTTGCTCAAGGCTACCCAACTGAGAAGTGACACCTGGGATTTGAACCCTAACCTAGGCAGTCTAACTGCAGGTTCTGGGCCCTTAACCATTTTGCTATCTACTCCTTTTAAATACAAAGAAAAAAAAAATCAGTTCATTAAAAAAAAGAGCCAGACCTTGTCCATCTGCCTACAGAATTTGCATAGGCAAATAGATGGTAAAAATAAAAGTTCCTATTCTGCCTTTTTCACAAAACAATATAGCAAATCTTCTTTTTTGTCATGTTACAAAAATCTTCTAGATTTTTTGATTGGCTGCATCATATTCTATTCAATATATGAACATTTTGGTTGTTGCTACTTCATTTGAAACATAATTTTCTGATGTATAATTTACATGCAATAAAGTGCACCCATTTTAAGGTACAGTTTAATAAGTTTTGACAAATATATGAACTCATACTACCACCCACACAACTAAAATACAAACATTTCATTACCTTCGTTCCTTTCTGTGTGGTGTTCTGGTCCTAGCTGGGGAGAGCCAAGGGTGCCCATTGTAAATCTACGTTTCGTCACATCACAGTAGTTCAGAATTGGCCATGGTGGGAGTCTTTGCACTGAAGAAAGCACACAAATCAAGGTTTTATTGTTTGTTTGTTTTTGAGTACTAGTTTATCAGCACCACAACTTACACGCCTTTGAGTCAACCCTCCATCCTGAAACCACAGTCTGCTTTCTGACATTTTATTTTGCATTTTTTAGAATTCTATATAAAGTAAACCATGCAGTAAATACTCTTTTGTTCCTAGCTTCTTTTGCCCAGAGTATTTTTGAGATTCATCAGTGGTGGCACATATCAAGAGTTCATTCCTTTTCATTGTGTTCCGTCGAATGGATATACAGGGTGGCCAGAACCTTTATTATGGTTTCCACAGGAAGGAACAGGTGAGGCAGGGTAAGCAGGCTTAGGATGGCTACTTTAGTAATTTCACTGGATCCTGGAACATAGGGCTGTCTCTGCTTGTCTGCTACCTGGGCCTGGAGCGAGAAGGGCAGGGGAATAGTGATGCCTGTGAGAGCCTGAGGAAGTAGGTGGTTGGGGTAAGAGCTTTGGATTGTATTTAAAGTGGTTTGTATATAAAACTTACACAGGCAGGAGAATAGTTTACTATCTCTAAGAATTGGCTAGCCCTAGGAGGGGCAGTCTTTCCAGAATCAGCAAGGCCCAAGATGTCAAAGTATTAGAAATACAGAAAATTTTAAAAACATGATTAATATACCTTCTTCAAAGGTTAATCTAGAAAAATTCTGAACTCTGGCATGCTAAGTATAGTTGAGACAAGGTACTGTACTATATTGAAAAACTAGGGAATAAGGTAAAAGACTTCATAGCGAATAGTGAGACCTCTTGGCCCCCTTGTCACACCTAGCCCTAAGATTCTCCTAGCCAGGCTAATATCCTCCAGTCAGAAGATTGAAGGATTTTTCTTTGGGGAAGCTGGCCAGCCCATGAGGAAATACTTCTGGGTACTATATTAGTTTCCTAGGGCTTCTATAACATACAAAAAACTTGGTGGCTTAAAAAAAGAAGTTTATTCTCTCATAGTTCTCGAGGTCAGAAGTCCAAAATCAAGGTGTCAGTAGGGCCGTGTTCCCTCTGGAGGCTGTAGGGAACATACCTTGCCTTGCCTTACCTCTCCCAGCTTCTGGTGGCCCCAGCTGTCCCTTGGCTTATAGCTACATCACTCCAGTCTGCCTCCCATCTTCACACAATTTTCTCCTCTTCTGTGTCTTTCTTTGCTGTGTCTCTTACAGACATTTGTTAGTAGATTTAGGTTCCATCAGCTAATCCAGAATGGTCTTATCTCAAAAGCCTTAGCATTTGCAAAGACCCTTTTCCCAAATAAGGTCACATTCACTGGTTATGGGGATAAGGATGTGGACATATCTTTTTGGGGGCCAACACTCAACCCACTACATATACCAAGTGAAAGTCAGCTTACTACAGTAATGCCATCAACTGAGAAGCCCGGTTTCATGAACACAGAGCTTCCAGATGATTTTAGTGTTTCAGTCTTTACTGTGAATAAACTGTCAAGGATCACCAAGTAGTTGAAAGTCTTTAACATGACAAAGACATGACCAAACAAACAAGAAAAAAGGAAAATGGAGATTATAGGGACAGCACAGAGAACAGAAGAAAAATCTAAACTTAACGATATTCTCAGAGAGAGGTGGTGATCTTGCATCTATGAAACAAGAACAGGTTATAAAAAAGACATGAAGGAATAAAACATCTTAAAAATATGATAAGCAATAACTTCAAATGGTTGGAAGATCAAATTGAGGAAATAATCCTTTTTAAAAAGGGCAGAAAATAGGCATGAAAAGATTTTTAAAAGCTAGAGTAGAACTAGCTTTTAGTAGTAGAACTAAGAAGAGTTAGAGACATATGGAGGCAAAGCAATAATTGAAGGCATAATTCAAGAAATCATCTCAGAACTGAATGACCTAGATCTCCAGAATGAGAACCCCACTGAGTGCCCAACAGAATGGATAACAAAGAAATCATGAAGTATCAGAT
The DNA here is from genome assembly GCA_032199065.1 of Smutsia gigantea. NCBI lineage: Eukaryota > Metazoa > Chordata > Mammalia > Pholidota > Manidae > Smutsia > Smutsia gigantea. Next base: position 39,528 of record JAVSCE010009204.1, read on the forward strand.
CACAAAGTAAATAGAAGGTTACTAGAACTTTCCAGAGAGGAAAGCAGGTCACATTCTAGGGAACAACCATCATAATGGCACCATGCTTTTCACCGACCATGCGGATAGTGGAGGAATGCTTTCAGATTGTCTGTGACCTACAATTAGCCAAACTGTGACTTAGCTAAATTATGAACTCCGTAAATAAGCACATTTTCAAATACGTGAAATCTTAAAAATTTTACTTGTTACCCATGCACCCTTTCTCAGGAAACTACTGGAGGATGTGGTGTACCAAATGAGAGGAAAAAAAAAACCCAAGAAACAGGAAGACATGTGACCCTGGCAACAAGATTTTCCACATAGGTGAGAAAAGAATCCCCAGTATGATGATGAAGGGGGATCCCAGGGTGACCGAGGGCCTGGCGGTGAGGACTGTCTCGGGGACAGGAGGCCCCTGAAGGGCCGTCTCCAAGAAGTAAGAGGAAATGAAAAGAAGAAAAATTTGCACTGTTGGTGATGGTGGAGCATCAGTTCATTATAGGGACCTGATTATAGGAAAACTAATCAAATAAAAACCAAATTGTTTTTATAAATAATTAACCCCAGGAAAAACATGTTTTTTAAAACTGAAAAAGAAAAAAAGAAAAGAATCTGAAACAGGAGCAAAGCGTAATCATAGTAGACTAAATCCCTTGGCTGTGAATTGTATTTATGGAGGCATGATTGTGTGAACAGACTCTACTGACCCCCACCATCCCCACCATGCACAGGCTTTCGCTCCATGCTGAGGCGTGCCAGCCAGGAGGAGCTCTCTGTGTTGCAGCTATCCTGGGTGTCTTTTGGTTAAACAGGAATTGAGTTAAACTCAATTAGTAAATTAGTACATTCGTAAATTAAATTGAATTGAATTTAAAATATCAACAAGAAAAGAAAATAGAATATCAAGAAAAATGGGGCTAAGCAAAAACCTGTAGGTGAAGGTACATTTTTTTTTTATTTTTTAGACTAAACGCCTGGCAAAGATTGTCTGAAGCTTTAAGCTTGTGTTCTAACTAATTTGAGAACTTCTGATTTACCTGAATGACATATCCTAGTTTCTACCTAACCTTCATCCTATTTATTATAGGGAAATTGTGTGTATTTGAATCTAGCCTATGTTAGACTGACTCTAAACATGTTATACTGTAAATTTTTTCTAGTTGTTTTTATTTTTTCCACCAGACCATGAGCAATTTGAGGGCAGGCTCTTTTTCTTTCTTCTCTAAGGTTCTAGCACCTAACACACACCTTGGCTTTTTTTTTAATCTAAGATTTATCTAGTCACCACAGAAATCACAGTTTGAGACGATGACCGTATCTAATATTTGTAGTGTTCAATTGCTCACACAGCACTATCACATCCGTCTACCCTGCACTGAGGTTCGTGTTTTTATTATCTTCTCTTCCACCCTCCCATTTTGTAGAAAAGGATCTGAGTTCCAGAATGTGCCTTGACCAAAGTCCCACAAGTCAGTGTTGAGTCGCTGGCAGAACCCAAGTCTCCTGACAGCCAGTAATGCATTTTTAGAAAAAAATACAATTGTAGTGAAAAGAAATTACCATCGTAACTATTTTTAAGTGTATAGTGCAATAGTGGTAAGTATATTCACGTTGTTGTACAACAGATCTCCAGAACTTTTTCATCTTGCAAAACTGAAACTCTGTATCCATTAAACAACAACTCCCCATTTTCCTCCACCCCTCAGCCTCTGGCAACCACCACCCTACTTTCTGTCTCTGTGACTTTGAGTTCTCTGCATTCCTTATGTAAGTGGAATCATGTATATGTCTTTTTGTGACTGGCTTATTTCACTTAGCATATTGTCCTCAGGGGTCATTCATGTTGTAGCATGTGTCAGAATTTCCTTCCTTTTTAAGTCTGAGTAATATTCCATGTATGTATGGACCACATTTTGTTCCCCCCATTCATCCATCAGTGGACACTCGGGTGGCATCAACACTCTGACTGTTGCCGTGATGCTGCTATGAACCTGGGTGGACACATAGTCTGAGCTCTTACTTGCAATTCTTTTGGATATATATCCAGGAGTGGAACTCCAGTAATGCCTTTTAAAAATTATCCATCTCATTCTAAAAGTGACTTGAGGCCACTGTCCCACCACCTTCATAAGTATTTTTATTTTAAGTTCTGAATCTTGAATGAATGAATAAATATAGCGGCTAGAATGGAATAGAGGAGACCACTGAAAGCAGTGACTGAACTGAAGTCTTTGATGGAATAAAGTTTTTCACCTCTACCCTTGGGAAGTACCTGCAAATAAATAAGATACATTAGAGATGGACTGGAGTGGCCAATCCTTGTTTTCTCATCTACATAAAGGTCTCCAAGACATTCCCAGAGCTATATTACAACAGAGGTGAGTCCTGCACATATAAAAGGGTCACAAAGGAGGGACACCATCTGTCTTGCTAGTGGGTATCAGCCCCAGATAAGTTCACTATGGATTCAGTGAGACCAAAGAAATGACAGTGGAATGTTCTTGGGGAGAAAGGGTTTATACCCAACTCTATTCCCATAGTGGCAGGTCAATTACCAGAATCCTGTCCACTCAGAGTGAGTCTGCATGCAGCAAGCTGGTCTCTGCCTCTGGGCCTCTCTGCCCGCACAGCCGTCTCAGTCTCCGTCCTCGGCTCTGCCACCACTCCAGTCTCTGCTCTCCTGCAGCCATGCCACCGTGTCACCCAGAGCACTGGGCAGAGCTCTTTATATAGCGTCAATAGCAACGTATTGCCTCATGTGTGTAGTGAGCTAGCCAACCAGGGCCAGGTGAGAATCCCGACCATAGGAACCTTCACTTTATCCATGCTCCACCCCTTCAGGATTCTCGCCTCTCAATCTATGTGCCCTCAATCCTCTGCAATAGTCCCTGTGCAAGGAAGCTGTAACATTGTAACCAAATTCCACAATAACACAATACGATATTGTCTTGCCAATGGGTTTCAGCCCCAGGCAAGTTCGCTATGGATTCAATGTGACTGAAGAAACTGACAGCAAAACGTTCTTGGGGTGAAAGGGTTATACCCAACTTTATTTCCAGGTGGCAGGTCAGTCACTAAAATCCCATTCACTTAGAGGGAGTCTGTATGCAGCAAGCTGGTCTCTGCCTCTGGGCTCCTCTGTCTGCACAGCCGTCCTCTGGGCCTCTCTGCACAGTCGTCCTGCACAGCCATCCTCTGGACCTCTGTCCTCGGTGCTGCCACCACTCCAGCCTCTGCTCTTCTCTCCTGCAGCCATACCACCGTGCCACGCCCAGAGCACTGGGCGGAGCTCTTTATATAGAGAGTCAACAGCCATGTATTGCCCACAGGTGTGCAGTGAGATAATCAACCAGGGCTAGGTGAGAATCCTGGCCACAGGAACTCTCATTTTATCCACACTCCACCCCTCCAGGATTCTCTCCTCTCAGTCTGTGTGCCCTCAGTCCTCTGCAATGGTCCCTGTGCAAGGAAGCTCGAACATTGCTCTCCAGCCTCTCCAGCAAAAAGTCTTGCAGACACACAGGCCAGACTCGTGGCTCTGTCTCTGACCCCTGCCTCTTTAGTCTTAATGGCTTGAACTGCTGCACTGGTTTCAGTTGTTGCCGTAGCTCCAGTAAGATCCTATTTGGCTTCCCGTCTAATTTTCTTCCATCTACTCTTGTCCGTATCAAATCAACCCACATCTGGGTCCTCGTAACCCTCCCAGGACCCCTCAAATTCCTCCTGTGAGTAACAGGTCTTGTTTCTTTCCAGGTTCTCATTGCTTCAGCTACTGTATGTGTCACCTTGCATTTTGTAATTGCTGCCTCAAGGTGGGCTGCACTGTCAGGGAAGACAGCTTTCCCATCTCTGAACTGGAAAGAACAATTCCATCCACCCCTAAGTCCCACAGCCACTGGCTCAGCCTGAGTATAGGGGCGGACCATAGAGTGCTCCACGACCTGGGGAGGGGGCTGCTCCTCTCCTTGGGGAACTTTCAGCTGCTGGGTCTTTATTTTCTTTACAACCACTGGGCGTGCTTTCAGTACAGGAGGGGCCAGTGTCTTCAGCACCACCCCTTCATCCTTCCCCAGCTCCTCCACTTCTGGGGCTGATGGCACCTTTCTCTCCACTCCCCCGAGTGCCTCCTCTGTTGCAGTGCCTCGCAACAATGCTAGCTCAGTCTTCAGAAGCTCTCTTACCTTCACCTCAATGCTTCGCAGCTGACGTTCTCCTGGCACCTCCGCCTGTGCTTCCCTCAAGAGTTGTCTTTTTCTTGATGGCCTCTTACTCCTTTAGAACACCTGGAAGTGCTGCCATCTCGTCTCCAATGGCACCTTGCTGCCGGCGCTCTCGTGCTGCCTCCTCTCACATCAATGCCATCTCCTTCCTCAGGGAATCCACAGAAGTTTGCAGCTCGCGTTCTTGTGCTGCCGTTTCTTGAGTCTCTTTTGTAGACTTTTTTAATACTGTGAAAAGCAGGCAACCCACAGTCCCAGCTACTTCACGAGCACTCTGCTTCTCAAAGGATCTACTTATTTTACCAAGGGCCACCCCTACAGCCTCAGGTGTCACCTCCACTTGCCTCCAGTCCTGGGGTGGGGCCCAGTCCTCTAGGAGGCAAGCCACCTCAGACCACATACCCATTGGGGGACAATCCACCATCTCCCCATTCACAGGGGCAGCCTGCTGAAGCACCCCTCCCATAAGGGCAGCTTGTCTTTTTCCTTGGTCAACAATGAACCCTGCTGACTTTTGCCAGTTGTCTTGCCAATGGGTTTCAGCCCCAGGCAAGTTCACTATGGATTCAATGTGACCAAAGAAATTGACAGCAAAACGTTCTTGGGGTGAAAAGGTTATACCCAACTTTATTTCCAGGTGGCAGGTCAGTCACTAAAATCCCATTCACTCAGAGCGAGTCTGTATGCAGCAAGCTGGTCTCTGCCTCTGGGCTCCTCTGTCTGTACAGCCATCCTCTGGGCCCCTCTGCACAGTCATCCTGCACAGCCGTCCTCTGGGCCTCTGTCCTCGGCACTTCCACCACTCCAGCCTCTGCTCTGCTCTCCTGCAGCCTTGCAGACCTGCCACCGTGTTGCACCCAGAGCACTGGGCGGAGCTCTTTATATAGAGTCAACAGCCATGTATTGCCCACAGGTGTGCAGTGAGCTAATCAACCAGGGCCAAGTGAGAATCCTGGCCACAGGACCTCTCTCATTTTATCCACAGATATACAAATAACAAATTATGACAAATTATAATAACCCTCAATCCTGAGGAGATCCATTGCCACCAAGTGGTCATCCTGGCTGTTTTCAAACTAGTTCTACTCAAATGAGTTAACCAAAAGAACCATGGGTGGGCCTTAAAATACTCACCTTCTCTAGCCTCTCCAGCAGAAAGTTTTGGAGACACACAGGCCGATCTTGTTGCTTTGTCTCTGGCTTCTGCTTCGTCCTCAGCGGCCGGAACCACTGCTCCGTTTTCAGTTGTTGCCACAGCTCCAGTAAAATTCTGTTTGACTTTCCAGCCAATTTCTGCCTGTCTGCTCCTGCCTTTGTCAAATCAACCCACATCTGGGTCCTCGTGACCTTCACAGGGCCCTTTAAATTCTTCCTTCGAGTAGCAGGCCGTATTTCCTTTTGTGCTTTCATTGCTTGAGTCTGAGGATGGGATCAGAGCATAGAGGGCTCCACGACCCGGGGAGGGGGCTGCACCTCTCCTGGAGGAGCCCGTGGTTGCTGAGTCTTTATTTTCCTTTGGGCTCTGCACCAGCTTTCAACCCGGTGGAGTTTCAACGGAGGAGGGGCTGATGCCTCTGGCACTGGCAGGGCCTCCACCCCCAGCTGTTCCTCAAAGCTCTGCTCCTCCATTTCTGGGGCTGATGGCTCCACTATATCCTTCACCTGCCCCACAGCACCTGGCAGCCTGCCTCTCGGGCTACTGCTTCTCATGCCGCTCCTTCTCATGCTGTTTCCTCTCAGGCTACCACAATGTCCTTTACTATTTCCACAGTACCTCGTAGTGACGCTATTTCAGTCATCAACAGATTTTTTACCTCCTAAACAGCAGCTCACGCAGCTCATGTTCTCATGCTGCCTCTTCTCGTGCTTCCTGCAGGAGGGCGTCTTTCTCCCTTAGAGCCTTTCTCAATATTGTGAGAAGAAAACTCCCCACCATTCCCATGGCCTCATGGGCACTCTGTTTTTCTAAGGAATTCCCTATTTTGCTGAGGGCCAACTTTACTGCCTCAGGTGTTGCCTCCACCCCTTCCCAGTTTTGGGGTGGGGCCCAGTCCTCTAGGAGGCAAGTCACGTTGGACCACATGTCCACTGGGGACACTCGAATGTCTCCCCATGCACAGGCACAGCCACTGAAACACTCCTGCCGTGAGGGTAGCCAGTTCTTTTCCCTGGTCAACAATGAATCCTGCCAACTATTGCCAGTTGTTTTGCCAATGGGTTTCAGAGCTGGGCAAGTTCACTATGGATGCAATGAGACCAAAGAATGACAGTGGAATGTTCTTGGGGTGAAAGGGTTTATACCCAACTGTGGATAAAGTGAAGATTCCTATGGTGGGGATTCTCACCTAGCCCTGGTTGGCTAGCTCACTGCACACGTGTGGGCAATATATTGCTATTGACTCTATATAAAGAGTTCCACCCAGTGCTCTGGGCAACACGGTGGGCACGGCTACAAGGCTGCAGGAGAGCAGAGAGGAGACTGGAGTGGTGGCAGCACCAAGGACAGAGGCAGATGGCTGCGGGGGGTGGGTGGCGAGGGGTAGAGAGGCCCAGAGGCAGGAACCTACTTGCTGAATTCAGACTCCAAGTGGACGGGATTCTAGTGATTGACCTGCCACCATGGGAATAAAGTTGGATATAAACCCTTTCACCCCAATAACGTTCCACTGTCATTCTTTGGTCTCATTGAATCCATAGAGAACTTGTCCAGGTCTGAAACCCATTGGCAAGACACCAACTTTAGTCCCATGGTGGCAGGTCAATTACTAGAATCCTATCTGCTCAGAGTGAGTCTGCATGCAGCAAGCTGGTCTCTGCTTCTGGGCCTCTCTGTCCCCACAGCTGTCTCAGTCTCTGTCATCGGCACTGCCACCACTCCAATCTCTGTTCTCTTGTGGCAGCCATGCCACCGTGTCACCCAGACCACTGGGCAGAGGTCTTTATAGAGAGAGAGTCAATAACAGCATATTGCCCACACATGTGTAGTGAGCTAGCGGACCAGGGCCAGGTGAGAATCCTGGCCACAGGAACCTTCACTTTATCCACACCATCTTCTAATACTCGGTCTATCTGGAAGCAGATACATAAACTCAGACATACTGGGCCTGTCATGGGACCATCATAAAGGATCTCTGCAAAGTGGGAACTGCCTATGTTGTGCTGGTTCTTAGGTCAGTATTAAACTCCAGACATTTATGCCACACCTCCTGATTTCTGAAGAAAAGCTGGAAATTTGGATTTTTATGTAAAATACGATTTTTGAAAGCTGGCATTTAAATTTTAAAAAAGGTTTAAAGAGTATCATGTAGGTTGAAGAGAAAGTACAAGTCCTTACCGTGGGTGTGCAGTGCGGTGAGGCATTTCTGGTAGTTTGTGACTTCCGGGGAGGAATTGTATCTGCTTTGTTCCACCAGAGCGGGGATGAGAATTGTGGCAATGCAGCCTGAATCAAATGCCTACACCTGCAGAAGCTTGGCCCTTCTGTACTTGGCTAATGTTTAACGTGTTGCAGGCGGAGAGGAAATGGCCCAAAATGAACCAATAAGTTCTCTGTAGTAGTATATCAGTGCTGGTCAGATTGGAGGCAAAGCCCAGCTTTCTCATCTATTCTGTGAGGTTTGGTTGTGCCCACTTCACAGAGCCATTGTAAGAATAAAACATGTCAGGTTTGGAAAGGCATTGAATTTTTCCTGAAACATAATGCAGGTGCAAGATGGGATAATTATTTTGCCATGAACAACTCAGAGGAGTGTAATGTTTTTGGAATGATGGCAGCTTCTACAAAAGCTGGCTTAGAAGATGATGGGCTCAAGCTCTGGCGGGAAGAAATCGAGAGGAAAGAACATCTTAGCACTTATGCTCAGGTGGGTTTGAGGAGGCAGAACATTGATCTTTTCTGGAAGTGGTGTCAGAGAGTTGGTGTGGAGTTGAGAAATACACATGGCCATAAATGGTGTGATCCTGCTCCAAACAGCTGTGCCTACCACCCCTGGGCTTCATGAATCTCACACTGGAAGTTTCAACTGAAATAAACTTCTGACCTTCCCATCGGTTCTCCTGTCAGGGTATTATAGACACTTTCATATTCCCACTTAGAAGGAGATTTGAACTATTACTCCTACTGCTTAAGAAGGTAGCACAGTTTATTAGTACTAATAATATAATAGTAGTAGTATTCCTATAATGCTTTACAGCTTACAGAGACCTTTGCATTCTTCTCACTTTGTTCCCTGGTAACTCATGAGATAGCTACTATTATTCTCACTGTACAGATAAAGAAACTGACGGCTTCCCATTGTCCTTTAGCTAAAGGTTAGACTCTCCAATGGCCTAAGTCCTTCTCTAGTCTGGCCCTTGTCTAGCTTTCTGGATCCCTCTTTCACCATTTTCCCAAGATTTCTTTTTTTTCCAGCCCTTCTGGATTTCTTTTGGTTCCTTAAGTAGGTCAGGTTCTTTTCAGCCACAAGCCTGTGGTGTAATGCACATATGATTTCTTCTGTCTAGTACCCTTCCCCTCTCCTCCTTGCCTGGCTGGCAACTACTCATCTTTTAGTTTCGCAGTTTAACATCGTTTCTTCATAGGGGCCCTTCCTGAACATTCAGGCCACACCGATGTCCCTAGTAATACCCTCTTATACCACCCTGCAGTTCCCATTCCAGACTCATCACACTTAACTACTTATTCAATATTTCTTGTACCTAGATTGTCTGCCTTATTTGATTCTGCAGCCTCAGTGCCCAGTACAATATCCTTTTGCCTTGAAAGTTTTTGTAACCAGTCTGCTGTCTGGATTCCATAGTCATGGAACTAATACATCAGAACTTTGCCTTGGAAACTGCTCTCAAGTCTGATGCTGTGGGGCTTGTGTGACAAGCTTCTTCTAGTATTTCAATACCCAAGGTCCTTTGATTACTGGTTAAAATACACACCTCCCACGTCAAACAGCAGGTTGTGAGGTTGGAGCACAGAGCCACTGTACCATCTAAGACATTGAAAGAGGCTGGTGCTGTCCTTGCCTCTGCCGGTGTTTCTGTGATGCTCACATACCAATGAGAACCTTCACCCAGCATCCTATTTGGGGTGGTTAAGGGTGGATCATAGACGACAGGAACATTCAAAGCTACCCAGACTATTCCTCCCTCAGGTCTTTCCTTGGTTGGGTGCATACTTGGGTCATTTGCAGATGGATGGCATATTTATTTGTTGGAAGCAGTGAGGAATAGTTACTAAATTAATGGTGCAAATATAGTAGTGGAAGTAACACAGTTGCTCAGGCTTGCACGGCAGGCATTCAGCAGGTAAGCAGGGCCCATTGGGAGGAACTCATGGCCTCATTTCAACAGCTGTGGCAAGCTGAAGTCCCTGCAGGTTGCAGTCTGTGAGAATGGCATCTTTCTCTTTCCTTTTTCAAGCCAGCTAGCTACATCTCTTTTCACCAAAGTCTTTGTGAAATCCATCACTATATAATTTCCTAAATCCTGTTAATGGTGGTAATATCCAAAAATTGCAGCTAAACACCCAGGCAGCAGTGTATAGGGTTCCAAATATAGTGCAGTCCGCATCTCCAGTGAGGAAAGAACACTGAGTGAATTCATTACACCAACCACTTAAACTAATTGAGCCAAGAGCTTAAAGCCACATTCCTCAAATGTGTGCACTCCGCCAAACTGGCATTTAACATCAGGCAGTCAGACTGGAAAACTTTCACGAACCAATGAATCTAAACAAGGAAGAAACGCTTCTCAAGGTACACATTTGCCAACTGTTAATTTGTTCTCAAGTCATCTTTGGAGATTGGTTCCATGACTTAGGGCATGTCATCAGAGATTGCAGATCTGAGCCTGGCACAGTTAGCTTCATAAGGCAAAGACTGAAAATGGTGTGCAACTGGTTACAAAGAGGAACAAGCAAAGGGGGTACAGCCTATCTTCATTACTAATCAAATGCATAGAGTATAAAAACATAGCTGGAGGAATATTCCCCAAACTTATCTGTAATCATGACTGTCTTTGGGCGCCGGGAGGTGTCTTTATAAGAAGGGATAGTCACTTTCTATGTTTTTTTTCCTTCAAATTTTGGAAAATGAATATATTTGTGAACAGAAATAAAATTTGAAGTGGATAGGCATTAGTGATAAAATGTTCTTAGAAGAATAGCAAATTGTTGCAATGGGGTTGGTAAAGAAAAATATTATGTAACTATTTTTTTACCATACACAAAAAATACATTTGCATATGCTAGATGTAGAACAGGGTGGTCCAAAAGAACTTTCTTCAGTGATAGATATGATCTGTATCTGTGCTGCCCAATACAGTAGCTACTTACTGTACATGGCTATTAAACACTTGAAATGTGCCTAGTGCAACTGTAGAACTTAACTTTTATTTTAATTTAAACTTAAATAGCTTAAGTTAAATGGACTTAAACTTAAGTGGTCACTGTATGTGGACACAGGGATCTAGAACTTTCCAATTTCTAGGAATAAGAGTGTCAGCAGGGGCAGGGAGAGAAGACCAGATTTGGAAGCCAAGGGGTCTTATGTAAGTCGTGTATGGTTTTGTTGTTCACCTGTTAGAGTCTGTGTACTCATGAAATGAGATATCACAGCACTATTTACAATAGCCAAGAAATGGAAGCAACCTAAGTGTCCATCAGTAGATGAATGGATAAAGAAGATGTGGTACATATACACAATGGAGTATTATTCAGCCATAAGAAGAAAACAAATCCTACCATTTGCAACAGCATGGATGGAGCTAGAGGGTATTATGCTCAGTGACATAAGCCAGGCAGAGAAAGACAAGTACCAAATGATTTCACTCATCTGTGGAGTATAAGAACAAAGCAAAAACTGAAGGAACAAAACAGCAGCAGACTTACAGAACCCAAGAATGGGTTAACAGTTGCCAAAGGGAAAGGGACTGGGTTGGCGGGGGGAAGGGAGGGAGAAGGGGAGTAAGGGGCATTATGATTAGCACTCATAATGTAGTGGGGGAGCACAGGGAAGGCGGTATAGCACAGAGAAGACAAGTAGTGATTCTATAGCATCTTACTATGCTGATGGACAGTGACTATAATGGGGTATGTGGGGGGGACTTGATAATGGAGGAAATCTAGTAACCACAATGTTGCTCATGTATTGTATATTAATAAGACCCCCCAAAAAAGAATGAAGTGAGAAACTGCAAATATAGCCAAAGCGTTCTTGAAAAAGAACAAAACCAGAGGCATCACACTTCATTTTAAACTATATTATAAAGCTATAATTACAATGGTACAGTACTGACAAAAAAAAACCCCACAGATCAATGGAACAGAATAGAGAGCCCAGAAATAAACCCATGCTTATGTGGTCAATTAATTTACGACAAAGGAGCCAAGAATATGCAAGAGGAAAAGAACAATAAATGGTGGTGGGAAAACTAGAGACATGCAAAAGAATAACTTCACCACCATCTTACACCATACACAAAAATTAACTCAAAGTGGATTAAAGACTTATTTGTAAGACCTAAAACCATAAAACTCTTAGGAGAAAACATAGGCAATAAACTCCTTAACACAGGTCCTAGCCATTTTTTAAACCAGACACCAAAAGCAAGAGCAACAAAAGCAAAAAAAAAACAAGTGGCACTACATCATACTAAAAGGTTCTGCACAGCAAAAGAAACCATCAACAAAGTGAAAAGGCAACCTGCTAAACAGGAGAAAATATTTGCAAATCATATATCTGATAAGGGGCTAATAATATCCAAAATACATAAACAACTCATACAACTCAACAGCAAAACAAAACAAAACAAAACTGATTTAAAAATGGGCATAAGAGCTGAATATACATTTTTCCAAAGAAGACATACTGATGGTGACAGGCATATGAGAAGATACTCAAAATCATTAATCATCAGGGAAATGCAAATCAAAGCCACATGAGGTATCACTTCACATCTGTTAAAAATGGCTAGTATCAAAACAATGAGAAATAACAAGCGTTAGCAGTTGGTGAGGATGTGGAGGAAAGGGAACCGTTTTACACTGTTGGTGGGAATGTAAATTGGTGCAGCCACTATGGAAAACAATAGGGAGGTTTCTCAAAAAATTAAAAATAGAACTACCGTATTATCCAGTAATCCCACTTTAGGGTATTTATCTGAAGGAAATGAAAACACTTAACTCAAAAAGATATATGGCCCCATGTTCATTGCAGCATTATTTATAATAGCCAAGATATGGAAACAACCTAAATGTCCAAGAGATGAATTGATAAAGAAATTTAATGGATAAATAAATGGAATATTATTCAGCCAGAAATAAGAATGAATCCTGCCATTTGCGATAACATGGTTGGATATAGAGGGTATTACACTAAGTGAAATAAGTCAAAGATGAATACAGTATGGTCTGATATGTGTTGTCTTAAAAACACCACAACCAAGCTCATAGATGCACAGAACAGATTGGTAGTTGCCGGCAGTGGGGGTTGGGGAGGTGGGAGAGGTGGAGTGATGTAGGCAGGAAAAAAAGAATGAAGTGAGCAGAGGCACCTTTGCACCTGTAAAGGCCACAGCATCAACTTCAGCCTACCACACCCCTTTATATTCTTCTTTCAAATACTCCATGATAAAAGAGGGATTTGACCTATTAGAAAAGCAACAATCTCACCCATCCTCTTTCATCTCAAATATTTTGTGTTTTGTACTTTTCTTGTCAACTGCTTCTATCACCCCTCCATTATCTTATATTCTGCCTCTTGAGACTTCTCCCACTAAATCATTAGCTATTTAGTATTTTTTAAATTTCTCCTTTAGTATAAGCCTAAATAATAAGCACAGTATCCGTAAGATTAATATATATAATACAAGGTAGATAATCAGTCCTCTAAGTGGATTGAAATGGCAGTGTAATGTAATATACCTGGCACAATTTGTTAAATTCATGATAAAGGTTAAGGTTGACTGGGGTTCGGGGAGGCAGATTCTCAGAGGACCATACTGGTATGGTTAGCCAAACCATGGCAGGATTTAATTATTTTTTTCTTCCTGGTTGTCACCTTAATTGGTGTTTAGCACGTCTGTTGTCAGGTGCTGGCAACCTCCCTGAGAAAGCACAGATGATGACAGTAAACTATGTTCCTTCTCTGCTGCTATTCCACTCGTCGGAACCAGGAGTTTAGTAGTGGAACCAACAGCTGCCATATACCAGGCAATGGACTCAATCGCAGGAGCAATCAAGAGCTCTTTACCAATGGCAGTAGCCACCCAATCAACTTTCCTTCCTCTGACATGCCATCTATCACGTTTGTCATCAAATATACTCATAACAGCCAGTCCTCTGATTTCGTTTCCTAGGGAAAGGAGTTGTTTGGCTCATTGTTTAACATTAGGGTCTCCTCTAACTCTTGTATTTGAAACCAAACGCCTTGACCAGTTTATAACCACTAGGGTTGGTACAAGAAAGCCTGGTCCATCTTTGGTTATAACAAAAGATAAGACAGTTTTATTTAAAAGAAAAAAAACCTCTGAGACCCTCAAACTAGTATCCAGTAATGAGATTCCAGTTCTCATCAGATAATTTATTCAGTCAAAAATGCTGTTAAATGTAGATTCAGCACTATATTACCAAAAGCTTGTCTTTATTTTCTGACTTGCTAAGAAAAAAAAAATCACTAACTCTAAAAATGTGGCTCCAAGTCTTTCTGGTAACATTCTAGGACGTGTTCGGGTAATAAAATTGAAAGAATCTATTTAAAGCTATAGAAGTCCTTTTATACCCCCTAAATTGTATGCTACAGAGAGATACATTCCTTACAAATAATTTCAAGGGTTCCTTGCTCCCTGAAACCCATCCTTAGAAACTACAAGTTAAGAATTCATCCCCCACTGTCCACTGTTCCAAAAGGCTTTACTTCTTCCCATTAATAAAAAAATAACATAAAATTCTCTATAGGAATTATCAACACATTCATCCTTCTTTCCAAACTACTGATACAACTAAAATCTTCAACCAAGAAGTATCAGGGAAAAGGAAAATCATTAAACACATTTAAAGCTGTGTCTGGGTCCAGTCCGACTGTATGACCATCTAATTGTGGAGACATGACTATCAGCTAGGAGAACCTGGCAAGCTTGGGTTGACTGGTGGTTCTAAGAGTTACCTACTGTGTAACTACCTAATTTTTCTGAGCCTGCTTTCTCATCTGTAAAATGAATATATTACCTATGGTAGGGAGCTATTTTGGAAGACAATAAATTAAAATGTCTGACATGGAAAGGCTGGATTAAGACCTTCAGTGACTCAACACATCAGAACCATGGAACCCAAATCAAGGTATTAGTAGAAAACAGGACACACTCAGCTGGGTAATTTGAGGAAGGCTTAATAAAGGGACTGTTTACAAAGACATGGGCAGAGTTCAGGGAAACCAACAAGGAATAATGGAGGAATGCAGAGCTAGTAAAGTAGTAGTCCTTTCTATTCCTTTATCTGAAGGGGCAAAGGGAGCTAGAAGCTAGGGAGGGCTGCCTAACAGGAGTCAATGGTCTTTGGTAAAGGTACACAGACAACCTATATGACCTGGCAGTGAGAAAGTCAGGGGAATAAATACCCTGACCATCCTCTCCATATGCTTCTTGATCTTCTGGGTGTGTTACTAATTGGATCAACACAACCTGAGGTCAGATGGCAAAGGATCCTGTTAATACAGTCCATGTGGGTCAACACCTCCTGGGTGCAGAACAGGCTGTAGTAGTTCTAAAGGGCAAATGGAAGATATCCAGCACAACCTCTCCCCCAGACATTATTCAAACTACTGAACTATTATACACAAAATTTGCATGTATGCTGAAACTGAAATAACTATTCCCATAATTTCTGATTGTAAAATTCTGTGAGTTCTTTAAATCAGAATTTTTCTGTCTTTTTAGTGTTCATGCTTTGCTAGTGCCTTAAGTGTATGCTTAGATGGTGTACTAAGCAGCCTTGAGCATGGTATTTGGATGAGGAGCCCTCAGTAGGGTACTGGTAAGTCTCAAGTTAACTCCAGAATGCTGATTCTAAGGCTCTTTAACAGATTTTTGAGAATCCAGAACTAATTTAAATGGAATCTTAGGATTTTTCTGTTTAGGTAATATTCATCAGGAATTTAGGAACTGGATTTTCATAAGACTCAAAAAATCCTACAGTAGTAAAATTTATAATCCTACTGAATTCTAGTTGAAGAGAATAAAGGAAATCGGGACATCAATTTCACATTGACATTTTTATTAACGCCAACTGTTTTTTAATTATTATTTTTTTTAAAACAACAGCACAAAAATGTTTCAAGGAAGCAGTCTCACAATCTGATGACCTTCTGAAATACAGTTAAGCCACACCAAATATGAATTCCTGTTAATAACGCAAAAAGTATTTTTGAATAAAAAGAAAAGGAAAAAGTAAAGAAAAAAGGTAGGGACACGAGAGGAATGAGGTTTAGAGTCAAAACTCACTGGATTAGATAGGTGAGGCTTGTTAGTAGGATACACTGTTGAAGCAAAAAGTGGCACAAACAGGCTTATAGTCTTTAACCAGTTACCACTAATATATAGGCTCTGCAGTTACCACTGACTTCTTATGTGCCCAGAATTAAACAGCAGAAGCCTGTATGATACTGTCATAAGGAGGTTCAAAAGCTGGCCTATCAGATAACTAAGACCATTTTCAGCAGAATGACTCCTTCAGAAAGGCTTGGCTGAAAACCTTTTCATTTCTATTGTCTCACCTATATGCATGTCAAGGCTCTTAAAAGTCATCTTAAAAAAGAAAGAAAAAAATAATGTATATCAGTTTCTCTTATTTAATGTGGCTATAAAAGATGTTTCCTTATTATTTATCTCTAAGAAGGACACCGGGGTGGGAGTTGGGGGTGGAACTAAGGGGAAGAAAAAACCCAGACCAGGATAGGTGTTTTTTTTTTTTTTTTTTGGCCAAAAGGTTACACAGAAGGGAAGGCAAGGAGGAAAACTACAATCCTTAGCTCAGATTGAGTTATGCAGGAAAATGTCTTCCTGATCAGTCCCCATGCCAAAAAAAAAAAAAACACTTGGAATTATGCACAGACTCTGACTATATTATACCAGCTATCAGCCTTTCATGTTTAACCATTCCCAGCAATGGACACTACTCTTGGCTTGCAGGCTGCTTGCAGAACCCACTTCACAAAAATCCTCTTCACCCAGAAGCCTCTAGTTTCCTTTTGGTAGGTTATAAAAACAAAACATCTGTCATTAACAGGAGAGTGTTAAATACTTTTAACCACTGACAAGGCTTCAGGAAGTTTCACAGTTTCGTTATGCTCTATTTTATTACTATCATATTTACATTTTTAATTTTAATTTTTTCTTTTTTTGCTGAATTGCTGATTTTCCTTTTTCAATAGAATTTAATTCTGGAGTGTGAGCAGGAACCAGTTAACTACATTCATTGTCCAACCCCCACTGGTTTGAAAGAAGACTCCAAATTCTTGGCATATGAATCAGCTGTTCAGTAGCTCCACCTTATCCCTGCAGTGGAGCAGCGGAACCGCAGTGGCAGCACGCTCAGGATTCATACTGTGGGTGGTGAGGCCTTTCGCTGAAGGAGGTACTGGTGGATGCTTTCAGCATCTCGCTTTAGCCAAGCAGCATTCAGCAGAATATTTTCACAACACTGCTGGATGGTACGCTCAGCTGATGGAGCTGGGTGACTCTCGAAGAAAGCCTAGTATAAAACAATCCAGAATGTAGGATCATTACCAGCAATAGCAAGAAGATGAATTATCACAGGTCATGAAGAAATACCCACTGGTCTCTAAAGGATTCATAAGCTTCATGTATGAAAATTTACCACTGTTACCCCCAGGCTAAAAGAAAACAAACAGCTCCTTGGACCTGCATACAAGGTTTCTCCCCTAAATATTACATGCTTAAAACCTAGTCAAAGTTAATAGTAAAGAAAAAGAACCTAAAGCTCCTTTTAGGCTGTCTGTCCAGTGGTTAATCTAGGCTTTGGAATCGGGGTTGGCACTTGAATCTAGGCTTGGTCATGTACCAGCATGTGACTTTGAGTAAATTAACTGCTCTAAGTCTGCTTTCCCATCTATGAGAAAATATTTATTCCAGAAGATTAAACTGATAACCCACATAAACAGTGTAATATCTGGTACAGAGTACTTAAGGACACAACACATTCTGTCTGCTTCAAATAAAGATTAATTTGTAAGGGATGATAAAACTGAAAAGCTTAAATTGCTGTTATACCCTAATAATTTAACACTCCATGGGCTCACATTTTTCATTTAATAAAACCACTTCTGAGTTTATTACAATTTGTCACAATACTTATTGATTAAAAGTTGAATAAACCATTTTCTAATGAAGTATACCTGGTTTCATAGAAAGCAAAGAAACTATTAAATACCAATCAGCAAAAGGATGGAGGGTGGGGGGCCATGTTTCTTTTGAACTAATCATCACAGGTGAAAAACAGAGAATGACTAATTCATCAGATTAAGTCTAGACCTTTTAGAAATCAATAACCCTATTTACACAGATGACAATACCTCCTGCTCCAAGGCTCCTGGTCATTGTGGGAGGGCCTGAATAAAATACAAGATTTCCCCTTCTTCCTTCTCAACAAATGGTACCACCAATTACATACAAGAAACCAGGGAATTATCCTTGACTCTTCCTTCTTCCCCCATCAGATATGTTCACAACATAGGGAAGACACTCAGTAAATATTTGTTGAATTAAAGATGAACTAAACCAAGCCCCTAAGTCTGTCAACACTCCATCTCCTCTGGGCAACCAGGTCATTCTTGCTTGGGTGAGTTAGTGTCCCAACACCTCTTCTCCATCCCAAACTATTCTCCACACTGCAGATGGACTGAAATTTTTGTACTACCAATCAGACCAAATCATTCCTCTGTTTATAAGCCACCCAGGAGTCTTCCATTCTTAGGAAAATTTTGGTATGACCTATAAGGTCCTCCATGGTCTGGCCTCTACCTAACTTACCAGCTTGCCCACTGCCCTCCCCTCCAGCCCCATTATATATATTTCTCCTTCAGACTAATTATCTTCACAATAAAGTGACTACACAACATACAGTGTAAACTAAATGAAGGCAGAGATCAAGTCTCACTGTTCTTTCAAGATCTGAAATCTTAAAATCTTATTCCTAATGATGGTTTATAGGGTGAATCAAACTTTGTAGCTCTCTTTGAACTTCTAAATTCACACCTAATAACCCCCTTGCCTTCAAGTATATGAAAAAGTAAAAGTGACACTTTAAAAGTCTCACTGGGTACACAACAGATCTATGAAGGCTATTAGAAAGGGAAAAAGAACTAATATCAAGGACCTACTCTGTTCCAGCCCCACTATGTTACTTAATCTAAATAACAATCTTATCAACACTCCATTTTATGTGTGAGGAGACAAGCTCATAGGGGTTAACAAACTTGAAGTCACACATAGGGTGGAGCACAGATTTATACCCAGGCCGACTCGACTCCAAGTTCCACATTGTTTCATCCATATTCTTTCAACACCCTCAAAGATGATTCCAACTCTAAATTCCTCAGGCATTAGAGATACAACCTAAGTTGTCTTTCTCCAAGCAAAAACAAGGAGACACTAAATACAACATTCCCAACACACTATGATTACAGTTTGGTTAGTTAGTGGTTTTTCTTACTAGATTTAAAAGTGAAAGCAATCAGTACTTTCCTTACCTTAACCTCTCCAGCCATTTTATCAACTGCAAATCCTTCAACTGATAGCTGAAAAAAACAGTGGTTTGAATAATAAGTGCAACTAAAAGAGGCTAGGAACAAAATTCCATTTACCCTAAAAATAAAGCATTCTATCCTCTCCCAACTCTAGTTTATTCGACAGGGTGCAGGATGGGTGATGGAGAAGCCCTTTAATAAAGCTAATAACTAACTATATAAGGAAACTCTTAAAGAGCAAAGACCATAATCTTTAGATCTAGTGAACCACAGATGTCTCTCAATAATATCCATGATAAGCAAGCTACTCAAAATGAACATCTTCGCATACCTTTATTAGTCTGGATATTAAGAATCCTCCCTGGTATCTATTATAAAGTTCTTCCCAGTTGTCTTTTATAAATTTCCAAGCAGCCTTCCTTCCATGCTTGCTGCCGCCAGCCACTCCACCAATTACTGATACAGTGTCCTGTGGACGTACCTCTTCCTAAAAACAGAAGGAGAACTAAAAGTTTACTGTACCCAAAACATCTGGTGCCAGAAAGGGCAACCACTGATGAGGTACCCAAGTAATCACACTGAAGACACTCATTCCTTGTTTTAGGAATAACTGACACCAGAAGCTTTCAGCAAAGAGCAGAGTATTTAACCTAAGTATTGGCCAAATTATGGATGAGGCCTTGATACAGGTACAAATAGGCTGCTCAGCAGATGCTTGGGCTCCTATATGCTAAAGAAAGGAAGAGACCCAAAGTAGGTAGTTACCTTATCAGTTTATGTCCTCTCCCAACTATTCTGATTTTCACCACCAGAGGGAAACACAGAGATCAGTAACAAAAGCTTACCCTAGTTTTTCTAGACTAGGAGGAAGCCTTAGTTTAGGGTTAAAGCAGATCAAGAGGATACTAAAAGACACTTGCTACAGATCCGTGAATAGCAATCCCCTCTAAAAGCAATTTTTGTTGTAACTTACTGAAAGTGCAAATGTGAGGACTTTTTGAATCAATTCAGGAGAAAGAGTAGCTCCAAGGACTCTTTCAATTCGGTTTTTCTCTTCCTGCATATCTGCTTGTTTGTGAAGCTACAATGAAGAAAGATACAGTTAACCCTCCTCTGGAAGTTATGCATATGTTTATATGAGTTTCTCTCCCAATAAGGTGAAACTTTTGCTCTACAGTCTCAATGGCTAAGATTGCAGAATATGAAATTAACAAAAGAGAATACTTTTCAAGATGTTTGGGCACTAAATTTGTTATAAGCATTTACAATAAGTCACTAGATGTAAGTGCTCACCATATGAATGGCTTGTCTTCAGTTCTGAGCAGTTTAACATCAAGATCTAATGAGTAAACCTGTCATGGCCAAATTCTTTACATCATTACGATGTCTTGACTAATGTTCTATATTATATGAACAAACTGATCATTACTAATACCATTGAAGATCAATTTATGACAGTGAAAATATATAAGATGCACTACTGAAAGTAACATTTTAAGAATATTGATGACATAAACATACTCTTGATATGTTAAGTGAAACAAGTAGAGAGACAAAGCAATATGATTCTAAATTTTAGAAAATGTAAGGTGATGGGGAAAAAAAACCCTGAAAACACATCAAAATGTTAACATTAATTAATGATGGTTTCTAACCAGTGGGATTATGCATCATCACATTTTTTAACTGCAAGAGCAACACATGCTGAATGCAGAATATTAGGATAATAGAGAAGCACAAAGAAAAAATTAAGTTATTACTGTGTGTACATTAACAAAACAGGAATAACATATACATGCTATTTTTGTGACCTTTTTTAAAAATTACAGGCCAGTTTTATTTTCTTCTTTATACTTTTCTAGTCTCTAAATTTCCATAGTGAATATACAAAATCTTTTTACATAATCAAAACCAAAATATTATTATATATTAAAATTAGAGCTACAGATGTATATGAGATACCTCTCTAAGACAACTTAAAGATTCTTTTGACTTTTTTTCCCCCTGAAGATTTAACACTGACCAGTGTCTGGAGACCCCATCACAGCTCCCAGTTTCCTCTTCCTTTCCTTTGGACTCTTTTGAGCAGCAGTGTGGTAAAATAGATAGGAAGTCAGGAGACCTGGGTTCTAGTCCCAGTTTTGCCTCTAACTAGCTGTGTGATCTTGACTAAGTCCTTAACCTCTCCGGGTCTCAGTTTCCCCATCTGTAAAATGAGCGGGGTGGATAGATGATTTCTACGGTCCTTTTCAGCCCCAATACTCAAATTTGAACTCTGGCTTTCAGGAAGCATTTTTTTCCCCCAAGGAGAACCTGTTACACTAGTCCACTAGATGGCACCAAAATACCACATTTCAAATACACTTTGGATTAAAGTTATTTCTTCTATTTTATTTCACTATTCCTAAATTACCAGCAGAAAACAATCCTCCTTGTTTCTCATCAACTAGTTTCTACAAGAACCCTGATTCTGCCTTCATTAGAGCTCTTTCCACAGTAAAACTGGATTATTGTGAGCTCTTGTGTTAAACAGATGCAAACTCTTATTAAATATACATAATAGTATAAATTCTTAAAAGCATGCCATAACATGAAAATGTCAAAATATCTATCATGAAATATTTAGAACCCTTATTTCATTCCATACCTTTATGAAATAGACTAAAACACAAAATATCTCATTTCATATGTAAAGAAAGACATGATTTATAGTGCACAGGTTCACAGGATATTAAGAATGAGAAGGGACCTTAATGTCACTAGTTGAAAAGTACATCCAAAGTATAATTTCTATATTATTAGAAAGGAAACCCTTGTACAAGATGGGTAGCTGAAGGGGTACTTTTTTTTTTATTAAGCTATCATTGATATACAATCTTATGAAGGTTTCACATGAGCAACATTGGGATTTCAACATTCACCCATATCATCAAATACTCACTCCCCACCCCACTGCAATCACTATCCATAAGCATAGTAAGATGCCATAGAGTCAGTACTTGTCTTCTCTGTGTTGTACTGCCTTCCCCGTGACCCACCTATATTATGTGTGCTAATCATAATACCCCTTAATCCCCTTATCCCTCCCTCCCCACCCACCCTCCCCACCCCCTTCCCTTAGTAACTGCTAGTCCCTTCTTGTAGTCTGTGAGTCTACTGCTGTTTTGTTCCTTCAGTTTTGTCAAGCGGTACATTTTAAGATGCAGTTTCTTAAAGTGTGTATTTTTGAAAACATTCTAATCATTTAAAGCGAGACGTGTCTAAAACTGAAATACCAGAAATTAGAGTTGCACTTCTGATCCACTTGGGATTAGAAAAGTGTTCTTAACCTATTAAAGGTGGAAGTATTAAAGCACAACCTATTCCTCTCCTGTTTGCCCCTTCTTAAATGCTCATCTTTTTAATGAATGGTCTTAATAGGTATGATAGATGCTCAGGGTACTTTGGCATATTTTGCACATTTTATTTGATGGTAATAAGTAAATTCAGCTCCCTCCACTTCTAATGCAACCACTGCACTCAAGTTATTTCTTAGACTGATAAATACATGGACAGGGCCTGGAGACAGCAGTTGCTCTGAAGAATCAGGACTTCCAAACAGATCACTGCCACTGATAAGGATATATAGGAAGTTTTACTTCTATTTTTTCTAAGCTAGAGTTTAATTATATGCCAACCACCCTGGGAAAGTGACAGAGGCTATGCAGGCAGGTGAATTAATTTCCTGTCTATTTTTAGGGGGTGCTGGCATAGCCCAAACCCCTGAGACACCTGATCACCTATCCCTCTTCTAAGCACAGAAACAAACCTATTGTTCAAAATGGGCAGAACCCCAAATAAGTTTACACTGATGGGAACATTTTTAAGAATATGATCTGTTAATCAAAATGAACATTTCAGTGTTGAGATTTAAGATGTATAAACTTGTATGTAAAAAAAAGTAGTGAAAAAATTAGATGGCTTTGCCATCATATTGGTAGTATACATGACAGGCATTATATATTTTCCCCGTGGTTTTTAATATTTGCATGACTGCAATATGTACTCCTGCATCTATTTCTTTTGCAAGGACCTTTTTTTTTTAAACCATTTAAAGACTACATTCTCTGTGTCAATCCAAGTTCAAAAGCAGAAAATGGAAGCCCTTTCCAAATTTACTCACCTTTAGCATGATGTCTAAGGTAGTACCATCACCATGCTTCAAAACAGTCAGATAGACCTACAAGAGGAACAAAGAAGAAGGCATCTGATCAAATGTATCTTGTTCCACATATCCACAAGAAAGAAAGCAAAAAACTGCAAATAGCCATGTGGGGATGTTACATACAAATTGTGGCAAGGAGCTAAGAGCTCACATGAACAATCAGAAAGGTTGATGCCATGTAGTAACAACAGAGCAAGCCAGCTCTCTGAGAGGAATGTGCACTGATAACCACCTTTCAGCACCACAGTGTGAACTGAGAAACTTTAAACAAATGAGAAGCTGGCTACAAACCATCTAAACAGCACATGTTAAAGTAAATCAGACATGATTTGTGGGTCAGTACCTGGGTCATTTCTGGTTACCATTAAATATGTTCCACACTACAAAGAATGATGCAGTCACCCAGAAATCAAAGTACTTTGTTATGAAAACCTACAGGACTCCTCAGATCAGCAGAGAGAATCTGTTTCCCTTCTACGTGGTCCTTAAACCGACGACGGGCTTCTTCCAATGTAGCCTTATGTCCTGCTTTTCCAAGTTTGCCCAGAACCAGGCCCCGCAGGAGTGCATCTAGATGACCTGATTCAGAAGTAAAAGAGACAGAGAACTACTTAAAAAGCTTATTTTTACAAATATGCTATCTGAATATCTTATAATTGTATTATACCGTGTCTACAATCTTGAACAAACCATCAATTACCTTGGTACTGAGAGAGCACTTGATTTAAATTTATAAAATTGTAAGAGTGAAATGAAGTACTAACAGACTAGACAAGCAAATAAACTTGCTGACTTAGTCTAGTTACAAATGACAACTGAATGAAAATTTACTAAATGTTTACTCTATCTAGGTAATTACACTGCTGAGGATTATGTGCAGAAGGAACAGGCTTAGATCATGCAGTTTTGACACAAGATTCAGAGAAGGGCCACACACAGTACTAGTATGCTTTGTATGAAAAAACTGAAATCTTGGATTTCTAAAATCAAAATCTAATGGATCTAGTACTCCAAAGATATTTAAATAGACAATAAGCATATGAAGATGCTCAAAATCACTGGTCACCAGGGAAATGCCAATCAAAACCACAATGACATATCACTTTATACCCACTAGGATGACTAGAATAAAAGACAGATAATAACAAGTGTTGACAAGGATGTGGAGAAATTAGAACCCTTATACATTGCTAGTGGAAATGTATAATGGTGTGGCCACTTTGAAAAACAGTCTGGCAGTTCCTCAAGAAGTTAAATGTAGGTTATCATAAGACCCAGAAATTCCATTTGTAAAGAAAATACCAAAGAGAAACAAAAGCATATGTCCACACAAAAACTTGTATATAAATGTTCATAGCAGTATTTATAAGAGTCAAAAAGTGGAAACAACGCAGATATCCATCAACAGATGAACAGACAGACCAAATGAGGTATATCCATACAATGAATGGAGTATTACTCAGCTACAAAAAGGAATGAAGTACTGATACATGCTTCAACATGGATGAACCTTGAAAACATTATTATTATGCTAAGTGAGAGAAGCCAGACACAAAAGGCCACAAAGGGTATGATTCCATTTATATGAAATGCTCAGAATAGGTGAATCCATGAGACAAAGCAGATTAGTGGTTACCTGGGACTAGGGTGGCCAGGGAATGGGGAGTGACTGACAGTGGGTATGAACTTCCTTTTGAGGGTAAAGAAATTGTTCTGGAATTAGAGAACGGTGATGGTTGACTGAGTTGTATACTTTAAAAGGGTGCATTTTTAAAAATTGAAGTATCATTGGTATACAATCCTTTTTTTGATATACAATCTTATATTGGTTTCAAGTATACAACACAGTGGTTTAACAGTTATACGTATTACTAAATCCTCACCCCCATAAGGGTGCATCTTATGGCATACTGATTATATCTAAAAAAAAAGGGGGGGGTGTTAACATTAGCATAGAAATCTGATGGAGTATAATAGCACAATGGACAAATAGTGGTATATTCATACACTGAAATACTATTCAGCAATAAAAAGGAATAAACAACTAGGATGGATTTCAATAACATACTGAGTGAGAAAAGCCAGATATAAGAACAGAATATATATTATGATCCCACTTATTTAAAGTTCCAGAAGAGACAATATTAACATAGGGTGAAAGAAGTCAGAATATTGTCTGCCTGCAGGTGATCAGTAGGAGACACTTGACTGGGAAGGGGCCTGAGGCAACCTCCTGCAGTGACGGAACTGTTGGGTGCATTTGTCAAAAGTCACTGAACTGTAACTTTTAAACTGTGCATTCTTTAACACTTAAATAAAAACTCAGTAACAAGTTTAAGAAAACTACAGAACTTCAATAATAATATAAACAGACACTCGTGAGGGTTCTTATAAGAAGAACCAACTCATAATTCCAGCTCTGGTACTGATTTGCTGTGTGATACAAGGCAATGTTTTGTTATTTGTGTTTGATTCTTCCACCTATAAAGCTAGGAAACTATAAAACATTCTACTTAATATAAACTTTTGAGTCAAAAAGTTTCACATATCATCATCATGAAAGAAAAGTACAACATCCATCCATTTACCCAGATCTGTCTCCATATATTCCCTACTGTCTTGTTTCTCTAGGTCTGTGTTCTTACTTAAAGGCAACTCCTGTACTTGTGCAGTGGATCCTGACTCCTCCCGATTATCCAGCCATCATTCCAGCAATGACCTCTCTATCAAATCATGAGTTTTCTTATAACTACTGCATCATTTTCTTTTTTTTTAGATTTCAAAGAACTGATTGGTTTGATTGTATGATTCAAGATACTGCATCATTTTCATCAGCACAAAAACATGTTATCAAATATCAAAAAAATGCCTCCCCTGGCCCCACACATCTCTGTCTATATATACTACATGCTTTTCTCTGATCCTCTCTTCAGCAAAACTCTTTTGAAAAGTTGCCTAAATGTGCTGTCTCCTTTTCCTCTCCTCCAATTCTGGAGAACCGAACCCACTGTTGTTCTCCACCACTCCACAAAACTTGCCAACTACCATAATCAATTCTCAATCATTTTGCCTTAGAGCAGCATTTATCACCACTGATAAATCTCCCTCTTCTGCACTGCTTCTTTAAAAAGCGTTCTAGGACACCTCCCTCTCCTGACTCTCCTACCTCAGTGGCCAGTCTCTCTTGCTGATTTCCTCTTCTACCCAGTCTCTAAATCCTGGACTGCCCTAGGGCCAGTCCTCAGGCCTCTGTTCTCCACCTACATTTGGGCCCTAGGTGATATCATCCAGTGTTGTGGCTGTGACAAGTACACACTAAATGTATTTATTTTCAGCCTGGACCTCTATAGGCACTATTTTCACTTCTACCTTCAAAGCATACAAAGAATTTACTTGCAACCTGCCCTTCAGCTGGGTTCCTGAAAGAGCTTTCTTACTTGTCTCCCTGCTTCCTTTCCTGCCTCCCTCTCCAGTCTGTTTTTCACACAGCTGAGTGAACCAAATCATATTCCTCTGCTTCAAACTCTCAAATTAGTTTCTCCTATCACTAAATGTGAAAGTCAAAAATTTCTTACTATATTCCACAGGTCTTATAGGAGCTGATCTGCTTCCCATTCCCCTCTCCCTCACTTACTCTGTCCTGACCTTACTGGTCTCCTTGTTACTCCTTTAATACCCCAAGCATGCTCCTGCCCCAGGTCTTTTGTACTTGCTGTTCCCTGTCTGGGCCATTTCCCCCTAGACATCCTCAGAGGTCTCTCCTTCAGGTCTCTGCTTATGCTCAAGTATCACCTCATGAATGAATGTTTCCCTGACCACTCACTATAAAACAGCCTATTACTCCTGTTCCCCATCTAACTTAACCAAACTTTCTTTTTTTTCCTCATACTTGCTGCTACCTAAAATACTATAAATTTAATTATTTGCTGTGACTCCCACTAGAGTGTAAGCCACATGAGACAATGCTTTCTTCACTGCTATACCACCAGCTTCTAGAATAGTATCTAGCATTTACTCAGTATATAAATACTTGTGGGATCATTGATGGAAAAAAGCAGAGCCCTCAGCAATTGTTAGTACTGTTCTTATTGCAAGATTCCCAGGTTAAGACTGGTCAGGGGGCAATACTACCTCTACAGCAGATGGGAGAAAATCATTGTATTTAAAACTCTCAAATTACCATTCCCAACATTTAAACGACAGCAAAAGAGTAAATACATGATTACAGAAATAATCATAGAGGAGAGAACACATGTAGAAAGCAATTAACTTCCTTAGTTCAGAAAGCTGGCCCTATGTCTCTCAGCACCCTTACAAACTGTATATAAGATGCCTGTTATTTATAATAATAAATAATATAATCCAAAATTCCCCTTCGCTTTTCTTGACAATAGGTGGGCCTTTGGAACTCTTTTAAAAAAAGACATTTATTTCCATCATTTGCTTTGTGCACAGATCACATTTAACAACGAATACACATAACCACCACTGACTGCTTTGATGTTGGTGACCCACACAACTTCTCCAGTAGGTTTAAAAGAGCTTGTCTTAATTTCTGGCTAGCTGAATATATAGTAACATCCAGCAGATAAAAAGATGATGCTATTAATATTGCTATCCACAGCTGAGCAAAAAAAGGACCAATTTCTCATCAATTCTGTCTTTATTCAGCACATCTATTACCTTCTCCAGGTTTGGGGTCCCAGCCCAGTCTCTCCCCTATAGGTGAAAAGACATCTTTCACAAACTCCTGGATTTCCTCATAGAAGTCTGTGTGGGACAAGAGAGTTGAGAGAATCCCCAGGTTACAGCTCAGGTCGCTCCATACAGTATAATTGGGCTCATTCACAAAAGCCTCCATGACTTTTAGAACCTCTACAGTGCTAATGATTCCAGCTCGAGCCTGGGATAGGAAAAAACATAAATTAATCTAATCTTCAAAAAAAGAAAATAAAAACAAGAACACAGGCATGCATTTTCAGCGTTATTTGCTGCTAGTTAGTCATCTCTTTGGTTTAAAGGAAATGAATCCATATAAGCCAGAATACTATTAGAATAAAAATCCTATCATGACAACATTCCCTATTTACTTTTTTGCTATTTGTAAGAGTCACTTAAAAATATATACTACAATTACGACAAAAATAACAAGGAAAGAAAACAGCTTCCTATTTCTATTCAGTTTCAAGGGGCCTTTGTTTTGTTTTTCTCTTGAAAATTTTCATACTTTCAGAAAAGTTGCAAAAATAGTTGGGGCTTTTGGTTTTTGACAGAGGCTTTTTCAAAACTGGACCTGCAAACTGTGTTAACTTCAGCCAGTCCTTTACTCATTCCTAAAAGATCACAAACTGGAAGGCACTACAAATTCAGAGTCCTTTCAGAATTCACTAATGGAGCTGAGAAGAAGCACTTCCGCTACAGCAGCCAACTGCACAAACACACCTGTCTCCTGGGACAGGTCTCTCTCAGCAATGAGATCAGCAGATGCGAGGTTTTGTGCATCAATGCTAATCTCTGCTTATACAAAGAAGGAATCCAAAGCCAGTTGCAGAGGGAAAATTTCAGTCCAATTTTAAGGAACACTAAGAAGAATCTGACAATCTCATCACAAAGATATCTAGAAATTATCTAACCTAAGCTGGAGTCATAAAGATATTACTACTAATTGCTGCTTTAAAACCTTTCTAGAACAAAACCAAATATAATTCCAAAGCTAATGGGCTGTTGTAATTTCTATAGTAGTAGGATGCTAAAAAAATTCTAGACTTTTCCAGCAAACTACAACCACTATTTTAGAAAAATGTAAATCTTTGAATTAATTAGTTAAAAAATCACATCAATGAGGAGATTTCTTCAAGTCTTCTACCTATTTCTATTGAAAAGGATTTTTGCCTTACAAAGGATGGTTTAAGTATAGTTGCAAAAAGCTGGCTCAGGAATAGTGAAATGGGATTTGTTTCTGGCAAATTATATAGGTTCAATTTTGTCATGTTAATTAATAATTAGTCATGTGCTCTAA
Organism: Smutsia gigantea; assembly: GCA_032199065.1. NCBI lineage: Eukaryota > Metazoa > Chordata > Mammalia > Pholidota > Manidae > Smutsia > Smutsia gigantea. Next base: position 68,742 of record JAVSCE010009204.1, read on the forward strand.
TCCCAAAGGCTAATTCAACCTTCAGGAAGAACTATAGTCTTCTAATTTTGTTTCATCAGACACTCCAGGAAAAACTAAATCCTTTAATCAACAAAATCCATCATACTACTAAAGAGAGGCTCACCAAGGAGAAGAGGTCATTCTGTAATCCAAGTCGATCCACAGGGGGTAGAGAAAGGTCACGAATGCCTGGTAGTAAACTTTCCAGCATGGCCGAGCTATACTGGGTCCGATAAAACCCAACTGTTCCCAGGTTTAACTGAAAGATATACAATAGGGGTCATTAAACATTACATATATTTTTTAAATCAATCTTGTGGAGGTGTGACAGGAATTTTGGTTTTATTATATCTGGATGAAAAACAACAAAGATCTTGTGTGCTAACTAGCAGACAGAGATTAAAATGAAACAACACATAAAGATTGAAATTAGTTGTCAAAGATGAATACAGAGGCAAAAAAAACCCTGACACAGTGGGAGCCACAGTGGGAGACAGTAGGAAGAACATGGTAGAGAGGGAGGAAATAAATGTGGATAAACTTCTATTTCTAATCTCAGTGGATAGTTTAAATTTACAGAAAATATTTACTATATATGAAAACACCTAGAAAGTAGCAACTCCAAGACTTACGAACACTAATCTACTGTGAGACCAGAGGTTCAAGAGAATAAATGGTCATGTCTTAGATTTTAAAGAATTACATGGACTGAAAAGGCAATTTCATATGACTTTGGGAGTGGGGTAATCACTAACTGTCATTATTTCCTATAGGCTATTTACCAACAGCCAAACATATTTTTGACTATATTTATATACAAAATATTTTAATAGTAAATTAATAGCTTAAGATATAAATATTTTACTATTTATATGTAAATAGCAAAAAAAACACCTCACAGTTCTAACAACTATTAATTTACTGATTACTTTTATCCTTTAGGAATAACATCTTTATTTAGCAAATTACAATCACAGCGTGCATGTAATTTTTTTCTCATTTATAAGAAAAATTTCATATAGCTGCAAAATCTTCCAGATTATAATTTCAAATGGTAATATATCAGTATAAACAGCATTCCACTGAGTTTATTTTAAAAATTAAGACAAAGAGAGAAATGGCTCTTTTCAGAAAAGCACAAAACTTTGAGATAATGCATAATTCCTATTAGGAACCTATAATTAGGAGAAAAGTTTGTAGTAGATACTTTCATATGAAAGGAATGGGGTACAGAATAATGAAAAATAGTATTTGCCAACTGTTATTTTTGTGAAATGGCTTTAAAACACCCGTTAAAAGAATTTCACATTTCACTGACATAAACTGATTATTATATGTCTGATCTCATTTGATTATAGTTGTATACATACAATGACAACATATCATTGAAGTTAACATGTCATTACAATGATGAGGCAGTTTGGTGTTGCAAGAATACAAATGTTTCAGATAATGTGACTTTATACATAATCTACTATATTTTTTTTCTTTAATCCTATCTGTATCTGCGTATCTACCACTCCCTTACCTGCCATAAAGGCAAATATTTAGACAACACTGTTTGAAAATTGGTCCTAAATTTCACACAGGAAGGTTCAAGTTTGCAAGTCTTAGTTTAAACTAAAGCAGTAGAATTTACAGCCAGCCATAAAATGCATAAAGTGAGAAATAAATCATTTTAGGTAAGATAAAAATGGCCATTTCTAGACTCACCTTAACCCACTGGTCTGGTTTGACATTTTTTAAAACCACATTCATCTCTGGCTTGTCCATTAGAATTTTCAGTTTGGCATTGTTGGGATCTTCGCTAGTAGAGATTGTGATAGGAACCATCCACTGGGGACAGTCTTCTCCTTAGGCAAAAGAACAAAGAGAAAATTTGAAAAACAGTTTCTCACTGGAAGCAATGGAAGGTAAGACAAAGAGAGAGGACTTGTATCCTACATATGGGCTTGAGTCTGTTAAGCCAATGCTTATTTTTAATGGTACATGAACTCTTCCAGGTAACCTGAGTAATAGTGCAAAGGAGAGGGAATTTATTAACAAAATCACCACAGTCTAAAGAGAGAGAATAGTTTATTTAGTTGTAGAATCACAAATATAGTGATTTTAATTGTTTTCTCTTTACAGAGCAATATAGACAGCAATGATTTTACTGTTAAAAGAAATTTCAAGTAGGTAAAAGTTCTCACATAGCTTTTAGAAACCAATACTACAGTCCTTAACAGTTGTACACACTGCTGAAACACTGAAGGGTTGATCTTTATTTCTGTGATATATAGGATACACCCTGTGAGCTGTTGGATTCTATCACTGAGGAATCATATCTAAAAGCCAAAGCTTTTGTAAGGCAGATACATATGTTCTCTTAAGTTAATTCCCAATACATTAATAGTACTATTTTAGTAAGTTATTTATAGTTTTATGCTATCAAGTTAACCACAAATTAAAATTTCCTCCTGGATATTTCAGATTTTAAATCTGCTTTTTTGGTCACAGAGTTATTAGAAAAACCTGCAAAACTTGTCAGTCCTACAGTGCAGATCCCAGGAGTGAGGCAGAAAATGGCAACTGTGACACTTAGGGATTTATTGGGATAAAATCTGTCATCAACTTGTCAGATGCATTTATTAAAAGAGCAATTCTAAATGTTAAGGAAGGTTAAGGACGGAAGGCTGGACCTCTCAACCCTAGAATAGCGTATCATATTTTGGTGGATGGAACATGAAAAGACACTGGTGACACTGATACACACCTCCTCCCTGTTGACAGCTACTGTCTTAATGTAAGTACGAAAGGTGCGCAGAACACTTTGTTTTTTGATTTTTTAGTTAATCTTTAATTTCCTGGGTAAAAGAGTCTAATGACATGTAGAAATATTTGAAAAACCAGAGCTGAGTGGTAGTTAAGGGTATAAACTCAGGGAATCCAACTATTTTTGTTTGAATACCTACCCTTTAACTCCTTAGATAGGTGACATTGGGTAACTTAACTAACCTAGCTGTGCCTCAGCTCCCTCATTTGTAAAATGGAAATAATACTACCTACCTAATAGGGTTGCTGAGAGTATATAATAAGGGTCAGTTATAGTGCTTAGCACAGTATCTGGTACATAATAAACCTAATAATCATTGGGTTTTATTGACTTGTTTACTTATTATGTCTGAGAATTACAAAAAAAAAAATTTAGTCACCCACACAAATGTGTATCAAGTCTTCTTTTAGGGATTAAGGCTAGAGACATCAGTTCTTGGGTGTTCCTATCCTTCTTCATTGGTTAGCCTCCAATAACACACAGGACTGGGAATTTTAAAAACTTAAGAATATAACAACACTACAAATACTTCACGAATCTCCTTTTAATGACCATTTCCTTTTGTTTTTATTTAATGCTTTTAAATGGATACTTATTCCTATTAGTTGGAACACTACTGATATGGTATCCAAATTCACTCATCAGCTCCCACTTACAGCCATTTGCTTACCAACATATGGTCCACTGGCACAGAATTTCCTTTGGGACAACCTCAGTGATCTGTCATCTTCTACCTAAAGAAGCAGAACAAAGCTCTAGTAGAATCCACACTTTTTTTTTTTGGAAGGGGCAACATTTCTGTGACAAAGTAGAAGCTGAAACCCATATGGCCAAATGTCTCATGAGCACACAAAATGCAATGTTGATGAACATAACGACACTAAAGAATGGGGAAAAAGTCACTATTTCTCATTCAGGCTTCAAAACAACACTCTTTAAATAAAAGGTCACTGTATGGCCACATGTAATATGGCCACTCACAGGAGATATATACCCAGATGAGAACTTAAAAATATTTGAGTTTTCAAAGAGATTCAAAATAATAAATAATACTACAGCAAGCTATGTTAATCTTTGTAGATGAAGGGTATGTCTTTAGTCTTTTCCCCTTCCAAGAAGTAGCAACACTTGATTAGCATGTGGACTCAAAATTGAGAATTCAAATTTTTAGAATGACTGATAAACATGAAAGAAGAACACACCTTGTTTCAAAGGATGAGCTTTGCAATGAAACACAAAAAAAGTGTACAGAAAACTGTAAAAAACTATGCCAGAAGCCACAAAGGCAAGTACATACTAAAAAAAAATACTCAACAATATGCAGTCATTTGTTTTATCATTTGGTACTATGCCCTAGAATATGTTAAATAACACAAGACATAACAGGTTTAAGATCAACTAAATCAAATGCAAAATTGGGCCAATGGCCTTTATGGATAAATGGACTAGAAGAGACAGAACTGAAAAGCTGAAAAAATTGAGTGAAGAAGAAATGGTTACTCTGGTGCCACAAAATAAACTACTAGTGAACTTAAACACTACCCCACTGATTAGTTACGTATCACATAGATTTCTTTGAAAAAGTTGAAAGGTGATTTTAACTGATTCAGAAATAAAGCAAAAATATTTAGATTTAGGGAGTACACAGCGAGAAACAGATAATTAAGATATTGCATGTTGCAGAGCTCTATTTTTAAACAAGGAGTCATAGGCAGGTTTTTTACTGTAATGTAAGATGGAGGGTGGGTTTGGCTGTGCCTATAGACAACAAGGCAAAGGAAGTAAGACCTTGCAAGTAGCTTGATGGAAAAGTTAATGGAATCTTGGTAATACTGGGAGGGAAGTAGGACATTAGTGTCCTCTGTTTTAACTTATAAACTATTATGCTCTTTAAAGTGTGCTCTACTTGAAGAAGACATTATGGCCTAATAGTCTTCTTTATTTGTAATCATTAAATAGTTTAGTAATTTTGAGGTGTTGATAGTTTTTGAGGGAATACTCAGAATTGAAATCCCCGGACGTGAAAAGGAACAATCATCTTTGCATATTATTATTCTTGTAACAGTCAGGTAAAATTAAAACTACTTGTCAGTTTATATAGTGTCAGTATCAAATTTGATCAGACGTCTCCTATATGGACCAGTCCAAAGTGGAGAAAGACTAGTAAGAGAATGGTCACAGTGGTAGGTCACTGAATATATAGATATCTTTTCCCACCAAATATGATGGACTCAATTACCTAAACTGCCTTTTCAAATGTTTGCAGTCAACCTTACTGAGAGGTACTCCAATGTATATACTTTATTATAAACAAAAATCCTTAAGGTTAAGATGTGGCTCTAGAAGGTTAAGTTACAAGCATTATAACATACTATGTAAATTTGAATGCATTTTGAGAAGTACAAGGGCTGTTTTAATATCACGTAGAATTCTTAAAATTTGGAAAAGCAATTTACTAACTTACTTAGACTGCCACATTGAGGACATCTCTGTAAAACATACTTAGCTTTATCGACAATACAGAACCAAAAGAACAAACATATACTTAAAAAGAGCTATGAATCCTCTTCCCTAAAAATGAATGGTAATTAATTCCCTACACATAGCTCACAAAACCATGGCAAAAAAATTTAACAGAACAATTTCATAATTTCACATAATTAAACTAAGTTAAGATAAACTTTCTGATATGCTTAAAGGCTGATGTGTAATTCTCAGTCCTACTGGAGGATAACTCATTTTGAAGTACACCTCTCTGAATTCAGATAACAGTTCAACTACTATGAATGCAATTCTAAACAAAATCACACTCCCACCCAATCCAACATTAAGAACTAAAGAATTATATTATAAATGAGTGTTGAGCAAACCATTTAGTATAGGGATAATAAATCCCTGAAGAAAAGAGTACAAAGGCTGGTTTAAATGTTACCTAGTATACTTAAAGCACAGAAAAGCAAATTTGATGAATAAATTTCATTTATGAATTCAATGAATGAATTTCATTTAATACAATATCAGACAATGGAAGGACTTTTTATAAGTTTACCTGTTCTGTTTCCACATAAATGAGGGGGAATCCCATTTGTTTGGTCCAGGTATTCATCACTGCTGCTATGGGCTTACCACTAGTATTTTCTAAACTTTCCCAGAGATCCTCTAGAAGATAAACACAATGGAAATCTAAAATGTTTACATGTTTATTTTCCTAAAAAAACCAGAAATTTTATATAACTCCTGACACTGGATTGCTGACCAATTCTTTGTTCTTTCAGTTTCAGGAAATATATGGGCCAAATTAACGCCTCCCTTAAGTAAATAAGTAAATAAGTAAACTCTATTTCAAAAACATCATATTCTAAGATGTTCTTAATTGTTGTAAATTATTTAAAAATTACAAGTTATAATACACAGAAGACAAATCAAGTGAGTTCAAACAAAAAGAAATAAAAACAAATGGAAACATATTCAAGATCACTACTAAATAATCATTCATGAACTTAACGCATTCAATTAACAAAAGTTAAAAAATAACTCAATATTCTGAATGAGGTTGAAGTAAAACTCGTATGGTCAAATAGCCCCCAGCCTTGGTGGTAGAGTAAGCAAAAGAGCAATACAATGCAATACATACTATGATGACATGAAAAGAGGAAAAGTACTTAAAAGGCTGAATTGTTGAATCTGTATGGCAGAGAAGTACAGACTTTATCATGAAGGGAATGTGGCATCTCAAATATTTTTAATCAGTAGGGTGAAGCAATCAGATACAAAGACAGCCCTAGCTAGCCTAGCTAGAGTGAGAGAGAAAACTGCAGAGAGTGGGACAAGACAAGAAGTAGTGAGTTAGCGGGCAACTACAAATTCAGTGGAGAGATCAGCACAGCATGACTTAGGGAAGGACAGAGAAGAGAGAAAAGAGGCCCTGGAACTGCTACAAGAGGATGAAGACCATGGATGTTAACTAAAATGTATCTGAACTGCCAATCGTCTTTCATAAACAACAAAACCAAACCAAAAAGAGGCCGTGCCATTCAAAGTGTGGCCTATGAATTAGTAACACTGGCCTGAGAGCTTGTTAGAAATACAGACTCTCAGGCTTCACCACAGACCTACTGAATTGGAATTATTTTAATAGACCCTAGGTTATTGTATATACATTACAGTTTAAGAAGCACAAGGTTCTTTCTTCATATATATTTATATGCATGCCAAAGACTGATAAAATTTCCAAGAGTACATTTTTCTGTAGCCCTACTTTAAGAAACAGAATGCCTATTTTATAAACTAAGATGAAAATTTACAGGGGTGGGGAGGGGGGCATTCAAGGTTACATCATGTCCTGAACAGAGAGGCAGATACAGTGTTTTTAATTCACAGGTCACAAACCTCAGGAACAGCCCATCGCCAGACTTTCTGAACTTTCATCATTCTATTAGACACTAATAACATTACACAAACTTTGTTTTTTACACTATTTTTGTTCACTGAAGAACTAAAAAACTCTTGACTCTGGTTCTTTTTCATACTCAGTCAACTCATACCTTTATTCTGCCTTTTGACTCTGACATCTAATAAATTAACAGATCATCATACACTAAAAGTTTTAAGAACTTACTTCATTGAAACTCTGTAGTTCCACAAGTTCACTCCCCCAAATGGCTAATTTGCAGTTATTTTAATAGCCAATGATCAATTTAGGGCAATAAAACCAACAAATCACCAAAAAGAACAAGCTCTGATAAGGTAAACTCTGGTAAAGTCAACAGAATTTTTTAGACTTTTTCATGTGGCAAAACACTGAGCTGTGGAAAGCAGACTACTGGAGGATAACCTAAAGGATAATGGGCCCTGATTCATGTTGAGCCATTACTTAACACATGGTTTCAAATTAGTCAACTTATTTCCTATCCATCACACGGAAAGTCAAGCACTTAGAAAAAATTAAATGTTCCACTCTGGTTAGAGAGCCAACACTGTCTTTCCACCTCTGTCTCAAGCTATTAAAGATTACCTGTGGCGGCATTCCTTTGTTGGAACTTGGTTAAATACATGTTCATTCCTTTCTTAAAGTCCTGAGAAAACACAATTTTTAAAATCCAGGAAAGTAAGATCTCAGAATTTATAGTATTTGCAAGTTAGTACTCAAAATCTAATTTATTCAAATTACTTGAGTGTCAGATTTACTGAAAAACATATTCTCTTTCTAATGTTTACTGCCTTTTATTTAAAAATGTATTATACGCTTTGCTTTCTACTTCTGCTTTTAAGTTTTATTTCAGCCTCCCACCCACCAACCCAAACATATTTGAACATCATTCATCTAAGAAAGCATAAGAGTTAATATAAAAAGGAACTTAATCTAAACAAAACAAACATTTTTTGTCCATGCAAAACATTATGATTTCATCATAAAAGAATGGGAGACTTAAAAAAATTTTTTTTTACCTTATCCCCGATGTAGTCATGTAGCATTCGGATGACAGATGCACCTTTGCTGTATGATATAGCATCAAATATCTCATCAACTTCAGAAGGATGGCCCACACTGACCTGGCAGACAGTGCGATTCAGGGTTATGACAGGAAGCAGACAGCCTGTAATACTGAATTACATAAAAACCTTTCTAGGAAAACCCTTCTAACTCATATTTTTCTGCCTTTAGCTCACTCACAATGTATACTGATGATCCTTAAAAAGAATGTAGTAACTAATACTAATAAAATGGAATATATAATATGATCCCTATCATCTCTTAGGGTCTGGGGTCCAGTCTTGGCTCTGCTTTGCTGGAGGCAAGTCTCTATGGATCTGTTTATGGGGAGTGGAATTAGAGGGATGGGGGTAAGGAAGGGAGAGATGAAAAACGTTAGATTTTTGCACTAATTGTAATGGCTTACAATTACATAGGTTCCTGGTTGAATATGTCAAAGTGGACTATAAATCTAGTTCTTTGGAGGCAAAGTTTGTCAACTAGCTGAAATAAGGATAGGCTAAGTCAAGAGGATTAAATATATATAAAACAGTACTTTCTCTTTTTTAAGTACTTTTCCTCTTTTTAATGACAACAATAAAAGAGTCTGTTCAAAATTTTCTTTGAAACAAAACAATGGAATCATAATGTTCCCCTGTGCATATTACCCAATAGGTATGATTCTCCCATCCTATTCAGTAAAAATATTTTCAGTGCATGCTTGTGGGTACATAACACATGCCTTTACAAAGATTAAATTTTCATACTGCCTTCATTAAAAAGCAACATAATTAGACCTTAAACTTGCTAGCGTTTCAAAACTGGATATATAAACTACAAAAACAAGTGAGATTATCCATGCAATTTTCTTTTCAGTCCTAAGTATCTCTATAACAAATTATTTCCTTAAAAATGAGAGCAAAGGCCAATGGTCGAAAAGTATGGCTCACTTCAATAGGATGGCTGTTATCTAAGGCATCAAGTTCCTGGGCACGGGTATAATCAGCAGAAACAAACTGAGTCCAGATATCATACTCTGGGAAGCAGTGGTCTACACAAAGATATTCAATCCACGATGCAAAGCCTTCATTTAACCAAAGATGAGTCCACCATTCCTAAAAACAAAACACAGAAATATGTAAAGAAAACATTTGTCATTCTACTATTCTGAAAAACTCAGGTGTCCCTTCCACTATACTTTAAAACTTACAACTTAATGAATTAAAATTCAATTCCAAATATTTAGTAAATAACTCACACTTCTGAACAAAAGAGATGCCTAAAAGAGGTGCCAAGAAAGGCCAACTGGTGATATATTAGCATTATTCCTGAGGGATATTTCAAAATATTGCTAAGTAATTTTTTACTACCAAAGGGAGAAAAGGAGGAAGTGGGGAGCCCTTATATGAAAAAGGGTAAGAGAGTTGACAAATGTAGTCAAGAGCCTATATTGTTATATAAATTCAGTTTAATAAAAACTTCTCTTAAATTCCTATGAGTGGAATTCCTGGGTCAAATGGTATTTCTATTTTGAGTTTTTTGAGGAACCTCCATACTGCTTTCCACAGTGGTTGAACTAATTTGCATTCCCACCAGCAGTGTAGGAGGGTTCCCTTTTTTCCACATCCTCGCCAACATTTGTTGTTGTTTGTGTTTTGGATGTTGGCTATCCTCACTGAGAGTGGGGGGACCTGATGAAGAGGGTAGTGTAATCACCATAATATTGCTCATTTAATTGTAGATTAACGATATCAAAATAAACTTTAAAAAAAAAGTAAAAAAAAAAAAGAAACTAAAAAGCTACCAGGACCAAAGAGAGAAAACTGGAGACTATCCCATAAAAACTGGGAAAACCACTGCGGACGAGTTAGATTTCCTAGATACACAGAAAAGCAGCCCTTCTTATGTAAGTATTACGTGAAATAAACAGAAATCTCATGGCAGTAAGTAGTTCAGTAATGAGCAGTGTTTAAACATTTACGGAAAAGTATAATTTTCACTATTAACAAGAATTAACAGTGGAGTAGACAGAATATAATGAGTCACAGATAAGATCAACTTAAAAAAAAACTTTTTAGAGGTTTCAATTTTCATTAAATTTGATTAAATCTTTTATGAAAAGAAAGCAATGTATGAATCTAAGACAGATGCTAATGGGCTAATGCAATGTTGAAATACAAAAGCCACATTTAAAAATTCTGAAAAGATAAAATATTTTCAATATTAAGTGATAAGTGGCTATTTGTCTAAGTGGTTTGTCCACTTATTTAACTAGTGGCCTCCACTAAGATAAGTTGGTATAAAGCTGTTCTCCAACCTATCTCTAAGCTCTTGAAACAACACCTAGTAGCTAGAATAGTTACTCAAATCCAGTAAAAAGTTGTCTGAAAGCAATATGAGAATGCACACACCTCCTCTACTAAAATTTATTGCCGGCAGTTTCAAAATAAAATCATAAAAAATAAAAATCACTCAAAGCTGAGCAAAAAAATTGTTTGGTAGCAACAAACTTACTTCATTAGGAGAAAAGAACACTTCCATATATGAATATGGTACTCAAACACATAATTTCACATAAAATTGCACTTAAAAAAATTTTTTTTCACCCCAAGTAAAAATTTAAACATCCAAAACAAAGGGAAAGGGTTTACTTTCAAGAGCTGCCTTTCTTTAGAAACTCTCTCAGACATATGTAATAGTTGCTAAATGTCTTACTTTCTTGCTTATTTCTCCGACATACGGACTCAACTAACATCCATATCAGATCTGCTCTTTGGCAGCCTAAAATGTCATCAGGGAATTTGGCTGGCTCCACAATCTCCAGTTATTTCTTTGCAGTGGAACTTTTGGTTCACTTATTAAACCCTGTGCTCCCAAGTTCTAACACAGTTGGTTGCCATAGACAGTATTCGTTTAGATTAAGAGGAAAAAGTCAAGATTAAAGGACAGGAATCATTCACTACGAACATAATAAACAAGAACTTTGATGAGACAGTTGGAAAATTTAATATTCTTCACAGTTATTCTGTAGCTTCTTTGCTTTCCTTTTTATTAAATTCCAACTTAACATTTTAGGCAATAAAAAAGCTGACCTATAAAAACATTTTGGTGAAAGACCTATACCCTGAAAACTACAAGACTCTTAAGAGAAATTAAAGAGGACACTAATAAATGGAAATTCATCCCATGCTCTTGGCTAGGAAGAATTAACAGTGTCAAAATGGCCATCCTGTCTAAAGCAATATACAGATTCAATGCAATCCCTATCAAAATAGCAACAGCATTCTTCAATGAACTAGAGCAAATAGTTCTAAAATTCATATGGAATGACAAAAGACTCCGAATAGCCAAAGCAATCCTGAGAAGGAAGAATAAAGCAGGGGAATTATGCTCCCTGACTTCAAGCTCTACTACAAAGCTACAGTAATCAAGACAATTTGGTACTGACACAAAAACAGACCCATAGACCAGTGGAACAGAATAGAGAGCGCAGATATAAACCCAAGAATATATGGTCAATTAATATATGATAAAGGAGCCATGGATATACAATGGGGAAATGACAGCCTCTTCAACAGCTGGTGTTGGCAAAACTGGACAGCTACATGGAAGAGAATGAAATTGGATTACTGTCTAACCCCATACACAAAAGTAAACTCAAAATGGATCAAAGACCTGAATGTAAGTCATGAAACCATAAAGCTCTTAGAAAAAAACATAGGCAAAAATCTCTTGGACATAAACATGAGCAACTTCTTCATGAACATGTCTCCCCAGGCAAGGGAAACAAAAGCAAAAATGAATGAATGGGACTATATCAAACTAAAAAGCTTCTGTACAGCAAGGGATACCATCAGTAGAACAAAAAGATATTCTACAGTATGGGAGAATATATTCATAAATGACATATCCGATAAGGGGTTGACATCCAAATTATATAAAGAGCTCACGCACCTCAACAAACAAAAAGCAAATAAGCCGATTAAAAAATGGGCAGAGGAGCTGAACAGACACTTCTCCAACGAAGAAATTCAGATGGCAAACAGGCACATGAAAAGATGCTCCACATCACTAATCATCAGAGAAATGCAAATTAAAACCAAATGAGATATCACCTCACAACAGTGAGGATGGCCAACATCCAAAACACAAACAACAACAAATGTTGGTGAGGATGTGGAGAAAGGGGAACCCTCCTACACTGCTGGTGGGAATGTAAATTAGTACAACCACTGTGGAAAGCAGTATGGAGGTTCCTCAAAAAACTCAAAATAGAAATACCATTTGACCCAGGAATTTCACTCCTAGGAATTTACCCTAAGAATGCAGCAGCGCAGTTTGAAAAAGACATATGCACCCCTATGTTTATCGCAGCACTATTTACAATAGCCAAGAAATGGAAGCAACCTAAGTGTCCATCAGTAGATGAATGGATAAAGAAGATGTGGTACATATACACAATGGAATATTATTCAGCCATAAGAATAAAACAAACCCTTCCATTTGCAACAACATGGATGGAGCTAGAGGGTATTATGCTCAGTGAAATAAGCCAGGCGGAGAAAGACAAGTATCAAATGATTTCACTCATCTGTGGAGTATAAGAACAAAGAAAAAACTGAAGGAACAAAACAGTAGCAGACTCACAGAACCCACTCACAGAACCCAAGAATGGACTAACAGTTACCAAAGAGAAAGGGACTGGGAAAGAGGGGTGGGAAGGGAGGGATAAGGGGGAAAAAGGGCTATTACAATTAACACACATAATATAGCAGGGTGGGGGTGGGGTGGGGGGATACGGGTAAGACAGTATAACAAAGTGAAGAATAGTGATTCTATAACATCCTACTACGTTGATGGACAGTGACTGCAATGGGGTATGTGGTGGGGACTTGATAATAGGGGGAGTCTAGTAACCATAATGTTGCTCATGTAATTGTATATTAATAATAGCAAAATAAATAAATAAATAAATACAAATACAAAAAAAACAACATTTCGACCTAATCAAAGATCAGTTTGTTATTTATAAGGTTACTTTTTAGCTGGTGAACTATATAATAAATATGCCTCAAGAAACTATAGTTAGCCTGGAATCTCACTGCATGGACTCTCTCTACCTAAGAATCTCTTTAGTATCATGACTTCCCCCATTTGCAGGCAAATTCTACAACAGTTTAGGAAGTATTTTCTGTTGAATAAAGATTGTCCACATGCTCTTAACAGACAGATTCTGATAAACACTTTCAAAGTGGACCTTTTAAAAATAAAGTTTTTCTATCATTCAATTATTTTTTTGGCAGAATGTTCTAGCCAAACCTGTAATACTAGGCAGGCAAAATAATGTGCAGCAGGATGAAGAGAAATATATTTGAGCACTTAAAAATATTAAATACCATAGTAACAAGATTTCCAAACCATTGATGGGCGAGTTCATGTCCCACAACCAGAGCAACCCATTGGCGTGATGAAGAACAGGAGTTTTTTGGATCAATAAGCAATGCAGTCTCCCTGTGTTTAAAAAGAAAAATTTTTTTTAATAATAAAAGTACTCCAATATAATCAAGCATGCACAAGTTGGGGAGGGAGATTCAAACAGTAAGTAAGATGGTTGGTTAAGTTAGGCTGTAGAGATGTCAAGAAAACACTTTTTGACATTTAAGTATATAAGATAGAAAAAGTTCCAGGAAAATTAAAACCTATTCCAATAGGATTCATACAACAGAAGATCAAAGATATGATACAAGTTTGATTATCAGTTTGTTGATAGGACAACTGCCTGAAATTTTACCCTTTGTCTAAGAGGTTAGGAATTATTGTGGTAGAGAGAGGAGACAGTCCTTCCATTAAAAGAAGGGGAGTGGCAAGTCAGGGGAAGATGCATTCCACAGCCTCAAAAAGAACACTGAGCAGGCTGTCTAAAACTTAGCTTATCAAGGAAGGCAATTGAAAGTTGAAAGCAAAATTTGTTTACAGACCCTGCTTTAAAAATTACACAACCCACATGTTTGTATTGTGGTGACAAACATGTAAAAACTTAGCTAGAAAATATTAAATCAGGAAGGTTCTTCAAGTTGGATAAAGAACTATGAAACTACTAGGAGGAAGGGAAGGCACTGAAATGAGAAACTCAGCCAAAAATGTATCTAAAAATACTACAAATGCCAGATGCTCACTTTAAAATCGTATGCCCTCAGATAGTAGCACCAGAGGGTGTTCACCAGCATTCTGAGATGTGCATGAAGAGGGAGGAGGCAAGAAAATTTACAGCAGATCACAAAGCAGAAGCTACTGAACTGTGATTAGGAGTGAAGCTCTTACAAAATTAGTGACTGGCAAGATAAGGCAGGGTAATGCATCATTAACATACCTATAAGTAACAAGGCCCCAGTTCTCCATGGCACCTTCATAAAATAAATATAAACATTTATTGATATATATACATACTTCTTCCTCAAAATCACAAAATTCAAAAAAAGTTATTACAATTCAACAAAATGAAATTTACTTTACCAGCTGCAAAGTCTGCAATAGCAATGAGATCAATTTTAGGTAGAGGATAAGGAACATTGAAGTAGTCCTTATAAAAAGGCAGGGTTTTAGCAGCAACCTATAAAAGCATAAACAAAAGAACCGTCTGATAAATATTTTATTGTAATTCATACAGAAATCCACAAAGGAATCCTGTTGCAAGCCAAAGCATCTCAAATTACTAAAAACTAACCCCGGGGATCCCCACCTCCAAAGACTGCCTTATAGCCCCAAGCCTTGTATTTGTTGGCCAAACTTTAATCCACTTATGACTGTATATGGAGAATGTAATTATTTTCCCACCCACTCTCTGCATAAACAAATTCCACTCAAATATTTTCTTAATCACTATATTGTACAATATTAATCTAACACCAAGGGTGGTAGTTCCAAAATTCTATTAAAAATAAAACCAAACTAGCACAAATTTCAGATTAAGTTATAAATAATTGTACTAATAATTGATCAGAAATGTAAATTCCCCAACCTGGAGTTACGGACTGTTGGAACAATCCTCTTCAAGTACATTTACCTCTAACGCAAATTTTCCTTGCTCTGCTTTGCCAACAGGGGTGTAAACACGGACACACACACCATCTTTTGACCTTGTCTCTACAAAGTCATATTCACCCACAACAAATGCCACCAGATATGTAGACATGACAGGTGTGCGGGCAAACTTCACTTCCACTACATTTTCATCATCAGGGTATGGTTTCCGATCAATTACATTCTTTAAAAAAAAAAAGGAAAATTAAAACAGATTTACATTAAATACCTCAGAGTGAACACTAGCCTAACACTACAGACTTGGCTGCCTCTCCCCACCCCTTTCCATCACTGCTTACTTCTCTATACCAATTCATCCAGTGCTTTTGTGCTGTCAAGACCTTTCCTATTAAAAAGGAAAGTGATGAAAGTGATTTGATAAAGCATTTACACTAAGAAGTTGGGGTCAAAAGTGTTAAAACTACCAAAGGTCTACGAGAGAAAAGAAGTAACTTTTCTTGAATACCTATTATATGCCAGGCTCTGGGATGTTTTAACTAAGACCTCAATGTTTTTCAAGTGAAATAAGGATAGGAGACAACAATTATTAATAAAAATAAAATATAACCATGGAATCTACATTTCAAAGGATATAGATTTCTAGATTTAGAGCACTCACTGTACCAAGGCTGGCCCTAAGCAAGTTTGTGAAGAAATCTCCACTTTACCTCTGGAGGCCCTAATTCCCTTTGGTGTTCTCCCTCTTTTTTTTATTCAGGCTCTCAATTTCCTCAAGATCTCTCTATTCTTTTCCCAAGGAGGACTTATTCAAGAACAGACCTGATTTACTCATTCACACTAAATTGTAAATGATTATTTCAGTTTAATACATTAGCCTCCTCTCTAAGAACATCTGAGAAGAGAATGGCATTCTACCTATGGAATTCTTCCCACCAACAAAGGAGGCAAAAGCCAGTTATTTTCAGGTGCAGTAGGGTTTTCCAGTTCCCCAGATTCATATTAAAGGCCACAGGCTACTTCATGTCTTAAACAAGGCAGTCCTAGACAATAGATTTCAAGTGGTGAATGCTTACTCTATGAAGATCAGTGACATCAGTGAAGACAGCATATTCTAAGAACTGTAATCAGTCAAAAACCTCAATACACTACATTATGTGGCTCTATCTTTTGTCATTTAATAAGAAAGTCAGATTTTCTTCTTTCAAGTAGTATTTATTAAATTTACCACTTATTTGGGTCTCCTAATTAAAAGAAGTAGACAATCTTGTTAATATAGTTTATAAGGAATTTATTTCAGTGAGGAGAGGGTAGCTCTCCAAATAAGGCAATTTAAGAAAAAGAGGGGTTACTGGAAAATAAAGAAAATGAACATTTGTGTTCCTATTATGTATCAAGTACTGTGCTGTGTGCTACCCCATTTAATCAGCAAACTAAATTTGCTAAAAGCTCATTCAAAATTTAAATATACTTACAAACACATACATACCATGTTTGATAAAGCTACTCTGTCTTTAGGAACAACCAATGAGATATCAAAAGTTGCTTTGATAGCAGGCTCATCCCAGCAGGGAAAAGCCCTCCGGGCATCAGTAGCCTTAAGAAAAGAATATGAAATATAAATATCACTGAATTAACCTAACAGACTATTTCATGAAGTAACCACCGTTTCTTTATTTCTATCATTCATTCATTCACTTGTTCAAATATTTACTTTCTACTCCATGCCAGGCAACAAGCTGGGCACTGACTACAAAGAAAACACAAGGCCACATCAGTGCCATATCAGCAATTGTCCAGGAACTAGGTCTGCTACAGATCTTAACAATTTATAGTATTAGAATAATTTACAATTACATTTTTGATTTTTAATAAAGCATTTCAAAAATATAATACAAATGGCTTCATCAATAACATTAACAAAACAGAGCACAGGAAGATCAACAATACATTGTAAGGATTCAGAGCTAGAAAAAGGATAGGTTGCCTTTTATTTCAAAAATAAAAATATTTTCAGAACCTTTGATGTTTTGTTCTTTATCTAGAATGGTAGCAACAAGAACAAAGACAGATGCCCTATCAATTCTAAACAGGTCATTCGTGTAATTCCAACAGTATATGACATTTCCATGTACTTTACATAAAACTGTCACCACTTGACCTAGTTAAAGAGACCTCATTTTTGCTTTAAAAATAAAAAAAGCAAATTTGTTAAAGCAAAATAAACTTTAGTGGTTCAGTAGAATATCAGTTATAAAAGAACAAAACTTTGATAAAACAACAAAATAAAAAAATAGAACCAATGACAAGATTCTGTATCATGAAAAGAAGTAACAAAATATGCAGAGGTAGAGGAAGCACATGCTTCTGAAAGAGTTTCTATGAGGAAAAATGTTAGGTGGCACTCTCAAAGAAATTCAATAAATTGTGAATTCTATCAAAGAATAAGACATTTGAAAAGTAAGTAGAAAATAAGGGAAGAAATGGAAGCACAGAAAAACTTAAATTAGGAGCAGCTATAGAGAAATGAGTTTATACTGGAGGAAATTCAGTGAATGACACAGAAAACAAAATTTTAAAGTTTCTAAAATATCCAAACGACAAACTGATGAAAGCAATCAAAGTTACTTGAGGGAGAGATGCTAGAGCTAAACTTATGATTAACTGCTGTTCCTAAAGAAGAGATCAGAACAGAAACCACAATGAAGATGTAATAGAAGAGAATTTTGCTACACTGAAGATCTGAATCTGAACACCAATAGAGTTCACCAATTACTATTGAAAGTTAATGAAAAGTGAACACCTGGTGAAAACTTTTAATTTTCAGATACAAAGAAATAAATTTAACAAGCAACCAGGGAGAACAAAGCAAAACAAAATAACATGTTACCCTATAAAGGGAGAAGAAACATTCCAGTCTGACTCCTCCCCTTGACAAAATGAGATGTGAAAGACTTTGGAACAATATTTATATACCTTTGAAAGAGAAAAATTGTAAGCCAATTATAGTTGAACAAGTTGGGTTTATTACTCATTACAGCAAGGGAGAACTCACACCAAAGGGTACATGGGGTATTTAAGTAAGACTATTAAGAAAGAATCTATTATATGATTTGGGATTTGGTTGGGTGATCTGGGGAGGATTTAAGGAATAGGGGATTTACTCTAAATTGGGTGTTGTCAGAAAGTGGTGGCAATTAGATGAGTGGGTATTTCAATAAATCTTATCTATAGGGACTTGAGCAAGTTGAAAACTTAATTGGTAAAGAAGTAATAGTCACTTATTTTAACCAAGACAGGGACTTCTTTGCTA
Organism: Smutsia gigantea; assembly: GCA_032199065.1. NCBI lineage: Eukaryota > Metazoa > Chordata > Mammalia > Pholidota > Manidae > Smutsia > Smutsia gigantea. The sequence goes on from JAVSCE010009204.1 coordinate 87,381, forward strand.
TTTTGTAAGTAGCACAGTGATCTTGTTTTTGTCTGTGCTTAGATGAAATTATGAAGTGTCCTTGTTTTGTCTCACTTTACCATGGTCTCAGAGTAACCTTGTCTGAGGTTGGTATTCTATGATATTGTTTATGTCCAATAGGAGAATCACATGGACACCTTTGAATGCTAGGACAGCCTCTGAATGTCAGGGGTTGCACTCCCCCCTCCCTACTAACACATCTATTATATAAACTGGTCATGTATAAAGACAAATAAAAGACTTTCAGATATGCAAAGACTTAAGAAGTACACACCCACATATCCTCCCTTAAAAAAACTTATTTGGAGAGATACTCCAGCCAACCATTCCAGGATAAAGAAGTGCTCAAAAGGGCTAGAGATAAGCACTGGAATATTTTAAATACAGAATTAAGCCTAAACAGCTTTGGAAAATGTTGTTTTAAAACAGAAGGTAACATAAAATTTTTGAAAGAGAAGATACCAGGTAAGACAAATTAGTAGTAAACTAGATCTAAAATTTTAGGAATGCAAAACAAACAATGCAGAAATGTAGCCAGAAACATAAAAACATTTCATTACCTATATTGGAATTTGCAGGAATAAATTTAATTAGATTTAACACTTAAAAGTATCACTAGCAAATTCAAAACAAGCTATATAACTTCCAAGTACTTGATAAATAAAAATCAAAGAAAGCACAGATAATAGAGTAAGATACAAAGGACATGTCAAAGAAGCAATGTTATACAGTAACATTACTATTAATTTAGTAGGAAAAGCCACAGGTGTCCAATACTAAGAAGATCATTTCAACTCAGAAAGGTACAAAGTATAAAAGCAACTCAAGTATTGAAATTTTGTTACCTGTATGTTACCTGTATATCTGTATATACAAACATACAGATAACAAATTTTTATACACACACACAGGTGATGGAATTTGTGTGTGTATATGTATGTATGTATATCTGGGAGTGTGTGTATATATGTGCACAGGTAACAAAATTTTACACACACAGTACATACACATGTAACAAAATTTATACATATCTGTATATATGTACATACATACAGGTAAAATTTCAGTACCTGAATTGCTTTTATACTATGTAGCTTTAATTAAAATTATCCTCTTAGTATTTGACACCTGTGACTTTTCCTACTGAATTAACAGTAACGTTGCTTATATACATATAAAATCATTCCCCAGCCCACACCTTTAATTCCCTCCCTTCTATAATCAAAATAACTGGCTGAAAATAAAATTAAAAATTCCAAAATCATGAATATAATTATGGCCAAAGGTACCTCAAAAAACCATGCATATAATAGAATAGACCGTTGCCAGATTGTCTAATTTAAGGTCACATTTTACAAAAGAATACCATACCTCAAACTGTGTGACAGCAGCATAGCGCACCTCTCCAGAAGGGGTAGTATATTTACTTCTATAGAAACCTTTCATTTTGTCATTCAGCTCTCCAACAAAATCTATCTTTAATGTTCCTGTACCTGTGATTGAGAATAAATGAAAACCACTTTTATGGAGATATTAAGTACAGGACATCAAAAATATGTCCTTAAGACATTAATTCAGTTGACTATGTACAATGTTCAAATCATTCCTTCCTTTTTCAAATACTCCTGGCAATGGAGAGAATTCAGTATTTGCTAAAGTAAGTGGTGGAGTAATCCTACAGTAAACCTAAAAGTCATGTTTAAATGAGTGCTTAGAAAGTTCCTTAACTTTATTAACTTAAGTCTCAAATTACCAATACATGAAGATAAAAACAGAAAAGGAAATGAATATTTACTATTAAATTTATGATATGCTATTGTGCATGGTGCTTTAAAAATATTTATATAAACTTAGAAGTAGGTATTTTGCCTCTATCTTTTCAGATGAGGAAAATGAGTCAAACAGTTAAGTAACTTGCCCAAGGTCACACAATTAGTAAGTAGCAAAACGAGATAAAAACTTATACCTGTTTAATCCAAAATTCATGCTCTCTACCAATTATGCCATGTAACCTGGTCCTTTTAGACAATTTCATGCCAATTACTCTATCATTAAGACACTATCTACTCAATCCAAATAGAACACTGATTCTATACTTCGTAAGGAACTACAGGGAAGACCACTGACTTGATCAGCAAATGGGCTAGAACAAACTTTTACAGTCCCCTCATCATTTGAAACCTGATAATATTAAGCAAACATATTTAACCAATAATTATTATATGCAAATAAAAATGCAACCTGACTACATATTCTATTGTTGCATAAAAGCAAAACCAATTTAAACAAAATGGGAGCTTTTGTGTGTATATATACTTTCTTTCGTAACAGAAAAGATAATTATTATCTAGTAGTCATTCAGATGCATGACAAAACAATAATCTCATTCTACATTTTACAAATCAAGTCACAAACCCAGAGAAATGCTGACTTTTAATTGATTCTTTTAAAGTGCCTATAACAGGATCTAGAGCATGGGAGTCTAACAAATCAAAGATATACTATGGCTATAAAGTAATTAGCCAATCATACCAAAACTTTTATATCCTAATGTTTTAAACTGTCATTTTAGAATGCTGTAGAGCAATGACACTGACACTGTTCAAAATGTTCTTGACTTGCTCTGACATATCCTTTTGGATGTTGTCAAAGTCAAATTCTCACCTTCCAAAACTGAATTTGCTTTTTGGAAAGGTCCAAAAGTCATGATGAGCCCAAGTCTACAGAATAAGGGAATGACAAACTACAAACTGTTTTTAGACAAAATACAGTCTATGAAGTAACTGAACTGATTTTTTTAAATTAAGGTATCATTGATATATAATCTTAAGAAGGTTTCACATGAACATTGTGGTTTCAACAGTCACCCATATTATCAAGTCCTCCCCCAACCCCCTCCAAATGCGGTCACTGTCTATCAGCGTAGTAAGATGCTATAGAGTCATTACTTGTCTTCTCCATGCTGTATTGCCTTCCCTGTGGCCTGCCTATATTGTGATTGCCAATTATAGTGCCCCTGAATCCCCTTCTCTCTCCCCACCCAGCCTCCCCCTACCCCTCCCCTTTTGGTAACCACTAGTCCCTTCTTGGAGTCTGTGAGTATGCTACTATTTTCTTCCTTCAGTTTTGCTTTGCTAAAGCGACTTTTTTTAATGCGCTTCAAATTCATTCTGAAAATAATTTCAAGTTAAAATTTCAGACCTTTGCACCAAAGTCATCACCAAAGAAAGTGCCATATTCTTAAAGTAATCATGCTGGGAAAAACAAAACAAAAAACAACTCAATTGAAGCTAAACTGAACAGATGTTTGTGTTATTTAAAAAAAAAAATAAGATTTCCTGTCTGGAGATAATGAATAATTTTTCTTTTAAAAAAGAATGATATATTACTGGGACACTGGTAAATATGAATACAGTAAAAGAATCTAAAAGAATTCTAAATGATTGATACCAAAGAATTGTAACTATAAATAATACAAATTTGTTTTCTTCAGGAATTCACTGATTTTTTCAAAAAAAGCAGATGTATTCACATTAATAAAGATAACAAGGACTATCTAATAGATTATATAAACTGACTACCTTTAAAGAGAATTGTTTGATGGAATTTTATGTTAAGATTCCATAAGTGGAATTCGCCAGTTTGTTTTCATTAAGTCACCTGTTAAGATGTCTTTTATGTAACTCATATTCTATGGTAAATTTACTTGCAATTTTTCCTATTTGGAATAAAAGTGGATTTAAAACTCGTAACTAAATAAGAAAGGCTGCTTACACTTTTACCCGGTTTTACATCTCCAAGGCCATCAAACCATAACAAGATATTGATAGTGACCACTTCAAAAAAGTGGCAGACTAAAAATACAAAGATTTGGGAAGGGTTATTACCTGAAATTCAAACAAAACACAAGTTAAAGGTTTTAAAAAAGTCATTAATAAATTTAATTAGTATCATATTATATAATACTAATTACAAGCATTTACTATTAAACATAGGATTTTAGGGCAAGAACAGAAGAAAAGGGACTTCTTAATAAATTTATACCATATTGAAGAACTGATTGCCAGATTGTCTAACTTTATACCTACTGGCACACACAATTTACATTGCTTCCTCAAATTAGATGCCTTATTTCAATATTCATTATGTGTAATATTTGCCTGGTTGGGGTGGGAAATCTTTTAAAATATACAATAAGCTCATTTATAAACTAAACAATTGAAAAATTGGGACTTCCATCAGAAAACTTATTTGCATAAAGCTTAGAAGAGTATAACAATTGTTGCAGAACTCAAAGTAAATCCTGATATAATACAAGAAAAATTTAGTGAGCTTACTAAATGCTGTAAAATTAAAGACAGATTAATTTATACAGAAAGGGAGTAGAGGTCTTTGCCTTTGTGTCACTATTTTTTATGACCTTGTTTTTTACTCTTCAAAAATGTTAATATCTTCTAATATTTCTCCAAATAAATGTCCCTTGGCAGGATCCTAAATGCTGATTCTGAGATTTTTAGGCATTACAATGACTATGGTAACCTAACCACTATTCTAGAATGGTGCCAATTTCAGAAAAGAAAATATTTAACTTAGCTATATAAAAATTGGCAGGACTTTAAATTTGATGAGGCTAAACAACACAACGGTTACTAATGTCCTCCTAACATATGTTCAATATTTACTCCATTACCAAAAGATGGAGCACTTATACAACCTCCTAAAATTTGAAAAAGTAAGGAATTCACCCTTAGAGCAAAGAATGACTGGCTAACTCGGACCCAGACAATCTTGCGAAAATGTGAAAAGTCAAAGATTTTCAAACAGGTATTTACAGATATTCAATAATTCAATACAGTCACATCTGCAAATAAGACAAATTTTTAATTCTAATATTTTTATGTTACTTTTTTATATTGTTACACTAGCTTAAAATACTGTCAAATTGGTAGAGGACATGGAGATGATGGGTTAGGTAGTGGCTAAAGACAGATTTAGAAGAGGCAGTACCTAGACTGCTACAGCATCTATATGAGAAAGGATGGGCTGTGAACAGCACCCAGGTTCAGAAAATAACACCTAAGGAGAGTTCCGGGAAGATGGCGGCGTGAGCAGGGCGGCAGAAATCTCCTCCCAAAACCATATATATCTACGAAAATACAGCAAATACAACTATTCCAAAAAGAGAGACCAGAAGACATAGGACAGCGCACAGCCTGCACCTGCACCTGAGAGGACTCGGCACCCCGCAAGGCAGGTAAGATATGGAGCCGCGACCCAGTGGGCCCCGAGCACTCCCCCACCCTAGCACACCGGTGGGAGGAGAGGATTCAGAGCCATGGCGGAGTGGAAGTACAGGCCCGCGAAATAACCCGCCCCAGTGATCTGTGCCGGGAGGGCTGACACACATCGCACGGTGTATCGGATATTGGAGAGGCAGAAAGTGCAGGTTTTGAGCAGGGAATGCGCCCGGGTCCTTGCAGCAGGCTCCCCGGGACAAAAGAAAAGCGCGCGCTTTTTTTGGCGGTCTTAAAGAGGCAAGGGCCTGGGATCGTCCCAGTACACTCGGCCCAGCAGGCTGGGAGTCCTTAGGAATTTCGGACCCCTTGGCTGGCGACTGGGAAAAAGTAGCTGCACTGAAACTTCACATAGAGAACAGCCTCCCATTCGTTCCTGCCCCGGCCAGAGCTACAAAGGGCCTGGTGGAACTGCGCAGCCGCGGCTGCGGAATAGTGGAGGAACAGCGCCACCTACAGCATCCTTACAGAATCTACTCCCATTTTAAAGAGCCCAGCTGACATACGTGGCACCTACCAGCGACCACTTCTATCGTCATGAAAAGACAGAGGAATATGATACAGACCAAGCTCACCCAGACGCAGACAACACCAGAGAGGGAGACTGAAGGGATGGAAATGCACAATCTTCCTGAAAAAGAATTCCGAATAAAAGTCATAACCATGCTGATGGATCTACAGAGAAATATGCAAGAGCTGAGGGAAGAAGAGAGAGAAGTCAGGAAAGACAATGCAGAAATGAGACAAGCCATCGACGGGCTTAGCGCAGACCAGATGAGATGCAAGAGGCTGTTAATGGAATAGAAATCAAAGAACAGGAATACAGAGCAGCTGAGGCAGACAGATATAAAAGGATCTCTAGGAATGAAAGAATATTAAGAGAACTGTGTGACCAATCCAAACAGAACAATATTCACATTATAGGAGTACCAGAGGAAGAAGAGAGGGAAAAAGGGATAGAAAGTGTCTTTGCAGAAATAATTGCTGAAAACTTCCCCATGCTGGGGAAGGAAATAGTCTGGCAGTCCATGGAAGCCCACAGATCTCCCAACACAAGGGACGCAAGGAAGACAACACCAAGACACATAATAATTAAAATGGCAAAGATCAAAGATAAGGACTGAGTATTAAAGGCAGCTAGAGAGAGAAAAAAGATCACCTACAAAGGAAAACCCATCAGACTACCATCAGACTTCTCAACAGAAACCTTACAGGCCAGAAGAGAATGACATGATATATTTAATGTAATGAAACAGAAGGGCCTCGAACCAAGAATATTGTATCAAGCACGATTATCATTTAAATATGACGGAGGGATTAAACAATTTCCAGACAAGCAAAAGCTGAGAGAATTTGCCTCCCATAAACCACCTCTATAGGATATCTGAAAGGAACTGCTCTACAGGGAAGCACTCCTAAGGCTAAAAAGATGTCACCAGAGAAAATAAAGTCATAGTAAAGAAAGCAGACCATCCAAATACTAACTAAAGGCAAAGAATAAAACACCTAGTATAAAAAGAATGGAGGAGGAAGAATAAGAAGGGAGAGAAATAAAGAAACATCAGACTGTGTTTACAATAACTTAACAAGAAAGTTAAGTTAGATTGTTAGACAGTAAGGAAGCAACCCTTGAACCTTTGGTAACCATGAATCTAAAGCCAGCAATGGCAATAAGTAAATATCTATCGAAAATCACCCTAAATGTAAATGGACTGAATGCACCAATCAAAAGACACAGAGTAACAGAATAGATAAAAAAGCAAGACCCATCTATATGCTGCCTACAAGAAACTCACCTCAAACCCAAAGATATACACAGACTAAAAGTGAAGGGATGGAAAAAGATATTTCATGCAAACAACAAAGAGAAAAAAGCAGGCGTTGCAGTACTTGTATCAGACAAAATAAGACTTCAAAACGAAGAAAGTAGCAAGAGATAAAGAAGGACATTACATAATGATAAAGGGGTCAATCCAACAAGAGGATATAACCATTATAAATATATATGCACCCAATACGGGAGCGCCAGCATATGTGAAACAAATACTAACAGAATTACAGGAGGATATAGACAGCAATGCATTCATTTTAGGTGACTTTAGCACACCACTCACTCCAAAGGACAGATCAACCAGACAGAAAATAAGTAAAGACACAGAGGCACTGAACAACACAGTAGAACAGATGGACCTAAAAGACATCTACAGAACTCTACACCCAAAAGCAACAGGATACACATTCTTCTCAAGTAAAGGCTCACAAATACATGGAGACTTAACAACATTCTCCTAATTAATCAATGGGCTAACGACCAAATCAAAACAGAAATCAAAGAATATATGGAGACTAATGACAACAACAACACAAAGCCACAACTTCTGTGAGACGCAGCAAAAGCAGTTCTAAGAGGATATATTGCAATCCAGGCCTATTTAAAGAAGGAACAACATTCCCAAATGAATAGTCTAAAGACACAATTACTGAAATTGGAAAAAGAAGAACAAATGAGACCCAAAGTCACCAGAAGGAGGGACATAGTAAAGATCAGAGAAGAAATAAATAAAATTGAGAAGAATAAAACAATAGAAAAAATCAATGAAACCAAGAAGCTGGTTCTTTGAAAAAATAAGCAAAATAGATAAACCCCTAGCCTGACTCATTAAGAGAAAAAGAGAATCTACACACACAAACAAAATCAGAAATGAGAAAGGAAAAATAACGACGGACCCCACAGAAATACAAAGAATTAGAGAATATTATGAGAATCTATGCTAACAAGCTGGAAAACATAGAAGAAATGGACAACTTCTTAGAAAAATACAACCTTCCAAAACTGACCAAACAAGAAACAGAAAAACTAAACAGACCAATCACCAGCAACAAAATTGAATTGGTAATCAAAAAACTACACAAGAACAAAACCCCCGGGCCAGATGGATTCACCTCTGAATTCTACCAGACATATAGAGAAGAAATAACACCCATTCTCCTTAAAGTTTTCCAAAAAATAGAAGAGGAGGGAATACTTCCAAACTCATTCTATGAAGCCAGCATCTCTAACAGCAAAACTTGGCAAAGACCTCACCAAAAAAGAAAATTACAGACCAATATCCCTGATGAATGTAGATGCAAAAATATTCAACAAAATATTAGCAAACCGAATTCAAAAATACATCAAGAGGTCCATACACCATGATCAAGTGGGATTCATCCCAGGGATGCAAGGATGGTACATTTGAAAATCCATCAACATCATCCACCACATCAACAAAAAGAAGAACAAAAACCATATGATCATCTCCATAGATGCTGAAAAAGCATTTGACAAAATTCAGCATCCATTCCTGATTAAAACTCTCAACAAAATGGGTATAGAGGGCAAGTACCTCAACATCATAAAGGCTATATATGACAAACCCACAGCTAACATCATACTTAACAGCGAGAAGCTGAAAGCTTTTCATCTAAGATCGGGAACAAGACAGGGATGCCCACTCTCTCCACTGTTATTCAACATAGTACTGGAGGTCCTAGCCACAGCAATCAGACAAAACAAAGACATACAAGGCATCCAGATTGGTAAAGAAGAAGTCAAATTGTCACTATTTGCAGATGACATGATACTGTACATAAAAAACCCTAAAGACTCCATTCCAAAACTACTAGAACTAATATCTGAATTCAGCAAAGTTGCAGGATACAAAATTAACACACAGAAATCTGTTGCTTTCCTATACACTAATGATGAACTAACAGAAAGAGAAATCAGAAAAACAATTCCATTCACAATTGCATCAAAAAGAATAAAATACCTAGGAATACACCTAACGAAGGAAGTGAAAGACCTGTACTCTGAAAACTACAAGACACTCCTAAGAGAAATTAAAGAGGACACTAACAAATGGAAATGCATCCCATGCTCTTGGCTAGGAAGAATAAATATTGTCAAAATGGCTATACTACCTAAAGCAATCTACAGATTCAATGCAATCCCTATCAAACTACCAACAGCTTTCTTCAATGAACTGGAACAAATAATTCTAAAATTCATATGGAACCACAAAAGACCCCGAATAGCCAAAGCAATCCTGAGAAGGAGGAATAAAACAGGGGGAATTACACTCCCTGACTTCAAGCTCTACTACAAAGCCACAGTAATCAAGACAATATGGTATTGGCACAAAAACAGACCCACAGACCAGTGGAACAGAATAGAAAATCCAAACATTAACCCAAACATATACAGTCAATTAATATTTGATAAAGGAGCCTTGGATATACAATGGGGAGATGACAGCCTCTTCAGCAGCTGGTGGTGGAAAAACTGGACAGCTACATGTAAGAGAATGAAACTGGACTACTGTCTAGCCCCATACACAAAGGTAAACTCAAGGTGGATCAAAGACCTGAATGTAAGTCATGAAACCATAAAACTCTTAGAAAAAAACATAGGCAAAAATTTCTTGGACATAAACATGAGCGACTTCTTTATGAACATATCTCCCCGAGCAAGGGAAACAAAAGCAAAAATGAACAAGTGGGACTATATCAAGCTGAAAAGCTTCTGTACAGCAAAGGACACCATCAGTAGAACAAAAAGACATCCTACAGAATATATTCATAAATGACGTATCAGATAAGGGTTTGACATCCAAAATATATAAAGAACTCATGCACCTCACAAACATAACGTAAATAATCCAATTAAGAAATGAGCAGAGGACATGAATAGACACTTCTCCAAAGAAGAAACTCAGATGGCCAACAGGCACATGAAAAGATGCTCCACATCACTAATCATCAGGGAAATGCAGATTAAAACCACAATGAGATATCACCTCACACCAGTGAGGATGGCCAACATCCAAAACACAAACAACAACAAATGTTGGCGAGGATGTGGAGAAAAGGGAACCCTCCTACACTGCTGGTGGGACTGCAAATTAGTTCAACCATTGTGGAAAGCAGTATGGAGGTTCCTCAAAAAACTCAAAATAGAAATACCATTTGACCCAGGAATTTCCACTCCTAGGAATTTACCCTAAGAATGCAGCAGCACAGTTTGAAAAAGATATATGCATCCCTATGTTTATCGCAGCACTATTTACAATAGCCAAGAAATGGAAGCAACCTAAGTGTCTATCAGGAGATGAATGGATAAAGAAGATGTGGTACATATACACACTGGAATATTATACAGCCATAAGAAGAAAACAAATCCTACCATTTGCAACAACATGGATGGTGCTAGAGAGTATTATGTTCAGTGAAATAAGCCAAGCCGAAAAAGACAAGTACCAAATAATTTCACTCATATGTGGAGTATAAGAACAAAGAAAAAACTGAAGGAACAAAACAGCAGCAGACTCACAGAACCCAAGAATGGACTAACAGTTATCAAAGGGAAAGGGACTGGGGAGGATGGGTTGGACAAGGGGGAAAAAGAGGCATTACGATTAGAAGATACAGTGTTGAGGGGGCATGGGGAGGTCTGTACAACTCACAGAAGACAAGTAGTGACTTTATAGCATCTCACTATGCTGATGGACAGTGACTGTAATGGGGTTCGTGCTGGGGACCTGATGAAGGGGGTAGTTTAATCACCATAATATTGCACATGTAATTGTAGATTAATGATACCAAAATAAACTATAAAAAATAAAATAAAATAACTGTCAAATTACAGTATATTAATGGTCATAACCTCCCGACTTGCTCCTGTTTTTATTAGAAATGACTTCACAATTTGTCATGTCTGCTGTAAATAGTCCTTACCAACAATGACGCAGTTCTTACACAGTGATAATAAATGACCTATTATATGTATATAAATAAGGGGAAAAGAAGAAGTACAGAATATCATGTATGGCATTCTAACATCTATGCTCTTAAACGTCAGGTACATAAATGCTTACAAAAGCATGGCATAGTTTAAAATGGATACATAGGAAACTGGTTGCTTCTGAGTGGACCTGAGAGAGGAAGTCAGGCATAGAATCGCAAACAAACTTTCACTACACATCATTTGAATTTCAAACCATGTCCATGTATTCGTTTTTTTAAATAATTAAAAAGAAAAACAAAAAGACAACATAATATGGCAGTTAGAAGTACTGACTTTTGAGTTAAACTGCTTGGGTTCAAATCCAGGCTCTGCCACTTACTAGTTGTTGACCTTGGGCAAGTTATTTAAGTTAATTAAACCATCTTTGTGCCTTAATTTATCTATAAAGTAGAGATAATAGAATCTATATAAAAAAGGATTAAATAAATTAGTATCTATGATGCACATAAAACAGTGCCTGGCACAGATTAAGCAACACACACACACACAGACACCCTTCTTGCTTCTTTTGATTTACTTTTTTCAATTTAATAAATTGAACCTATGCTATCTATTTTTTCTATACATGCTAGGTTTATATATCTTCTTGGACTATTTTAAAAACCACTTAAAAATATTTTTGTTCCTCTTTTCATTTTTTATTTCATTAATTTCTGCTTTTAAATCTTTTTCCTACTTTCTTCAAGTTATCTATTTTGTCTAACTTTGATCTGGATGCTTAGCTAATTAATTTTCAGTCTTTCTTAACTAAATACCCTCTCTGAGTAATGTTTTACCTGCAACCTGCATGTTTCAATATGTAGTAATTTCATTATTGAGTTCTAAATATTTTCTAATTTCCGTAACAAGTCTTCTTTGACTTAATTTTCAGAGGTGTAATTTTTCCAAATAAGAGAAGGAATTTGTTTTTCCTTTGCTACAGACTTTAATGTTTTCAGTGTGAACACAGAATGCATTCTGTGCACTGAATGATAGATATTTGAAAACTTTTAAAACTTTTATTTCTATCAAAGTAATAGTTTACTTAAAATTCATATACTATAGGCTTATATATGTAAGCTGCAGGCCCCTGCCCAATGCTACCCTACTCCCCATACTGCCCCTAACCGCAAGCAACTCTGTGATTTCTAAAAAACTTGCTTATACAAGTTTATTCATTTTTAAATTTTACATTGTTTTCTTCTTACTATAGAAAGTGAAGTTTTAGCTAACCTACATCTCCCACTCCTATATCTTTTACAAAGCATTAAATTTTCTATAACCTTGCAAATCTAAAAATATCTTTATTTTACTCTCTAAATTCAGTTTGGCTAAACACAGAATTCTAGGCTGAAAATCAGATTCACTCATAATTTTGAAGGAATAGCTTCACTAGAATCTAGTTTCCGTATTCCTGATGGTAAGCCTGCTATTCTTATCCCTGAATGTTGAAGGTAATCTGCAAGCCTTCCCTCCTTCTTCCTAACTCCCACACTTTGGGTAGCATCACTTTATATCCAACATTTTTTAAATTGGCTTTGGTGTGGGACTTTTTACATTTATTGAGTTAGTCCCACTCAATACTGTACCTTTTCAAACTGAAGTCTCCTGCCCCCTCAGTTCAAAGGAATTTTGAGTCTTTAGTAACCTCCTTTTCCCATTTTCTCTGTCCTCTCTTTTATTAGATGGATGTTGGCTCTGCTAGATTGGTCTTCAAATCTTCCTACTATGTTTTAAAGATTCCTCTATTTCGTCTTCCAAAAACTGGGTTTTTTATTTCTAATGAATTATAATTTCCAAAAGTTTTCTTGCTCTAATTCTTTTTGTTTGATGGTGTTCTGTCCTGTCCTTGTTTAATGAATGTAGTATCAACAGTATCTCTAAGGAAATTAAATCATCTTGGGTTTTTTGAGATGTACTTTTCATTTGTCTTTGTGTCTTTCAAGTTCCTGTATTTCTATTATACTTATTGTTTTGCTTTTTGCTCTAGCTTTCAAATGAGAAGTTTTACCAAATGTAATTGTTGCCCATGACTTTGGGCTTTGCTATACCACTCACTTTGGCCAATGAAATGTGAATGGACATCAAATACTGTGCCATCTACGCAAAAGCCTTAAACATGCCTCTGTCCCCATCCCTGAATCTCCCACATGAGAGAAATGCAACAGTAGCTGCTCACTACAGGTCCTGCAATAAGAAGTCTTGTGAGCTGAATGTAGCTCTTGAGTAAAGTTGGTAATACAGCTATAGATCAGCAGTCCTCAGGGACACGTGTAAGCAAGACATGTTTTGTTGTAAGCCAATGAGATTTGTGATCCCATTTGTGGGTTAAAATGTACACGTACTCTTATATATACATAGAATATTCTGGAAGGATTCACCAGACAATGGAAGTGGAAGGGGTCAGGGAGAGGAAATCACAATTTTCACATTATATTCTTTGGTATCTTTTAATAATGTTCATGGCAAAATATTTTTTATAATAATTTCAAACAAAAAATCCTAATTAGAAAAGGGCAAAATGAAAGGTCTTTAAGAGCACCAAAATAAAAGACAAAACTTCTCCAATTTAAACTTTTTCTAAAAATACTTTCATATTAAGGCAATATATTCTCAGTATAAAAATTACAGAAACTAGAGGAAGATATAAATATGAATAAAAATAAAAAATTATGTTAACCAGATATATCATTTGTATCATTTCAGAGTTATGCTTCATCACCCTGCATATGTAATTTTGTATTCTGCTTTTCAATCATTATAATAAGCACTCTAGAACAGTGAGAATTCACAAACCTCACTTTTAATTGCTACATGTATTCCACCATCCAGATATGTCATAAATAGCTTAATTAACTCCTTTGTGTTGGACAAATATATTAATTCTAAATTTTTACTAGCTTAAGTAATGTCTCAGTAGACATTTTGAGGCACAATGCATTTCCTGTATTTATGATTTTTCTTTAGGATATATTCCTATTACCAGAATTTCTGGGCCAAAAGACATGAATATGTTTAGGCTCTTGATACATACTGCCAGACAGCTTTCCAAATAACTGCCTGGATTTACTCCCACCAGTAATATCAAGGCATTCACATCACTGAGAATCTTTTTTTTTTTTTAACTTCAGCTTACATGACAGGCAAAAACTGGTATATCAGTAACTGTTGTTTTGGTATTTCTCACTACTAGGAGGCCAAGTATCTTTTCACATGTTTATTAGTCATTTGCATTTTCTCTTCACTTGCTTATTAATCCGTCTTACTGCTTATCAATTGATTTACATGTAATTTCTTCCACTATTTTAAGTTTAGAAAGTCTTCTATTTTCTTTGTGATTTTACACCCAATAATGGCAACATATCAACAAATCTTTCTTTCCATGCCCTAGTATCTATCTAGTATAGTCTCTAATTGTATATCACAATCACCTGGGACATTCATCTCAGCGATCTGGATCCAATTAGAAGAAGACTGAGCTAAGGGAAATATATTTTTGAAAAGCTGAAAGGTGAAAAAACAATGTATTATGTTCTAAGAGTAAATGATCATCAGTTTTTTATTTTGTTTTAATGGTGGCCCAAAAGTTGCAATGAACCTGACTCTTTCATAAATTCTATCTTAATATTTAATCTTAAAACAATGATAAAAAAATGGCATACAAAAAATTTCTTTGGAAGACTCACTATTCATGGGATTTTACAAAATCCCTGTCTCTTACCTGTTTGGAGAGTACTAGGAAAAGACAAGGTGACTTTTTCATCTTCATTTTGATAATTAAATCCTGTAGCATGTATTTCTGGAATGGAAAAAAAAATACACTGATAAAACCAAATCCAGACTGCAGCAATTAACATTTTCAAAAGCAAATCTCTACTAAAACTAAACATTCTTAATTTAATAAATTAAGTTCCTGTCAACAAGAGTATCATTTCAAACTAACCCATTTGGGGCTGTGTAACTGAAGTTGAATGTGCTCCTTAAAAACAATTACACATCCTATATTGATTCACAAAAAATTTATGATATAAGGAAAATAAGGCTACTATAAATGTGAAAAAGCTTTCTACTAGATTTCCAGACATGCTTCATTCTCATCTTTGTGTGACTATGATATTGCTTTTTTATGTTGCAGTTGTTACTCATGAGCACTTGAGAGATTGAGCAACTTGCCGAGTTTTCAATGTTAAAGATGTATCAGTGAAAGTTCTGTCCTTCAGCCAAAGACAGGTAACAATTCCAAATAATATGCAAGTCATTCTTATTCCAATAAAATTCTTTGTTGTTATATTTTACAGAACTAAAGAAGGTGAAAACAGGTGTGTAGACTGAATTAAGTCTTCGATTTACTCTACCAGGAGTGAGAAGAGATTGCTTATTCAACAGATACTTCATAATGCTTAGCTGACACTTCTCAGAAAGAGCTAAGTAAATCAACTTCCAACCACCTCATATCCCCATCCCAAATGAAAAGTCAGCAAGGCAAAGTAGTAGCCTTTTGCAGTTAATAAGCACACAAAAGGATATTCAATATCATTAACCATCAGGGAAATGGAATCAAAACCCCAAGATACTACTTCACACCACTAGGATGATTGCAATCAAAAAGATAATGATAAGTATAAGGAAGGATTCAGAGAAACTGGAACCCTCATACATTGCTGGTAAGAATACAAAATGGTGAGGGAACTTTGGAAAACCGCCTGGCAGTTCCTCAAAAAATTAAAAGTTACCACATGACCAAGCAATTCCACTCCTAAGTATATATCTGGAGAAATGAAAACACTGGCCACACAAAAACTTATATACAAATGTTCACAGAAGCATTATTTATAATACCCAAAAAGTGGAAAGAACCTGTGTCCATTAATGGATGAAAAGGTAAAATGTGACATACAATGGAGTATTATTTGACAACAGAAAGTGCCAATACACATTACAACATGGATCTTGAAAACACTGTATGAAATGAAAGAAATCAGACACAAATGGCCACATATTTATATGAAATGTCCAGAACAGGCAAATCTATAGATAAAGAAAGTAGCTTAGTGGTCCCTAGGGCTAAAGAGTTGAGGGGAAATGGGAAGTGAGTGCTCATGGATGCTTTCTTTTTGGGGTCATAAAAATGTTCTCAAATTGATTCTGGTGATGGCTACACAACTCTGTGAACATACTGAAGACCACTGAATTGTGCACTTGAAATGAATGAATTGTATGCTATGGTATGTGAATTGTACCTCAATAAAACTTATTAAAAGAGAGAAGTAGCCTCATCAGTCACAGGCTTCTGTCTGATATGAGTAACAGTGATTCAGATTTAATAACATTCTGTGAGCCAGGCAAGATACACACAATTTATTCTTTTTTTTTAAATGAATCACCCAAAGATTGAATTTCCAATGTTTCTAATATCATTATGGTTCAAAATGTCTTTATAAAGCTGAAATCATTACAAAACCAGTAAGAAGCTATAATTTCTGATTTTAAGAACCTTAACCAATTATTCCTCATTTTACAGATGGAAAAAATGAGATTATACATAAAGTTAATGATTTCCCTAAGGTCACAAAGCTGGACTAGAACTTACTTCCCTTCCTACTCCTATTGCTAAAATTCTTTCCACTATCATAAGGTAGCTCCTAAATTGGAACAGAAACTCAAGACATGACACATAAAATACTAACAAAATCTCTAGTCAAATGTGACTTTTGCTAGCAAAAACTCCCTATTTGTTCTAACCTGGTTCCCAAGAACAGAATCATACTTAGTCTAGAATCACTTTCATGGTTAAAAATGTACCTTTCTGATTAAAATATAAAACTGCATTACAGCAGCTCTGAGGCACTATGATCAAAGACCAGTTCCATAAAGTATCACTACAGCTAATTTGTTTTTATAAATGCATAAAAAAGCTTCAAACTGAAAAGTAATGAAATAGAAAAACAAGAGAATAGCAGTTTTAAAATTGAAACAATCAAGTACTGAGTTGCTAGATTTCATTCTACAGCATATGCTTCCAAATGTATGTATCAACTACATTACATGTGTACAAAAGAGCAAAATTTCCTCCAAAATTCTTAGAAAAGAGGAAGTACAATTGCATCAAAAAGAATAAAATACCTAGGAATAAATCTAGCCAAGGAGGTGAAAGATTTGTACTCTGAAAACTATAAGACACTCATGAGATAAATTAAAGAAGACACCAATAAATGGAAATCTGTTGCATGCTCATGGACAGGAAGTAATATTGTCAAAACGGCCATCCTGCTCAAAGCAACTTACAGATTCAATGCAATCCCTATCAAAGTACCAACAGCATTTTCAATGAACTAGAACAAATAGTTCTAAAATTCATAGGGAACCACAAAAGACGTCAAATAGCCAAAGCAATCCTGAGAAAGAAGAACAAAGCTGGGGAGATAACACTCCCTGACTTCAAGTTCTACTACAAAGCTATGCAATCAGAACAATTCGGTACTGGCACAACAACAGACCCACAGATCAACGGAACAGAATAGAGAGCCCAGATATAAACACGTGCATATATGGTTAATTAATATACGATAAAGGAGCCATGAAGATACAATGGGGAAAAGACAGCTTCTTCAACAACTGGTATTGGGAAAACTGGACATCTACATATAAGAGAATGAAACTGGATACTGTCTAGCTCCATACACAAAAGTAAAATCAAAATGGATCAAAGATCTGAACGTAAGTCATGAAACCATAAATCTCCTAGAAGAAAACATAGGCAAAAAAAAATCTCTTGAATATAAATATGAGCAATTTTTTCTTGAACACATCTCTTCAGGCAAGGGAAACAAAATAAAAAATGAACAAGTGGGGACTACATCAAACTAAAAAGTTTCTGTACAGCAAAGGACACCATCAGCAGAACAAAAAGGGATCCCAGTACGGGAAAATATACATAAATGACTCATCTGATAAGGGGTTAACATCCAAAATACAGAAAGAATTCATATGCCTCAACATCCAAAAAACAAATAACCCAATTAAAACATGGGTGGAGGACCTGAACAGACACTTCTCCAAAGAAATATAAATGGCCAATAGGTACATGAAAAGATGCTCCATATCGCTTATCATCAGGGAAATGCAAAATAAAACCACAATAAGGTATCAACTCACACCAGTTAGAATGGCCACCATCCAAAAGACAAGAAAGAACAAATGTTGGTGAGGATGTGGAGAAAGGGGAACCCTCCTACACTGCTGGTGGGAATGTAAACTGGTGCAACTGCTGTGGAAAGCAGTATGGGAGGTTCCTCAAAAAACTAAAAATAGAAATATCATTTGATTCAATAATTCCACTTCTAGAAATTTACCCAAAGAAAACAAAATCCCTGATTCAAAAAGACATATGCACTCGTTTATCGTGACACTATCTGCAATAGCCAAGATATGGAAGCCTAAGTGTCTTGTTCATCAAAAGATGAATGAATATGTGGTACATATACACAATGGAATATTATTCAGCCATAAAAAGAAAAGAAATCCTCTCATTTGCAACAACATGGATGGATCTAGAGGGTATTATGCTCAATGAAATAAGCCAGGTGGAGAAAGACAAATACCATATGATTTCAATTATTTGTGTAATATAAAAACAAAGCAAAACAGAAGGAACAAAATGGCAGTAGACTCACAGACACTGAGAAGTGGCTAGTGGCTACCAAGGGGGAGGGGTTGAGGTGGTTGGAAGGGGAGGGTGAGGTGGACAAAGGGGCAGAACAATTCTCAATCACAATATAAGTTAGTCATGGGGACAGTAGTACAGCATGGAGAATACAGTCATTGATTCTGTAACATCTTTCTACGGTGATAGTAACGATACTAGAAGGGGTGAGGATTTAATAATATGGGTAACTGCTGAACTACTGTGTTGTACGTTTGAAACCACCATAAGATTGTATATCAACAATACTTCAATTAAAAAAAAGAGGAAGTAGCCACATATTTGAATTCTTAAAAACTCTTTATGAGACAGTCTTCAAATTACTTTCTATTGGACAATATACATCTTGGCAAACATTAAGAGTTGGAAATAACCTTGGTCAACAGTTTTGAATATTCTGTAACTGGCAAAACCACTTATCCAGTGGCTCAAGCCAAAAATATGGAATCATGCTAACTGCCTCCCTGCGTGGCTGGCTGTCTGTCTCTCACACCATATATCCAATAAGAAAATTCAATAACCTGTTCCTTTTATGCCAGGCTTTTCAATGCCTCCATACAACCCCAGCCCGATGTGCCATATTATTTCCCCCTAGACCACTACAATAACTTTTTAACTGGTCTGTTTCCACTCTTGCTGCCTTACAGTCTATTCTTTACACAGCAGCCACCGTTAATGAGTGAGATCAAGGCCTCTAATGGGGTCCCAAAATATTCAGAATAAAAAGCTAAGTCTACTTGAGGCAGGCAAATATTTCTTAGGACAAAAAGCATTAGCCATAAAAGAAAAAAATCTGATAGATCAGATTTCATTAATATTTAAAACCTGTGATTATCAAAGTTATGAAAATGAATAGGCAAGCCACAAACCAGAGAAAATATTTTATTTTATATACAAGTGACAAAGAACTTGTATCCAGAATACATAAAAAAACTTCTACAACTCAAGGATAAAAACCAGACAACACATATGAAAGCATAGGCAGAGACTTGGACAATTTCACAAATGAAAATATATGCATGGCCAAAAAGCAAATGAAAAAGTGTTCAACATCAGTCATCAGGAAAATGCAAATTAAAACCATGACAACATACCACTACATACTCACAAGAATGGTTAAATCTAAAAAAGACTGAGAACAAAAGCGGTGTCGAGGATGTGGAATAACTACAACTCATATTTTGTTGCTGGTACCTCTTTGTTGTTCCTCAAAGTCTGCATGCATTCTCTAACCTCAGGGTTTCTGCAACTGCTTGGAAAGTTCTTTCTCCAGATATCTACATATTTTATGTCATTCAGGCCTCTGCTTAAATCACTTCTTCAGAGATCTGACCCATCACCTTGAAGAACAATCACTCTACATCCTTTTATTGTGATTTTTAAGCACTTATCACTACTTCAGATTACATATTTGTTATTGTCTGTCTTTCCAAATCTAATATATGTATCTGGAATGTTGATTCTTCGTTTTGTCCACAACTCTACCTCCAATCCAAGAACATTTTTTTGGCATGTTGAGTGATTATCAGCATAATGAATGAATCATTTCAAAAAGCAATAGAGTAAGTGATTATGTCATGTAGATCATCAATACTATTCATACAAGATACATTAATAAGAAACAACTTTTACTAATGTTACATTAATGGGGACTTATGACTAAGGATATAATTTCCAATTATAACATTAATTCAAAAAGGGAGTATCTCAAATACCTTAGAAGATAGTATTTGCTCTGGAACCATTATTAGATTGTTCAAAGAATGGAAAGTGATTAATAAAAAAGATACATATGGAAAGTCAGAATAAGTATGCTTCATTGAAGTAGAGAAGACAGTATTTCTAAATTAATGTTTATATTTAATACTAATTAATCAATATATTTAATGCTAATTTATCAATATTAATTGAATTAGTACTAGTTAACACTGATTAGATTTAATACTAATATCAATACAATAGTTTGTATTAACATTTATAATTTTAAATGTATATATGTAAATTAAACACTATAGACACTTTTTATATTGTGTATAAATAACAAAATTAAAATTAATCTAACTTAACCTTAACCAAAAACTTAAAAAAATATATTTAAATCTTTAAATCAGAAAATAGGAGAGAATCTTACAATCAGGCATATATAGTTATTCAACAATCTGAGGCTCTGTTTTCACACCCATAAAACTAAAATCATTACCTATTTCTTAGTTATTTGAAGATTATATAACATACTGAATGTAAAGTATGATTAACTGGTTATGATTCTTAAGAAATAACTACTCTTTCCAAGGTCATAACATATCTAACACAGTTCTTTATTAATTCAACTGTAAGTAATTTGTGACCCATGTATAAATAAGGACTCTTCCTGAAATTACCTATTATAGAGTGCTATATATCAGAAAAAATTCTTTTAAATATAATTGGCATTTTCAAATCTGTGGATATGAACATACATATTTGGGTATAAGCATGCATGTGTAACTGTGTATGTTAGTAGTCTGCTAAGTGGAAGCAAAACTTGAATATAATCATAGCATGTATTAAAACCATGACAAGAAAAACCTTATACTCAAAATTACTGCAATAGAGATTCACCTGGACTATAAAAGATTACTCATGACAATACAGACCTACAGGTTTTATAAGATATGATAGACCTATAAATTGGATTTTCAATGCCTTGTTTTAAAAACTAATTAAGACATAATTTTGACCATAAGTAAAAAAAAATTCAGAACTATATATACAGTATGTTATCTGTAACCACCCACATACACTATACAGATGTATATGTGTATCTATATATATATGTATATAGATATACACACATACATGAATATATATATGTCTGTGTAAGACAGGATGTATATACATAAAAAACCCTAAAGAATCCACTCCAAAACTACTATATCTATTATCTGAATTCAGCAAAGTTGCGGGATACAAAATTAATACACAGAAATCTGTCGCATATCTATACACTAACGGTGAACAAGCAAAAAGAGAAATCAGGAAAACAATTCCATTCACAACTGCATCAAAACGAATAAAATACCTAGGAATAAACCTAACCAAGGAAGTTAAAGACCTATACCCTGAAAACTGCAAGACACTCTTAAGAGAAATTAAAGAGGACACTAATAAATGGAAATTCATCGCATGCTCTTGGCTAGGAAGAATTAATAGTCTCAAAATGGCCATCCTGCCTAAAGCAATCTACAGATTCAATGCAATCCCTATCAAAATAGCAACAGCATTCTTCAATGAACTAGAGCAAATAGTTCTAAAATTCATATGGAATGACAAAAGACTCCGAATAGCCAAAGCAATCCTGAGAAGGAAGAATAAAGCAGGGGGAATGACTTCAAGCTCTACTAAAAAGCCACAGTAATCAAGACAGTTTGGTACTGGCACAAGCACAGACCCATAGACCAGTGAACAGAATAGAGAGCCCAGATATTAACCCAAGCATATACGGTCAATTAATATATGATAAAGGAGACATGGATATACAATGGGGAAATGACAGCCTCTTCAACAGCTGGTGTTGGCAAAACTGGACAGCTACATGGAAGAGAATGACACTGGATTATTGTCTAACCCCATACACAAAAGTAAACTCAAAATGGATCAAAGACCTGAATGTAAGTCATGAAACCATAAAGCTCTTAGAAAAAAACATAGGCAAAAATCTCTTGGACATAAACATGAGCAACTTCTTCATGAACATATCTCCCCTGGCAAGGGAAACAAAAGCAAAAATGAACAAATGGGACTATATCAAATTAAAAAGCTTCTGTACAGCAAGGGACACCATCAGTACAACAAAAAGACATCCTACAGTAAGGGAGAATATATTCATAAATGACATATCTGATAAGGGGTTGACATCCAAATTATATGAAGAGCTCACGCACCTCAACAAACAAAAAGCAAATAAGCCAATTAAAAAATAGGCAGAGGAGCTGAACAGACACTTCTCCAACAAAGAAATTCAGATGGCCAACAAGCACCTGAAAAGATGCTCTACATCACTAATCATCAGAGAAATGCAAATTAAAACCACAATGAGATATCATCTCACACCAGTTAGGATGGCCACCATCCAAAAGACAAACAAGAACAAATGATGCTGGCAAGGATGTGGAGAAAGGGGAACCCTCCTACACTGCTGGTGGGACTGCAAATTAGTTCAACCATTGTGGAAAGCAGTATGGAGGTTCCTCAAAAAACTCAAAATAAAAATACCATTTGACCCAGGAATTCCACTTCTAGGAATTTACCCTAAGAATGCAGCAGCGCAGTTTGAAAAAGACATATGCACCCCTATGTTTATCGCAGCACTATTTACAATAGCCAAGAAATGGAAGCAACCTAAGTGTCCATCAGTAGATGAATGGATAAAGAAGATGTGGTACATATACACAATGGAATATTATTCAGCCATGAGAAGAAAACAAACCCTTCCATTTGAAACAACATGGATGGAGCTAGAGGGTATTATGCTAAGTGAAATAAGTCAGGCGGAGAAAGACAAGTATCAAATGATTTCACTCATCTGTGGAGTATAAGAACAAAGAAAAAACTGAAGGAAGAAAACAGCAGCAGACTCACAGAACCCAAGAATGGACTAACAGTTATCAAAGGGAAAGGGACTGGGGAGGATGGGTGGGAAGGGAGGGATAAGGGGGGAAAGGGGGCATTATGATTAGCACACATAATGTAGCGGGGGTAGAGGGAGACACGGTAAAGGCTGTATTTACAGAGAAGACAAGTAATGATTCTATAGCATCTTACTAGGCTGATGGACAGTGACTGTAATGGGGTATGTGGGGGGGACTTGATAATAGGGCGTCTAGTAACCATAATGTTCAAGTGATTGTACATTAATAATACCAAAATAAAAAATATAAATAAATAAAAAGAAAGAAAGGATGTATATAAAACTGGTAAGTTTGTCTCCATGAAGGAGAGCTGAGAGGCTGGGGAGGGGGAAAGCAGGCTTACTTTGTACTGTATACCGTTTACCATTTATATGTTAATTCTGGTTCTCCTCTTCTGTCATATGGTATTATCTCCTTATGTGTGTATGTTTTCACATGGAATTTTCCTAAGTTATATTGAATTAGGGCCTATCCTAATGACCCCATCTTAATTGATTACATTATATACTATTATGGTTTGAATTTTATACCCCCAAAATATATGTTAAAGTACTGAGCTCTGGTATCTGTGAATATGATCTTATTTGGAAATAGATTCTTTGCAAATGTAATCAATTAATTCCTCAAGAGGAATACAATGTACACATAACATCTATACATTTTTAATTTGGCATCGATGTATACATTAACTATAAAAAGATTTTAAATGTTTAAAAATGTTTTTAAAGATATTCTTTTTGAGATCCTGACCAAATTTTTATAACAAGCCCATTTATCAAATAAATCTGATGAATATCTCATTCTGGGTTTTCCAAGTATGGTTTATTGACAAGGAGTCTTTCTTGCCTAGTTCTTTAGGATTCAGGCCAACCATAATTTAATAACATACCTATTCTTAGAGAACACAGAAGGTGAAGTGGCTCATCTTATTTGTTCAGTCAGCCAGTCTTTGCAGGGTAACAGCCCTTGATGTGCAAAATGCTCTTAACAACTAAAAGAAGGCAAGCACTCCTAGTCATTGCTCCACTTAGACTCTGCCAAAATTTTAGAACCTCTCTCATGTGAGTTCTTCGTGAATATAAAGATTGTTTTCTGTTCAACATTTGTGTAAGCACGCTATTTGGTCCAGTATGTTTCCTTTAAATTGCTCTGCTCACTTCCACAAAGAATACCAGGGTCCTCAGTAAACAAATGCTTCAGCTTCTATGGTGCCTTCATAAGTCTACCTTACTTCATTTTAATTGTTCCCCTCTCTGCTGGCCTTTCCTACTTTGCCATTTTGTATGTTAATTCTGTTTCTCCCCTTCTGTCATAATAGACCTCAAGAGAGATACAATACCTTTTCTTTAGTAAGTGCATACTTCTATGAGGGAGCCTACTGTTATTATTGTTAAATCCAATTTCTATTATCAATGAGTAATACAATCGGTACTTATAAGTTAACTCCTGCTTTCCTTATTATAAAAAGAATTCCTTTAAAAATCATAGGAAAAGACACAGAACCCAACAGAAAAATGGGCAAAACTCTGACACTTCACAATAGAGGAAATACATGAATCCTATATATATATAAAGGTAACCAACCTCATAATCAGGAAATAAAAATTAAAACCTCAATCAGCTACCACTACATACCAACCAGATTAGCTACCAACAAAAAGCACTAAAATACCAAATGTTAATGAGGATGTGCAACTGCTGGAATGAACTCCTGGAGTTTTTAGTAATGTAACTGCTACGACCTTAAGATACACATACCCTATAACCCAGCAACACAACTCCTAGGCATATACTTTATGGAAGTGTACTTATGTGCACCAGGCTGAGCATAGCAGCTTTGTGCACAACAGCCCCAAACTGAAACAATCCAGAAGTCCATCAATGTCCACCAATGGGGCAATCAATAAATACATTTTGGTATATTCCTATAATGGAATGCAGGGCAGTGACAAAGAAGAATAAACTCCAGCTAAACAAAACAACATGGATCAATCTCAGAAGCTTAACACCGAGTAAAAGAAACAACACAGTATTTACCTTATGATTCTATTTTTATAAAGACAAAAAAAAGGTAAATTAAGATATATTGTTCAGGGATCCACACTTAAATTGTCATACTACAAAGTAAAATAAGAAAATTATTACATCAAAAGTCACTCCATTTAACTTTTTAGTGTTAATCCCTCTTCACACCACATACACTTTCTGCATCAAAAAAGCCTTCCTATATTAATATTTGAGCATGATAATCTTGCACTGAAAGGCAAACCATAGTTAAGCTATGAAACACTTTTCCCCTTTATGTAAACATAAAGAAATTTAGCCACAGAAGAGGAAGAACAAAGAGAGAAATACAAGATGGTACACTCAGGAGGTCACGTTAAAAAAAAATTCAAATAGAAAAAAAACACATACATAAATCAGCCAAAGTTGTTATGCCTTATGCTACCTACACAAGCCTCTAGTGGATTCTACCCTGGTATTATACTGAGATACAAATATAAAATCTTCTAAAAATTCCAGTACCATAAGTTCCAATACAACTGTATTTCAAAAGTTCCTTTATAAATTGTCTGTTTGGAGCTCAGAATGTCATTTCCTTTAAGCCACTACTGTATGTAACAATTAACCTAGCCCACATAATTCTATATAGCCCACATATGTCTGTATAGTTAAGTACTAGATAAACTTGTGATGAGGTTTTGTTTTGTTTTTTTATTCAGATGGCAACCTATCTACCAAATTGTTTCTGTGGTTTTAGAAAGCAGTCCATGGTGCAATGAAAAAGAATTTACAGTTTAACAAAGGCTTGTAATAGCCACCTGCTACTTGGAACATATATTACTTCTTCATAAAGCCCAAAATAGTTTAGCAGTAGGAAAGAAAACACACTCTTCTGGAGGAATTCCAAAGGCGCCTACAGAGATCATGGAACCAAGAGCTCAGAGATACTTCTTACTTTGCAAGGCTCCAGGACCTCCTCCTCACCCTGAGGAAGAAGAGCCCTTCAGGGCTATACAGTTATATTAAGCAGTACCTATACTGACAGTTCTATGTATTGAAATTTAATATTTACATAATGTACTGATGGTCCTATCCTATTTGGCTACTTAAGAAGTCTAAAGAGAATTATTCATGTGCCAAATATAAATTGGATCTAAGAGAACAAAGAAATCTCTTCTACAGTGTTCCTATTTTTAATAAATGACTTATGAATATTTATGATGATTCAATAGCAGGACAAATACTAGAGTAACACAAATACATGAATTCTTTTTTTTTTAAAGATAAGAAATTGTATTGAAGTACATGGGGAAGGCAAATAACATTTGAAATTAGATATATCAGCCAAGATTCTGTCCATGAGTTGCAAGGTACTGAAGTCCAAACTGGCTTCCCCCTCAAAAAAAAAAATGTTTAAAGAGTTCAGAAAGCGAACCCTCCCCTTCACTGTCCATTAAGGGTCTCTGATATTGCAGCATTCCCTAATGGAGTTTACAAATACATGAATTCTTGACCTGGTTTTGCCACTAATTATATGGTCTTACACTAATTGAACCTACTAGGATCTCAGTTTCTTCATTTGTAAAACAATTAGGGCTTTATTTCAGGTAACAGTATATAGTTCAAACAAATTCTCTCTTTCCCATACCCAACTCCCTCAAAACTAAAAAAGCTCCATGGAAGAAAGATCTCTAAAAGCATAGAAAAGCAAAAATATGAGGAGGTCAAGAGGAAGAAGAAGACAGGATTTCTGAGAGAGGAAGTTTTGTAAGCCAGGCATCTTTTGTTCTGGAGTCATTTTGCTGATCTGGTTGACAGACCTTAAAGGCTGAATCTGGTGGGCCCAGGGGACAAAAGTTGGAATCCAGGGCCAATCAAGACTAGTGAGCCTTAGTAAACCACCTCCTCCTTTGGACTTGAAGCTCAAAAGTTACTAATCTCATAGGAAAGGTGAATAAGAATAAATTAGTCCACATATGGAATACAATAAGACTTCAGAAAATCTGAAGCCATGATATTGGAAAAAAGATTATCCCTGAGTACTTGTGACACCCAGATGAAGTAAACAAAAATTCTCTCTAGACGAAAAAAAATCACCTTATCTTGACTACACAATTTTCCTAATTCAACACCCAATAATCAATAAACCATGGCACATCAGAGGACAAGACAAACTGAATGAAAACAGCTAAAACAATGGATAATAAAATAGAGCAGGAACCCTAGGTGTTAGCAGATATATTTATATACCTTCTTACTATGTTAAAAAAGATAAAAGCCCAAGCTTGAAAAAAATCAGCTAGGGTTGAGAAACTACTTAAAAAGAAAAAACAAACAAACAAAACTCACACACTTGGAAAAATAAATAATAAAAGTAAAATATATAATAACAAAAAATGAAACAAAACACAGACAAGCAAAACACACCCTCGGTGGGCAATCTTAAAAGCAGATGAGATACATCTGAAGAAAGAATCGGTGAGTTGGAAGATAGGCAAGAATAAAAGGTCCAGAACAAAGCACAGTGACAAAAAGATGAAAAATGCAGGGGAAGATGAGAAAGATGGAGGATACTGTTAGAAGGTGGAAGAGTGGTCAGAATGCAGCAGAAGCAGTATTTAAAGAGATAATGACTGAGGCCATTCTAAAACCAATGAAAAGATATTAAGCCATAGATTCACCAATCCCTTCAAGTTCCAAGCAGGCTATATAAGAAGAAATCCAAGTACTTAAATTTTAGAAAACAAAAAACAAAAAGCAATTA
Organism: Smutsia gigantea; assembly: GCA_032199065.1. NCBI lineage: Eukaryota > Metazoa > Chordata > Mammalia > Pholidota > Manidae > Smutsia > Smutsia gigantea. The sequence goes on from JAVSCE010009204.1 coordinate 115,660, forward strand.
GAGTAGGGAGGTTGGGCACAACACTACTGTTAAGGAAGTGAGAGCTGACATCTTAAGGATAAAAGTAAGATGACCATGGAATAAAAGTCAATTTCTTACTACGCTGATAGACCGTAAGTAGGGTGGGGGATGGGGGCAGTGAAGGCTTGGTAATATGGGTGAAGGTTGAAACCATAATATTGTTCATGTGAAACTTTCATAAGATTGTATATCAATGATACTTTAATTAAAAAAAAGTCAATGTACAGAAAGAAAGTAATTGCCAATCTAGAATTTTATAACCAGCAAAAATAATCTTCAAAAATAAATGTTGTAACACTGGTATACACATCTGTTGAAACTCACTGAAATGCAAAATGGACACTAAAAACTAATACATCTTGTATGTAAATTAATAATCTTATTATATGTAAAATACTTCAATAAAGTAGGAATTTAAAATGAAGGTTGGAAGAATAAGGCAAAGATGCTCAAAGAAATAAAAACAGAAACTTTGCCATCAACAGACCCATACTAAACATTACAAAGGGTATTCTTCAAACAAAAAGAATGATTCTAAGAAGACTGCTAGAAGAACTATACAACACAATAATGTCTTATGACTTCAAAATAAATAAAAATATGTATTTAAGAAAATTAAACTATATCACAACAATAACAAGTAAATCAGAGGGAGATAGAGATTAACTGCTCTAAAATCCATGTATTATCCAGGAAAAGGAGCAAAATAACCAATTAACACTAGACCTTTAAAGTCAAGAATGGCTGCTGTAATCCACGGGGTACTGACACCCACCAAAAAACAACAATAATTTTTTTAAACCTTCCTAATTAAGGGAATAGAAAAAAGCACATAAGAAAATGGGAGCTTTAAAGCCAAGTAGCAGTAATTACATTAAATGTAAATGCTTTATTTAGAAGACAAAGATTCTCAGATTAGATATATCTAAAACTTAAGTGTTCAAAAAGGGTGAAAGTAAAAATGAGAAAAAATATGACATGCAAACATTAGTAATTCATAGAATAAGCAGAAAAAACATTAGTAAAAATCAAGATTTTAAACAAAATTAACAAACGATTTATTAAGACATATATAAAACGTATCTAACTACAGAAATCACTCTTTTTAAGCATAAAAAAGCATATTAAAAACTAGCAGTATCTTGGGCTAACGTAAGTCTTCACATCCAAAGGACTTAACTCATATTGTGTGTCTCCTGACCATAATTCAGTTAAACTAGAAAAGTTCCAAGTACATCTAAACATTTCATGGATCAGAAATCAGAAAATGTTTTGAACTGAATGATAAACTACTAAATATTTTAAAATATAGAAGCAGATCAGTGTTGCCTGGGATCTGGAAGAAGGGGAGGAATGGATTACAAAGAGCCATGAGGAAACACTGTGGGTAGAATGGGTATGTTCATTATCCTGCTTGTACTCGTGGATCAAAAAATATCAAATTACATATTTTAATACGTGCAGTTTACTGTATGTCAATATTGCATATAAACCTTCATAAAGCTCTTTCTCTAAGGAAAGAAGAAAAGAAGAGGAGAAAGTGGAGGTACAGTTACAGCAGTCACCATCACTGCCTAGAGAATTTCCCCCAAAACAAACCAAAAGAAGTATGGGATGCAGCTAAAAGCAATAAACTTTCAAGAGGAAAATTTATAGCTTTATTGAACATACTAGAAAAACAATTAATAAGCCAAGCATCCATCTCAAGAAGTTTCAAAAAAAAAAAAACCTGCAAAACAAACCAAAGGAAGTAGAAGGAAGAGCAAAAATTAAGGAAATAGAAAATAAACATTCAACAGAGGATTTAAAATCAGAAGTTGATTCTTTGAAAAGACTAATGAAATTGACAAAGATTTGGAGATTAAGGGGAAAAAAGAGAAGGCACAAATAAATATACAAATAAATGATAAATTTATAAAATTATTATTATATAAGATATATAAATAAAATGATATTTTATTATTATAAGGGATCTGGTAGCTAAGATCCCTTGGAATTATAATAATTTGAAACCAACTAAGAGCAGAGCTTTCCAGGTGTTCTGTGGCAGTTCCAAATGGATAGATCTTAAGTGGTCTCACCACAAACACACACAAGAAAAAGAGAGACAAGGAAAATGGTAACCATGTGAGGTGATTGATGTTAATGAGCTTGTGATGATTACTTCACAATGTATATGAATATCAGAACATCAAGTTGTGTATCTTAAATACGTACAAATTTTTATTTGTTAGTTATACCTCAATAAAACAAAAAAGCCAACAGAATATAATACAAATATAATACAATATTACATATTATGGAATCAGTTTTTCTTTTCAAACTGAATCTAAAAATTACATAATTTACAGTTTTTACACTCTCCATTTCTTCAACATTTAAAACACTATACAATTAGTAAATATCTCAATTGTATTCCTCAAAGGGAAGTAAAATACAAATTTGAACTAATGACAAAATCATCCCAAACGGAATGTAATTTAGTTTATTATGCTATAAAGCCCATAGAATGAATAAGCATATGAAGAAATTCAGGCCTAACAAATATGACAAACTTACTCCACTTCTTCAGATTTTGCTTCAGTTCACTCAACAAATTCTTACTGAACACTGATTATATGTCTGATATCATGGAAGACCAAGGGTGAAAAAGAATGAGTCATGGCTCTTTATCCTTATGGAACTTAGATTCTAATAAGAAGTAGTAGTACAGACAAAATAGATAATTAGTGTGTGGTGTGGTTAAATTATACACAGGCAGTAGACTGTGGTGATCAAGTGCATGGACCCTAGAAGCCACTGCCTTGGTCTGAGTCAGTTACCACTTTAATGACCTCTGTGTACCTAGGGTTGTTGTCTATGTGAATATATAACACACTTAGTGCCCACATACGGTAAACAATGAATTCATTATTTTTATCATTACTATTAAATATTATCATTATTATGAAAAATGAGATACACTTAGTTGGGCACCTAACCACGTCTGAAGGTTAGGGAACCTAGGAAGACAAATGTACTGTCTATGTAAATTACCTAAATTTTTAGAACAGTCACTAAAGCAATCTGTATCACCTTAAGGCCATTTAAATATTTAATAATTTACAGATACAGTTAAATTTTACAACTACTATACACTCATATACCTTCTATTTGTACATAACCATAGGGAAACCTGACTCTGCCTTACCAGAGTTTTTCACTGTCATTCAAAACTAACTAGAGTGAAAGTGACAGAATGTGAGTATGCACAACTGCAAACTTCATATTCTTTATTCCTGACTTGTATTAAAAACAAATAAAAGAGTTGGCTAACAGTATAAGTTGTTCCTTCAAATACGAGGATTTTTTCAATCTGAAATTTTTATTCAAATTTATTCAGTATGAGCTAACAGTTATCGATTATTTTTAAATGGATCCATCCTGCATAGAAAAAAGAACATAGTTCACAGATAAACTTAGAAATACCAACAAAATTAGGAATTAGAAATCTAAGATTTTGATTGGATTAAAGATGGCGGCGTGAGAGGTGAGACAGAGGCTTCCTTCTAAAACCTCATATAATATGAAAATAAAGCTACTACAACTACTCTTGAAAGAGCAACGGGAAAGAGGACGGCAACAAACTGCATACACCTGGAGACAAGAGCAGCCCTCACAGAAAAGGGTAACGTACTAAAGCTGTGGTCCTGCAGGATCCAAGCCCTTCCCCCACCCCAGCTCACTGGCAGGAGGAACAAGAACGGAGTAGGGAGGGAGTGGAGATGTGGGACTGCTGAATACCTAACTCTGGAGATCTGCTCTGGGAGCACAAACCTACATTTCATGGTGCTTGCATGATACTCTTGTAATTAGGGGGTTGGAAAGCTAAGACAGACAGAATTTCTGGAGAGACTAAGAATCCAGCTGCTTGTGAAAGCAGGGATCCACACCCAGCTGCTCGGGGACAAAAGAAAGGCGGGCAGTCTGAGAGACTTCCTAACAAAGAAGCCCATAGCAAGAGGGCTGCTAAAGGGGCAAGGATTGCACGGAGCTTCCTGCTCACGAGAAAGGACAGGCAGACAAAATTGTCCGGGTGCACTCTGCCCAGCAGGTTGGGAGCTTTCACGATCTTCAGGTGCTCCAGCTCCCTGGCTGCCTACACAGCTCCAAGAACCCCTTCTGTGACAGGCAGACTACTGCGCCTTTCTTCTGGACAGCCCCACCAGGCTTGCAAACTGGGAAATCCTTCCCTGGTGTTAGGCCAGCCAGAGGGAAGATCTGTCTACAGCAACTAAAAACGCCAAGCACAGAGGCTTATACCTGTGTGCTCAGCCCACTGGTTCAGGCAGTAGAGACAGGCATAGCAGCCAGGAACCAGCAAACAGCCCTTTCCTCCCAGGAGGCACCAATACCACTCCCCTACAACCCCCACATTGCTTCAGGGGCTGAGCAGCTCCAGAGAGTAGAGCTTCTGGGCACAAGAGTGCGCCATACACAAATATGAAATGCCAAAGGAACCTGGTCCAGAGTAAAATTATGAACACAACTCCTGAGAAAGATTTAAATGATATGGACCTTATGACTCTCCCTGAAGGGAGTTCAAAATAAAAATCATTAACATGCTCATGGAGGTACGGAAAGATATTCAAGAATTCAGGAATGAATTCCAGTCAGAGATCCAATCATTGAAGAACACAATGGACGGTATTAAAAGCAGATTGGATACGGTGGAGGAGGCAATAAATGAAATAGAAACTAGAGAAGAGGAATACAAAAAAGCTGAGGCACAGAGAGAAAAAAGGACCTCTAAGAATGAACGGATATTGAGAGAACTGTGTGACCAATCCAAACGGAACAACATTCACATTGTAGGGGTACCAGAGGAAGAAGCAGGAGAAAAAGGGTTGGAAAGCATCTTTGAGGAGGTGATTGCTGAAAACTTCCCCAATCTGGGGAAGGAGATAGTCTCTCAGGCCATGGAGGTGCGCAGATCTCCCAACACAAGGGACCCAAGGAAGACAACAGCAAGACATATAGTAATTAAAATGGCAAAGATCAAGGATAAGGACAGACTATTAAAAGCAGCCAGAGAGAGAAATAGGATCACATACAAAGGAAAACCCATCAGGCTATCATCAGACTTCTCAGCAGAAACCTTACAGGCCAGAAGGGAGTGGCATGATGTATTTAATGCAATGAAGCAGAAGGCCTTGAACCAAGATTACTTTATCCAGCAAGATTATCATTTAAATTTGAAGGAGGGATTAAACAATTCCCAGATAAGCAAAAGCTGAGAGAATTTGCTTCCCAAAAACCATCTCTACAGTGTATTTTGGAGGGACTGCTACAGATGGAAGTGTGCAGATTAACAGCTGTCACCAGAGGTAATAAAACCACAGTAAAGAAAATAGAACAGCTAATTACTAAGAAAATGCAAAATTAAATTAACTATTCCCAAAGTCAATCAAGGGATAGACAAACAGTACAGAATATGATACCTAATATAAAAGAATGGAATAGAAAGAAAAAGGAGGAAACAAACAAACAAACAAACAAAAAGAACCTTTACACTGTGTTTGTAATAGCATGTTAAGTTAGTTGTTAGACTTTTGATAGTACGGATGTTAACCTTGAACCTTTGGTAACCACGAATCTGAAGCCTGCAATGCCAATAAGTACATACTTATCCATAATCACCCTAAATGTAAATGGACTGAATGCACCAGTCAAAAGACATAGAGTCACTGAATGGATAAAAAAACAAGACCCATCTATCTATATGCTGCCTTCAGGAGACTCACTTTAAACCCAAAGACATACACAGACTAAAAGTTAAGGGATGGAAAAAGGTATTTCATGCAAACAACAAGGAGAAAAATGCAGGTGTTGCAGTACTTGTATCAGACAAAATAGACGTCAAAACGAAGAAAGTAGCAAGAGATAAAGAAGGACATTACATAATGATAAAGGGGTCAGTCCAACAAGAAGATATAACCACTATAAATATATATGCACCCAACACAGGAGCGCCAGCATATGTGAAACAAATACTAACAGAATTAAAGGAGGAAATAGACAGCAATGCAATCATTTTAGGAGACTTCAACACACCACTCACTCCAAAGGACAGATCAACCAGACAGAGAATAAGTAAAGACACAGAGGCACCGAATAACACACTAGAACAGATGGACCTAACAGATATCTACAGAACTCTGCACCCAAAAGCAGCAGGATACACATTCTTCTCAAGTGCACATGGAACATTTTCGAGAATAAAAATGTTCCTCAGTAAGTTAAAAATATTGAAATTCTACCATCCAACTTCTCAGATCACAAAGGTATAAAACTACAAATAAATTTTAGAAAGAAATCAAAAAGGCTCACAAATACATGGAGACGTAACAACATTCTCCTAACTAATCAATGTGTTAATGACCAAATCAAAACAGAAATGAAAGAATATACGGAGACTAATGACAAAAACAACACAAAGCTACAACTTCTGTGGGACGCAGCAAAGGCAGTTCTAAGAGGAAAGTATATTGCAATCCAAGCCTGTTTAAAGAAGGAAGAACATTTCCAAATGAACAGTCTAAAGACACAATTACTGAAATTGGAAAAAGAAAAACAAATGAGGCCCAAAGTCACCAGAAGGAGGGACATAATAAAGATCAGAGAACAAATAAATAAAACTGAGAAGAATAAAACAATAGAAAAAATCAATAAAACCAAGAGCCGTTCTTTGAAAAAATAAACAAAATAAACCCCTAGCCAGACTCACTAAGAGAAAAAGAGAATCTACACACATAAACAGAATCAGAAATTACAAAGGAAAAATAACGACAGACCCCACAGAAATACAAAGAATTATAAGAGAAAATTATGAGAATCTATATGCTAACAAGCTGGAAAACATAGAAGAAATGGACAACTTCTTAGAAAAATACAACCTTCCAAGACTGACCAAACAAGAAACAAAAAAATTAAACAGACCAATCACCACCAACGAAATTGAAGCAGTAATCAAAACACTACCCAAGAAAAAACGCCCGGACCAGACGGATTCACCTCTGAATTCTACCAGACATATAGAGAAGAAATAACACCCATTCTCCTTAAAGTTTTCCAAAAAACAGAAGAGGAGGGAATACTTCCAAACTCATTCTATGAAGCCAGCATCAGTCTAATACCAAAACCCGGCAAAGACCTCACCAAAAAAGAAAATTGCAGACCAATATCCCTGATGAACGTAGATGCAAAAATACTCAACAAAATATTAGCAAACCGAATTCAAAAATACATCAAGAGGATCATACACCATGATCAAATGGGATTCATCCCAGGGATGCAAGGATGGTACAGCATTCGAAAATCCATCAACATCATCCACCACATCAACAAAAGAAGAACAAAAACCACATGATCATCTCCATAGATGCTGAAAAAGCATTTGACAAAATTCAGCATCCATTCCTGATTAAAACTCTCAACAAAATGGGTATAGAGGGCAAGTACCTCAACATCATAAATGCTATATATGACAAACCCACAGCTAACATCATACTTAACGGCGAGACGCTGAAAGCTTTTCATCTAAGATCGGGAACAAGACAGGGATGCCCACTCTCTCCACTGCTATTCAACATAGTACTGGAGGTCCTAGCCACAGCAATCAGACAAAACAAAGACATACAAGGCATCCAGATTGGTAAAGAAAAAGTCAAATTGTCACTATTTGCAGATGACATGATACTGTACATAAAAAACCCCTAAAGATTCCATTCCAAAACTACTAGAACTAATATCTGAATTCAGCAAAGTTGCAGGATACAACATTAACACACAGAAATCTGTTGCTTTCCTATACACTAATGATGAACTAACAGAAAGAGAAATCAGAAAAACAATTCCATTCACAATTGCATCAAAAAGAATAAAATACGTAGGAATAAACCTAACGAAGGAAGTGAAAGACCTGTACTCTGAAAACTACAGACACTCCTAAGAGAAATTAAAGAGGACACTAACAAATGGAAATGCATCCCACGCTCTTGGCTAGGAAGAATAAATATTGTCAAAATGGCTATACTATCTAAAGCAATCTACAGATTCAATGCAATCCCTATCAAACTACCAACAGCTTTCTTCAATGAACTGGAACAAATAATTCTAAAATTCATATGGAACCACAAAAGACCTCAAATAGCCAAAGCAATCCTGAGAAGGAGGAATAAAACAGGGGGAATTACACTCCCTGACTTCAAGCTCTACTACAAAGCCACAGTAATCAAGACAATTTGGTATTGGCACAGAAACAGACCCACAGACCAGTGGAACAGAATAGAAAATCCAAACATTAACCTAAACATATACAGTCAATTAATATTTGATAAAAGTGCCTTGGATATACAATGGGGAGATGACAGCCTCTTCAGCAGCTGGTGTTGGAAAAACTGGACAGCTACATGTAAGAGAATGAAACTGGACTACTGTCTAGCCCCATACACAAAGGTAAACTCAGGTGGATCAAAGACCTGAATGTAAGTCATGAAACCATAAAACTCTTAGAAAAAAACATAGGCAAAAATCTCTTGGACATAAACATGAGCAACTTCTTCATGAACATATCTCCCGGGCAAGGGAAACAAAAGCAAAATGAACAAGTGGGACTATATCAAGCTGCAAAGCTTCTGTACAGCAAAGGACACCATCAGCAGAACAAAAAGACATCCTACAGTTTGGGAGAATATATTCATAAATGAAATGTACGATAAGGGTTGACATCCGAAATATATAAAGAACTCACACACCTCAACAAACAGAAAGCAAATAATCCAATTAAGAAATGGGCAGAGGACATGAATAGACACTTCTCCAAAGAAGAAATTCATATGGCCAACAGGCACATGAAAAGATGCTCCACATCGCTAATCATCAGAGAAATGCAGATTAAAACCACAATGAGATATCACCTCACACCAGTGAGGATGGCCAACATCCAAAACACAAACAACAACAACTGTTGGCAAGGATGTGGAGAAAAGGGAACCCTCCTACACTGCTGGTGGGAATGCAAATTAGTTCAACCATTGTGGAAAGCAGTATGGAGGTTCCTCAAAAAACTCAAAATAGAAATACCATTTGACCCAGGAATTCCACTCCTAGGAATTTACCCTAAGAATGCAGCAGCCCAGTTTGAAAAGACAGATGCACCCCTATGTTTATTGCAGCACTATTTACAATAGCCAAGAAATGGAAGCAACCTTAGTGTCCATCAGTAGATGAATGGATAAAGAAGATGTGGTATATATACACAATGGAATATTATTCAGCCATAAGAAGAAAACAAATCCTACCATTTGCAAAAACATGGATGGAGCTAGAGGGTATTATGCTCAGTGAAATAAGCCAAGCCAAAAAAGACAAGCATCAAATGATTTCACTCATATGTGGAGTATAAGAACGAAGAAAAAAACTGAAGGAACAAAACAGCAGGAGACTCACAGAACCCAAGAATGGACTAATAGTTACTAAAGGGAAAGGGACTGGGGAAGGTGGGTGGGAAGGGAGGGATAAGAGGGAAAAAGGGGCATTATGATTAGCAGATGTAATGTTGGGGGGGGCATGGAGAGGGCTATACAACTCAG
>JAVSCE010009205.1:0-37685 GCA_032199065.1 Smutsia gigantea
CACACAGGGCGAGTGGGGGGCAGAACATAGCAGGGGAAGGCGGGGCCTGGAACAGGCTGGGCCTCAGGCCAGGGGGAGGAGTCTAAATTTTCCTCTAAGTGAAGTGTGAAGCCACAGAAGGGTTTTAAAAAGAAGTTGCTTTTCTCAGCTGTGCTCGTCACCACTCTCCAGATGCCTGGAGACCTTCACAGGGCTCCCTGCCAGCACTGCCCATGAACTTCACGGCCTTTGCTAAGGCCTGAATAAATGAAGGCTGACTCCTTAGATACAGGCAGAGGGGCCCCCTTCGAGCTCAGTGTCCCACAGGGGCTGCGTGGATTCACCAGGACTCATCACGTCTGTATTCAGGGGGCCCAGGTCTGTATCGTGTCTATATCAAGGACCAGGGCTGCCTCTCACTCTTTGAAATAAATGCCACCTTTCTTCAAAGGTATTTGTTGCCAGTGAAATTACATCTTGCTACATTTTGTTTAATATTTTCAACATCGTTGTAACAACTTCAAAGGATACATACTATTGCTAATCAATAAATTCCAATCTCTTGTTTACTAATGATACTTTATTAAAGTTAGTTTGCGTCTTTTCTCAAACTTCTAATGAGAAAATTAATTTTGACTCACTTTACCATCGCAAGAATGCTCTAAGCCTGCAGATAACTATTTTTAATTTTGGTCAGTCCCAACGTCTGATCTGAACCCCAGTTCCATGCTTCCAGATGTACCCAGGACATCAGTTGTTGAATAAGTTTTTCTAATTTACAACCAAACCTATTTAAGACTAGACTGTATACTTCTCTTACAAAGATGGTGCATTTTCTAACTGCTTACTTTCTGTCAGTGGGAGAGTCCCAAATGAAAACCTCAGAATCATCTGCCTTCTGCTCCCATCTTGGATCATTTGTATCCATTTTGTTATCAAATGTTGTTATTTCTCCTTTGGCCCTTTCCCCTCCTATTGCCAGAACCATAAAGCCGTCGTTTTTCCAACACTCTAGGCTCTCCATACCTATGCATTAGTCCCTGAACTCCATTTCCAGGAACAAACAGGACACCTCTTAGAACTATTATTGTCTCTTAGACTTCAAGGTGAAAATGGTCTGTCCTGTGTTTCTCCAGAAGTAAAATGCAGAAAAAAAGCCTCAGCTCTACAGCTCTAAACCCAGAACAGCATCTTTACAACATAGAGTTTTGATAGCAGCCCATACTCTATACTTTATTTAAAACACTAGTCCTGTCTCAGTCAACTCTGAACTCCCTTTCAAAAATATCTTTGAACTCCCCCGAAGTTTAGGACTATAACCTTCCTGCCACTAGGTTTTTCTCCAAATGTCTATTCTTTCTGGCAGTTTAACTGCTTTTGGCTGCTTAAATGATTTTGAATGTCAATATTTACAATACTCAGAGAATGATATTTGCAAAATCTTTCACTATATTTCCTGTGTCATATACAACTCACCATAACACTTGAGTCATTTTAACAGGACTTTTCCTTGCACAGTAAGGACAGAGGGGTTACTAAAATGACAGTCATCTCTTCTGGCTGTACAGTAGGGAAGGCATTTTGAAAGGATATGAACCATTGCCTATGATCACTGATGAGGCCTGCACTCTAAAACTGTTTAACACCCAGTTAAAATGTTTGAGACTTTCACTTTGGATTGACTACCGTGTTCTGTCTTTGAGGACTTTCCACAGATTAATGTTGAATGGTTTTGGTGTTTTCTATATCTTCTTTCTCCAAAAACTCAGACCAAATGACATAGTTATTCAGTTAAGTTTCGGTTTCCAGAATATTTCTGTGCTCTGGTTCAAGTTGAAAAAGTAAGTCCATTTAGAATGACTTCACTCAACCTTTGCAAATAGCTTCCTTCACCTTGCAATGTAATATTTTAAAATTTAAGATTCCACCAAGCAGTGACTAACTGGTCCCACAACTTAGCTTCCTAAGGGGACTTTGTTCTCTCTCAACTCTCACTCCAGGAAAGAGAAACTCCTCATAGTTGAGGACAAAACAGAATTTTCAGATCAATCAAGGCTAAGGTGTGGAAACGTGCCGTGGTGAAGAGTGCATTGATGTAACTGGGGCGGGGGGGTGGGGGTGGTGGTAATGATCTCTTCTCGGCAGCGGGGATCAGCAAACTACGGTCCCTGGGCCACACATCCTGCCCATGGCCTGTTCTTGTACATTCTGGGAGCTAAGAGTGGTTTTTACATTTTTAAACAGTTGAAAAAACATCAAAAGAAGAAGACTATTTTTTGACACATAAGTTATGTGAAAGTGACATTTCCAGGTCCATAAATATTTATTGGAACACAGCCACACTCATTTATGTTTCATCTATGACTGCTTTTGCACTAGGACCGCAGAGTTGAGTGGTTGTGACAGAGACCATATGACTCGCAAAGCCTAAATTATTTACCATCTGGTCCCTTACAGACAAGTTTGCCAACCCATACTCCATAGGATCATCTAATTACCACTCCTCTTCTCTCTTTGAACTCCTGTGGCCAGACCCCTGAGTTGCCTCCCCCTCAGAAGTTACCAAGATCATGTTCCTCTTGGAGGCTGAGTTGTATAGGTCTAGGTCTTTGCTATAGTCTAGGTCTTAAGCAAAAGGAGTTCTTGAGGATTGTGTATATCCTAGAGCATAGCAGGGGCGGCCCTAGCCAGTGGTGAAGAAGTAGAGCACGGATACTTGCCTCAGCTGCTTTGAGTATTTGAGTACTCCCTTTCCCAGCTTGCCAGGGTGAGAGGTTGGCGTGGAAGGGAGTCATGGAAATTCAGGTTTGGAGATCTGTGATCCTGTTCATCTTTGTTTAGGCACAACAAGCAGCCTAGCTGAGCCCGCTGGGTGATAAACAACCTCTCTGGAATAATCTATATCATCAGAGGGCAGGGTCCGGCCACCACCGTGGAAAGCCCACATGGGTGGCAGGCTGTGCAGGTGAGTCCCTCAGCATTGTGGCACTGGGCAGTATTTGGTGTAGAATATGAGCAGGCAGGGTGCACTAGAGGGTACAGTGGGCCGCCTGTTGGAAGATATGTGCCTATGTTCCTATAGCCCTGATGTCTCTAGGTTGTTCGGCTTTCAAGGATAAGTCTTACCTTTCCAAATGACCAAAGCCCACCCTTGAATGGTGGAGTCCAGTCTTCCCAGATGCCCTTGCCAAGGCATCGGCGTTCTGGAGTTGTGACAGAGGCCTGTGTGTTCCCGTCTGCCCTGGCTGCTGCTTCTATCTTTCACTTGAGAAGTACAGCTTCAGGCTTCCTGCCCTTCTGTGACTTCACCTCTCGCTGGCTGACTTTCAGATCCTGCAGGAAGCCACTGCCCTTCTCACACCCCTCTGTCCCTGTCATGGACAATTCATTGTCCCCTCCCCACGTGGTAGCAGATACTGACCGTGCTCTACCTGCATGCCCTTGGCACTATTGGCATTTGGGGGCACGGTGCCTCCTGTGTGCATTCCTTCTCAGTAGCCAGCTCCTGCATTTCTTTATAGGCAGATCAGCTCAGCCTCCTGAACCCAGTTTAATACACATGAGAAATTATGTATTCCCCAAGAATAGCCATGAACCGAAGATTGATGACTGAGAGGTATAAATACCCCAGCTCTCTTGCTTAGTCCTGACTGGGACAACTCTGAGAAGTGACCCTTTCTGTCTCCAGAGCTGTCTGGTGGGATGTGGCCCAATATGGAGCCTTTGCCTGTGCATCCTCCTTTCCCAGTCGTTCTGCCCACCTCCCTACTGCCTTTCCCTAATGCTTCCCACTAAATCCCTTAGCTTAGGGCCTGCTTATGGGGGGCTCAGTCTTAGTTGCACCTTCTACAAGCACAACTGCCCCCGGGACAGACGAGGTGCGTTGAGTGGAGGAAGGCGTTGTTTTCAGCACTTTCAAATCTCCAAAGAGATCTCTTTGCAAAATGTGCACATCTCCGCGGGCCCTCTGGGCACAGGCAGGGAATCCTGAAGTCCCTGCACACTGCCACAGGGGGCCCAGTTCTGCCAACCAAGTTTAGAGCACAGGCATTGAGTTCCCAGAGGCGTGGTTTCCCCTCAGAAGCCCATCACGCTTGTTGGCAGATGCTGTCTATTCTTTGGGAGAGAAGAAGAAAAAGGTATAGAGATAAGACACAGAAGTATAATCTACTTGGAAATAAAGGCAAATCTATAAAGAGAAAATTAGCAACACAAGTCACACTAGACACCATATTGGTGGTAGGAAAGTCTCGCCTCCTGACTGTAGCATGCTCCTCTCTCTGATAACCAGAAAAGTAACCTAATTTGTATTTACTAGGCTGCCAGGCATTGATCCTGATTTCTCTGCTTACCCGCAAGGTGCCTTGTGTGAGTTTCTGGATCTCTCTAGACCTCAGTTTCCTGATGGGGAAAATGGGGATGGTAAGATCCCCTGTGTCATGATCGTATGAGGAAGTGTATGCCAAGGGTTTGAGAGAGGGTTTGGCTCATAGTAGGAGCTCCTAGCGGTTCCTGTTGTCATCCTTCAAGTTGTATTTCTCCTTCCTTCAAACTTTCTCACAGACTTGCAACTCTACCTTCAGTCCTTCACAACCTTACCACAGTGGTACTTTAGTACATTAGAATCCCCTCAGGGGTGTTTAGAAAAACATACCAGAAAGCCAGGGATCTGCCTCCAACCACTTCAATCAGAATCTCTAGAGATAAGTCCTAGGATCTGACTCATAATTTGGGCAAAGTTTGCTGGATGGTTCTAACGGACAGGCAGGATGGAGGACCGGCGCTAACCTGACCATGAGCTGGATTCCTCCCCAAACCCTGTGGAACTGCACTAAAAAGCGTTCAGGGGCCTGCGCACCAAGCTCAAGGGCCTTTTCCTCATCATCCTTGATCTCATTGAATTTATTGACATGGTCAAACCCTTTGTTGAATGTTTCCCTTTCGTTTTTGCATTCTTTCCTTCCCTCTTCTTTCCCACTTGGTGTTCTTTGGTACTCTTCTTCCTCTCCTGCCCTCCTCGGCGTCACGTGTGAAAATCACTCTCACATGACAAGCCCTAGCCTCTGACCTCCGTTGTGAGCCTGCAACTTGCATCTCTAGCTACCTGTCAGTTACTCCTGAGGCCCCTCCAATTTAACTGGTCTCAGTCTCAGGATCACAACCTTGTCCTGCCATTTATTAGCAGTGAGACCTTAGGAGTCACTTAAGATCTCTGTGCCTCAGACTCCTCATCTTTAAAATGGGGGCAACAGCAGTTTTTCCCTCATAGGGTTGCTGTGAGATGGGGAATTAAATTCATGAATTCAGGTAAAGGGTTCTGACCAGTGCCTCCCGGTAGTACTCTACAGGGGGACTACTGCTATTGTTTGTTGTGTTTGCCTTAAAAATCAGAGTCAGTGATTTTTTTACCAGCCAAAACAGGTTTGCTCGGGAATAGCAAAGACTTGCAACTCGGGAAAAGCAGGCCATCGGGGAACCATAGGCAAGTTGCCAGAGCAAAGAAGAGGAGGCTCTTTTATAGCGGAAGGGGCAGAAGAGCTGTTCTAAGCAAAAGGTCCATTGGAGGAAGCTGGGCGTCCCATGTATCATGGCTTCCCACTGGCTGGGCTGTTGTGGAAGGGGCCAGTGGAAACCTTCTTCCCTCTGACCAGGGAGTAAAGGACTAAAACAGTTTCCACTTGCAAGGCCTCTCCTTCTGCGGGTCTGCAATTCACCGGCAGTGGTGAGACGACAGAGCTTCCCCTGCTGGCCTTCCATCGCCAGGTCAGTGAGGCGTCCCTTTATAAATTTTCACACTTGTGTTGTTAGCATCATCTTGGTGGTTGTTAGGTGTCTCACAGTGCCCTGCACTGCCCACCTCAGCACCACCATTATCTGAGAGCCATGGTCACGGCCAGCTTGCTGAGGCATGAACATCTTTGGAGTCCATGTGTTAATTCACACAACCTTCTTGGGAGTCAAGTAGTGTCATCCTCATTAACCTGGGCACCAGAGTGGTTAAGTAATTTTCCCAAGGCCACACAGCTGGTAAATGCATGACCAATATTTGAGCCCAAATTGGATTCCGAAGCCCATACTTTTTCTACTGTATGAAGATAATTTGGAACTTAATATGATTATATTCAATATAGTTAGCCTTTTTTGATTAATTAAAACATGGGACAACCAACCATCCCAGTTTGCCCTGAACTGAGGGTTTTCCTAGTATGTGGGACTCTTATTGCTAAACCCAAAAGTGCCTGGCAAATTGAGACCAGTTGGTCACCCTATATAATCAAATCCAAGAATCACCCCCCCCCACCTCCCTGCCTTCAAAGAAAGTACGCATGCTCTGAATTACTTATGAAATTGCCCTTTGTCCACAAGGATAAAATGGTAGTGTGATGTTATAATTTATAATGAGAAATACATATTTGGTCTTATTCCCAGTTCCCATTGCAGAGCTCCTAAAACCGTTGGAATTTCCTAAGTGGTGAGACCCATAAAGGTGTCTTTTGTTATGTTAATGAACCGATTTCTGGAAAGCATCTAGGGCTGGGGCTAGTTCCCAGAAGAACCAAGCAAGTGATTAGAGGGTTGGAGTTTTCAGTCCTGCCCCTACATCTCTGGGGAGGGAAAAGGGGCTAGAGATTGAGTTCAGTCATCCCTGGTCAGTGACTTAATCAATCCTGCCTATGTAACAGAGCCTCCAGAAAAACACAAAAGGACTGGGTTTGGAGAACTTTCAGGTTGATGAACACATGGAGATTTGGAGAGAGTGGCTCTTCAGAGAGTGCATGAAAACCCCTGTGCACCTTTCCCCTTGCTTTGCCCTATACATCTCTTCCATTTGGCTATTTGTGAGTTATATCCTTTTATAGTAAACTGGCAATCTAGTGAGTAAAATGTTTGAATTCTGTGAACCACTCTAGCAGATTAACTGAACCAAGGATGGGGGAGTTGTAACCTCCAATCTATATAGGCAGTCAGTCTGAAGCACAGGCAACCACCTAAACTTGGGATTGGGGTCTGAAATGAGGGTGAGCAGTCCTATAGGACTGAGCCCTTAATGTGTGGGATCTGATGCTATCTCCGGGTGGACAGTGCCAGCATTGAGTTGAATTTGTGGGACACCCATTCTGTGTCCTTGGGGAGCTGAGTGAATTGCTTGGTGGCATTAGGGGAAACACCCCTCAGGGGAATAGTAAGAATAAGTGTAACCACATTATGTTAGTCATTTTTAGCTTCTCTGATGAGTAATCAATCTCCTCCCATCTTACTATCTGACTTTTTACTAGCCCTTCGCAGTCAACATATGTAGTCCCAATATACTCGTTTCTAAACTAAATTTCATTATTTTATTCAAATGCAATTGGGTGGGGGAGATGTTTTGTTCAAATTTAAGCATTCTGTTGGAGATAAGTGGGAATAAACTGTGGCTAACAAAAAAGAAAATTTGGTGTGGAAATCCCAGTTGATGGAAGTAATAAAGACTAGAGCAACAGCAAGTGGGAATGATTTACCTATTAAACCAGTGCCCCACAAATAAACAAACCAACATTTACAAAATATATTTTGTACTACGTCTGTTCATATTATTTCAGATATTTAAACTATATATCAGCTCGGATTAAAGATTAATATTAACTAGATTAATTTCAAAAAGGCAAAATCATAACTTGTAACTTGGGGGTGGGGGTAATCTGTCTCCCAGCCCAGGGCAAATGGGAGAAATAAAGTGGGAGAAACTTGTTTATTGCTTACAAGCAGTCATCTACTGCTGCTTGCCCATGTCTCCTGCTCCCCGGCTGCAAAAAGGGACCTCACTTAACCTCTCTGGCCCAGATGTGCCCTCTGCCCTCTCTCCCCCTTGTAATTACCTATTGATATGGAGATGTACTTCTCTCCACCTCTTGGAAACACCTACTGATATGGAGATGCACTAAGGCCTTGCGAGAGATTCTGGAAATATTGCAATTTTACCCACATAATTAAAGATAAAAGATGAACACATGTAAAGATTTTATTTAAATCATCGCTGTGGAACCGGTAAGAAACTACAACTGGTTCAAAGGAGAAATGGAAGAACAGACACATACAGATCAGGAATGTTGAACTTGCAAATGGAGGCAAAATTGGCCTCTTCTGCTATGGGGGAAGGAGGGTAGTCCTTGAACCTCCAGGAGACCAGATGTATATGCCTATACATATAAACGAGTTTGTACTGTTACCAGTCACCTACAACTTGCAGTAAAATGGCTCAAAGACAATGAAAAGCTAGAATCAGAAAAGCAAGCAGGGTGCATTGCTTTTCAGTGAAGCACAAATGTTTCTAACACCTGCAATTTTGTTTTTCTGTGATTATGGAGCCAAATTAAGAACAGAGCCTATGTGTGTAATAGGATGTTCAACTTATGCTTTTGCAAAAGGGTTTGTTTGTTTGTTTTAAGTTACACTTGTATATTTATTTACTTGTTTATTGTCTGTTTTCCCTCATTTTAAGGAAGCGCTCAGAACAGGAATTTTCTCTTGTTCTCTGCTCTGTCCCATGGATAGATGCTGGGTGAACCTTTGTTGAATGAAAGTACAAACATAACTTTTTAACAGTAAACTTTGAGCACAAATATTTGCATCAGACCTGTGTTGTATTGCTAATGCCTGAATGGATGTGATCATCTAACAATATTTTGGTAATTATTTTGATCCAGCCCAGTAGCAAACATGGGGTACTTATTTTCATAATCTGAAGATTATTTAATATCAACAAAATATTATCACATGTTCTTTTTCTGTTTAGAAAACATAACTATCTAGGAAATATATAATAATTATCATATTGTGTTTCTACAAAAGTTTCCAGTTATATAAATTCTTTTCTCCGGCATCCAAGGAATAGCGTGAGTTTGACAAAAGAAGGAAATACTGGAAGTTACATACACCATCGACTTGTTGTTTAGGGAACTGATGGTGTACTTTCTTGTTCTGAGAAAAAAATTTAAAAGATGTTTCCTTCACTTTTTCACACCATATGAAAAAACAACACGTTTACAAGTTCAGTAAGATGAAAGGTGTGGGGCCAAGCAATGAATTCAGGCTTAATTTGTGTTTTTTATCCCCTTGGTTATAGTAAGACTAGAACAAGTGGATACCTTCGTTATACAAAAATTACCACTTACCCATCTAAAGAGGGCCAAAGCAGCCCACTGTTTTCAAACTGGCTATGGGGAACCTCAGGGCTCATATATACAATAGAATTTATGTTAAGAGGATTTAAAAGGGGATGCCCAATGTTCAAATGGAAACTGTTTCTACTAGAATGTATATAGGTGTCTTGTTTGGCATTTTCCCAAAGGCAAGGAGTTGAATGCCAGTAGGTTATTTGGAAGGTGATCCCCGGCAATACTGGTGCACGGGAATGGAACAGTGAGACACGGAAGAGAAGGAAGCCAATAGAGTACATTATCAAGCCAGTTTCCACTCTGGGCATCTGGAGCCCAGTGCCACTAGGAAATGCTGGGAGACCATGGAGAGTCCTCCGAACCAAGAGTCAGCTGACTGGGGTGTAGAGTTGCTGAATCCCTCCCCATCATTAGTTCAGGGCTGCCATCGAAGACTAAAAACCCTCAAAGAGCTGCAGGTGTTCAAGGTAAGCAGCCTCTTGCAATTAGTGGAGAATGTCAAAAGATATGCGTGAGGCCCTGGTAGCATCTGCTGCAATAATTTCAAGAGTTTGATGAAATTTTGTCTTTCTGATTCTTAGGCGCATTTCATTTTCCTGATGAACATAAACTGGTGTGGCAGGGAGATCACTGACCAGGTTCTATCCCCATTGTTGTATCTTACTACCTCTAACATCTTAAGGCTGACTCTATGCTGGAGCTGGGACCTCTCTGTAACTGTTTTCTTTTTTTTCTTTTTTAATGTATCATTGATATACAATCTTATAAAGCTTTCACACGAGCAACATTGTGGTTACAACATTCATCCATATTATCAAGTCCACCCCACACCCCATTGCAATCACTGTCCATCAGTGTAGTAAGATGCTATAGAGCCACTACTTGTCTTCTCCATGCTGGACTGCGTTCCCCATGACCTACCTATATTGGGTGTGCTAATTATAATGCCCCTTAATCCCCTTCTCCCTCCCTCCCCACCCACCCTCCCTACCCAACCCCTCCCCTTTGGTAACCGCTAGTCCTTTCATGGAGTCTGTGAGTCTGCTGCTGTTCCGTTCCTTCAGTTTTGCTTTGTTGTTATACTCCACAAATGAGGGAAATCATTTGGTCTGTACCTGTTTTCTTATCTGTAAAATGGGGGGCCTGGACCCCCTGATCTTGAGCATTTCTTCCATCTGAAGTTTGCATGTTCGATTCAAATGGATCTCTTCTTTTCATTATTTGAAATGGTCAGTGCAAACTGGCCAGACTGGGCAAAAAGGCAGGAGATGGAATGCAATTGTTTTCAGTCAGGACTCCTATGGATGCTGGAGATAGAAACTCATTCAAACTAGATCAAGGTCAAAGAAAGTATATTAGAAGGATCCAGGGACTGTCACAGAGATGGAGGGCAGCAGTAGATCCAGGCCTTAAAGGAACAGAGGAATTATAAAACTTGAGATAGAGATAGAGAAATAGTGATAGGGAAACAGAGTTACAGATATATAGATGTAGTTATAGAAATAGAGATATAAGTATAGATATCAAGATATAGTTTTAGAAATAGGCATATGGATAACTATAATACAGAGATCTAATTATACCTGTAGTGATAGAGCTACAGGGAAAGAGATGGAGCTAGTTACATAGAGATATAACTAAACATATACAGATATGATAGTGGTATAGTTAGAGGTGTATAGATAAAGAGAATGTAGTAATAGAGTATGTATAGATATGAATGTAGTAATACAGACATAATTACAGTGATAGAGATAGGATTATATATGTGTGTGTATAGCTAGATATATAGATATGTATGTATGCAGACCTATAGGAGATAGAGAGGTATAGATAGATGCATACAGCTTATAGGGATGCACATGGGTCCAGGTATGAACATACCTGGGCCCCCCAGTCCCTGCACATTTGCTCCCTTCTTATCCACTAGCCTTGCTTCCCCTGCTCCGCCATCAGTCCCCCGCCCCAACTTCAGCTGGGCTGTGCCTTTGACTTGTCCCGCGGCCACTCTCCAAGCCCCACCACTGACTGCCTATAGACCTTGGTGTCCCAGTCACACATTCCTGGAGAGGCACACCGTGGCTTGTATATCCACCCTGGTCCCATCAGCTATGGCCAAGGACAGGTGAATCATAGGTACAAACTTCACTACCTAAGCCCTCCTCTTTAGTAGGATTGTAGGAAGTTGTCTTAAAAGGGGAGATCATAAGACAGCTGGGCACCCCCAAATGTGTCTGCTTATTACTCATAGAGAATAGCAGAAGCATAGTTCTGTACTTAAAGAGGGCGGGATGCTTGGCTGCCAATGGTTTGAGGATAGTATTTAAAAGCAGCAGGAAAGTCATACTGAAAGGTGTATACACACAATCAAAGCAAGGAAGAGGCAGCCTGTACTAGACATGAAGCTGCCCTAAGAGGCTGCCTCCCAGAAGCAGATCCTCAGACATAAATAAGAGTGAAAATAACTTATCTGCAGGTGATTTTAGCAAGCAAGGGTGAACCATTGGGTAGGTGAGACAGAAAGGAAGGAAGCCATAAAGAGTGTATATTAAGTGAGTTGTCACTGTGGGCGAGCCACCAGAGTTTAGTCCTGGAGAACCCCACCATGTTCACCCACTCCAGGCAGGAGGAGGCTGGTATATTTATTTCCAAGGTCTCATCAGTCATTGGCTGCTCTGCGCAGGAGGCAATTCCTGGGCACTTCTGGACTGCTTTATATGGGGCATCGCAAGCTCTGGCACCTGAAGAAGTGCTCATGTCCCAGGCGTGGTTGAAGTTGGGCTGGCATGCGTGGACGTGGAAATGCCAAGGCAGTGCGGGTGGGCCCTGGAGGCCAATTCAGAAAACCGATGAGGCTGACAGGGGGAGACGCTCCAACTGCCTTCTTGTAGGAATCTACCACAGGTAGCTTGATGTGAAGCTTTCCTCTGTGGCCGTGGTTCTCAACTGGGGGCAATTCTGACACCCCCTGCAGGGGAAGTTGGGCAATCTGGGACATTTTTTAGTGTCACAACTGGAAGGAAGGGTGCTAGTGGCATTTGGTGAGTAGAGGCCAGAGATGTTGTTGAACATCCTAGAACACGCAGGGCAGCCCGCACAACGCAGAATGATCTGGCCCCAATTATCAACAGTGCTGAGGCTGAGAAACCTGGTCTGCACAGACCAAAGGGCCAAAACCCTGCTCTCCCTAATGCCTGGCGGCTACAGCTTGGACTCCTACCTCCTAAGCTTGGCCGGCTGGGGACACCCTCCCAGCAGGACTTGGAATTGAAACAGATTAGAACTCATCCCCCACTCGGTCATTGTCAAGTCAGTGGCTCCAGTGGAGATGGGCAGGGGCCAGCGGTGGCTGTGGCAACAACCGACCACCCTCTCCTGGGGCTTGCCTTGGGGTCTTTCTTGATTCCTATACTCCCTTGGTTTCTGTCCATTTTCCAAGCTGGCACTTCAGCCTTCCTGTAATTTCTGTTAGCTACCCAATATCGTTCCCATAAATTTCTTTCTGCTTAAGATAACCAGAGGCAGATTCTCTTATGTAAATAGTCAGTGTGGCCACACTGCAATAACAAACAACCCCACAACTTCAGTGGCTTAACACAGTAAACTTGGTTGTCACTCATGCAGTAGTCCCAGGAATTCATGTGGCTCTCCTCCCAGCAACGCTGTAGAGATAGGTGCCTGTTGCTTCCATCTTTTCTGTGGCTCTGCTGTCCCTGGAATTTTCCCCAGAGTCTTCCTCAGGGTCATCTTCACCCAGGCGATGTATGTGAGAGTGCAGTGGAGGGTCACATGGCTGTCAGAGACCAGGCCTGTGAACAGTGTTCTTGGGTTCTGCCTCATTCCATGGGTCCAAACCCTGTCTAGATGCTGGAAGCCTAAGAGATCAAGTCTAGCTCTATCCTAGGAAGAAAAAAATCTAGCCAGTCTCTGGCACATCTTGTTTGCAAGTTGGGTCCCAACCAGTAGAGCAGACATGAATAGAAGTGCTGCCTGAGAGACAAACCTAGAGAAAAAAAATACAAGGACTGGGCTACCCTGCAGATCAGTAGCCTGGAGTTACAGACACCCAGGAAAGTACACGTGTGGGGAAGTACAGAAATTTGAGCAGGAGTTGAGAACTAATATAACAAGACCCTAACATTTGCTCAGCCGATTGCATTGATCCATGTGAGGTCATGTAAGACAGAGAGGCTGTTTCATTGTAGAATTCTTCCTCATCTACATTCCTCCATCCCATCTCTCTCTCTCTCTCTCTCACATACACACATATATCTTATCAGAAATGAACTTTATATAACAATAATGGCTATCCTTTGCTATGTGATTCAATGAATGAATGGATGGATAAATCAGTGAATGAACTTCCTCTTCCACTGTAGCTGAGGTTCACCCTGATTTGCTTCTAGATTTTAGTCCACATGTCCAAGTAGCCTCCTGAGCCCCTGATTCTAGTCTAAAATCTATTCTTCATTAAGAAGTCTCAGTGTTCTGGAACACACATGTGATCATGTATCATGTCACTGCCCTGATTAACTCCCTCACTGGTGTCCACAGGAGAAAATCCAAACCCAACCCTTCAGCCAGGCTTATGAAACTCCCTCCCCATCATGCTAGGCCAGTGGTTCTCACAAGGAAAGTACCACCCTCATGAGGGTGTTTGGGAAATGTGCAATGGGTTTCTAGGTAGACATAATGATTGAGGCACTAATATCAGTAAATGCTAGACAACCTGAACTGTATATCACCAATCCCAACCACTGTGGCTGGCACCAAGTGGGTTCTCAGTAAATTAATGTGTATGTGTAAAAGATCTCATGGAACATGTGGACTAAAAGCTAGAAACAAAGCACAGTGAATCTCAGCTACAGTGGAAGAGAAAGTTCTTTCACTGATTTATCCATCCATTCGTTCACTGAATCATGATTCCTTCTTTGCTGAAATTAACCCAGCTTTGCAATTTCAAATAGAGTCTTTTGAGTCATAGCTGATTTTTTTCTGGCCTTCCTGCTAAAGAAAACATTAAAATCATGGGACTTTGGAGGATCCTTCGCAAGCACAAGATAGATGTAGAAAATGAGGCCCAAAGAGGTGGACTGGCTTGCCTGAGTTGAGGAAATTAGTTGGCAGAACCCCAAACTAAGTCCTGACTCTCCTAATTTCCAATGCTGGGCTCTTTTTACCAAACAGAGCTGTGTCACTCAAGAGTAGTAGAACTCCTGTGGGTCAGGACAGTGTGGCTTGGGGCCAGTTATATCTGAGTGAATACAATTTTCAAGGGTTTCTATTTTCCAAAAATTTTGCCATCTATAAGTCCATTTTATAAAATGATTCATGAAGGTAGGGGATAAAACAGGGACAAACATTCATATGTCTAGAATACAAAGAATTTATCTTCTTCTTTCCTCATTTCCCCAGCATGCTAAAGTACTTCTGTTAACACTTACTCCATTAATTCTGATGATATATTTACACTTCCGTCATCCAGGGCAGGGGATTCTGCCTTATGCATCTTTATATCCCAACCAAACACAGTGTCTGGTGCATGATTGGCAAGAGGACAGTAAATGTGTATGAAAAGAATAGGGAGGTGTATATGTGAAAAAAGAATTTTTTAGTAAATTTTGTTCTTTTTTTTCCTTAAAAAAGCATCATAAATGTAGTTCCAATTTTACAGTCTACAGAACATTTCTCAACCAAATTTTCCCAAATCAAGTTGAAGTGACTTTGAGTAAGAGTCTTTGCTTTTCAGGCCCATTTAAACTGAATGGCCTGGGCTAAGTTCTCACAAACCATGACATAGGATTTATGCAGGAAAAAATAAATAGACAAGCCTTGCAGGAGTATGCCAAGTTACTATTACATTCAATTGTGAACTGGAAAATAGCAAAGGATATTTACACACAGAACAGGAAGGAAGTATGCAGGATGGACTCCAGCCTTACCACCCTCCAATAAAGAGAGAAAGAAAAGACCCTGATGATTGAGTGCCTTCAGCTGGAAACTTATTTGGTAAATGTCAGGGGAGCTAACATTCAGACAAGGAGGTTTCATTCACGAGCAAGAGGATTTTTCTATAGTGTAGTGACATTTAAAGGGTCATAGACTCCCTTAAAACTCCGATGGAACTCATGTTGCTCCTCACCAGAACATACTCTCCCACATATAAAACATTATTCACTGTTTCTGGTGGTGAACTGACCTCACCCCACCACCAGGTTATGAATCCCTGGTCTGAAGAGTGAAATCTGTCGCAAAATTAATCTCCAGTGAGGTCTGACTTCAATCCATGTTCCACGTTGATAGCTGACAATAGACAAGATGATCTAACTGCTCTAAATTTCACATGGTTCATCTGTAAAATGATGTCATAATACCTGCCTTATGCAGGTCTTGTCATTACACTCTAGAAAATGTCTAGCATATAATCACAAATATCAATGTCTTTCTCTTCCTCAATTATCAGGTGGGGAGTTCTAAAAGCAGGCAAAATTCAGGAAGAAAATTAGGAATCCTCAAGGCATCATTTTTTTCTCTTTTAATCTTACCTTAGTTTTCTTCTGTTCCCTGAGAGGTGAGAACTTGTTATATTGAAGAAGATCAGATGTTCTAAGAACCACATGTTAGTTGTATCGCCCAGGCTACCAGGGAGAAAAGAGCAGCAGGAACTGTCTGGTGTACAGGTTTCTACCAAGTGCCCCCCACTGCCTAGTACAGGGCTTGAGCTTCATAGGTTCCAGGGAAATGTCTGAGCAAAAATGGAGAGGACAAAGAGAGAGGAAAGGGGGGTGCAAAGGAAAAGAAGGAAGACTGAAAGTGGGTGGGGTTTTTCTCCTGCCATAGAGCTCCAAGAACAGGGCCATCGACAGGCACAGGATGAAGAAAAGCCGTGTGTGCCTTGGGACACACTTTCCCATATGCAATTAAGCAGTGTCTGCATTAAGAGTCTCACACTTCTTCATTGACTCCTTTCATGGTACAAAAAGAAATAGAAAGAAACAGACTGGGAAGACACATCAATTTCTAGAACGTGTCACTGGGCTACAATTAATGTAGAAGATTAAGAGGTAGTTTCCTCTTCAGTTGGAATGGTGATCAAGAAATCATCATGAAGTTTGAGGGGGAGGGCAACAGACCTGAGCTCACCTTGTGCATGGCCTAGAGCTAGGTGCTTGCCATGCTGGAGGTGAGGTTTTCCATCTGTAAAGTGTTGGAGTTGGTCCAGACCAATGGTTCTCAATCTTGGTTGTCCATTAGAACCACCTTGGGAGTTTCTAAATGTCCCCATGCCTGAGCCGTAGCCTAGGCATTAGAATCTATGGAAGTGGGGCCCAAGCATAAGTAGTTTCTAGCTTCCTGGATGATCCCATTGTGCTGCTGAACTTAAGAACCACTGCGCCAGGTGATCTCTAGACCGTTGCTACCCTAAATGGTTTGCAGATAAGCAGCATGGGCATCTCTTGGGGTCTTTTTAGTAATCAAGACTCACTCCAGAGCTATACAATCAGAATCTGCATTTCTAACAAGACCCCCGGTGACTGGTACTCACATTAAAGTGTGAAAACTCTGTCCTAGACACTCTTCCACCCAGCTGTTTCACCTGACGGTGCTTTGCTTCTGGTGCTGATATTTCAATATAATTTTGGGATGTTAGCATCAGGCACATTGTAAGTATTAAAAGCTTTGTTGTATGTGTGTTATGTGTATATATTCAGAAAGCCCGGAAGTGCCCCCATCCCACCTGTTCCACACAGGGGGCTAAATGAAAATAGATTGAAAAAACATGCAACCCTTACGATTAGCAGATGAAATATTGGGGGGGCATGGGGAGGGCTGTACAACCCAGAGAAGACAAGTAGTGATTCTATAGCATCTCACTACGCTGATGGACAGTGACTGTAATGGGGTTGGTGGGGGGGACCTGATGAAGGGGTAGTTTAGTAACCATAATATTGCACATGTAATTGTAGATTAATGATACCAAAATAAATTATAAAAAAATAAAAAAGTACATGTTGAGAGTATAAAATTTCAGAAATATAAAACGTGTAAAAATAACTACAGTAATTTGTTAAAGGATACACAAAATAAAAAGATGTAAATTACGACATCAAAAATGTAAAACATGGTGGGAAATAAAAATGTAGAACTTTAAAAAGAAAAAAAGAAAAAACATGCAACCCTATTAAAGGTATGGATAATTTGAGATTCTGATCAAAGATGGTTTTTCCTTTGTAGAATGGAGTAGGAACCCCCACAAAAAGTAGTTCTCTTCAAAGCAGCAAGGCCAGTGTGCTTGTTATTTGCCTCTATGTGGCAATTTGTATCAATATCTTCTCACCTGGCAGCACATCACTTCTGGGATCCTTCTCTGTTCCTGTGCTACCGGAGAACGCCTTGGTCCACAGCTCCCCTCGGGAAATAGCAGTGGGTTGACCGAGGGGAGTCTGACCTCTCTAGAAGTTTCTTGTTGTAATGTTCATCACCTCCATGAAGCCCACAGAGGAGAAGTCAGCTCTGAAAAAAAAAAGGAAGAAAAGCGGATGCCCCATGAAGATGATGCCCATAAAGCTAGAAGTGAGATAAACGTGCGCAATGCTGTTCTGACCCTTTGTCACTCAGGGCTAAGAAGGCAGGATGGCTCCTACATTGTAGACTCCTGTGTTTTATTAAGACTTTTTTGAATAATGATTTATTTGGAGGAGGGTGTGATTTGAATCTGAATGTTTAGGGAGAAGTGGCAGGGGCAACATTGCTGGACATTAGGTAGCAGCCACTGTGGTGCCCAGGCCTTTCCATTCCTGGAGGACCTCAGTCAGCACCCACAGGGCCAAGGCCTTCACTTGGCGGTTAGCCCCCACTCTGCCCTGAGCGTGGAAGTGCCAGGGTCCGTACCCCGGGAGAAGCCGTCAGGCTGTGAATGAATGAAGATGGTGGCTAAATACCGCTGCTCCTGTACGTTGTGGATCAGATCATGTGAGCTGCATATTCTAGGCTGGCTCTGGGAGATGCCCAGCAGCATGAAGCTAGTTGCCCCCAGTGATGACTAGATACACACCTGCTATTGTTTTCCTTCCCTTTCCGGATTTGCCCCCCAACTCCCCTGCCAGTGTTCTCTGTACCTCCAAAGTAAACCACTTCCTCAGGGTCTGCTTGTGGGGAAACCCACACCACAACAAATTTTACATTCCACGTGCTTTAACATACTTGCAGATATACAGTTCATCCTTTATATTCTTTCCTTTCAGTTCTAATGTTTTCAGTAAGCAAAATCAGTTACGGTATGAAGAGTTCAAAGGATTTTGGCAACGGCCTTGAAGGGATCATCTTATTACCTTATTCAAGAGACCCATTTGACATCGAAGCCATCATGGAGGAAGAAGGTGAGAAAAAGAATTTATATAACAGCACAGAGCCCACAGGTTGGGCCCTGGTTTCCAATCCCAGTTCAACCCTTAGCTGTATAACCTTGGGCAAGTCACTTAACCTCTTTGACTCAGCTTCTTGACACTTCAAAAATGGGGGAACTAATCCCTACTTACAGAGCTGTCAAGAGTAAACCACTTCTTCTGACAACTTGGAAGATGATGCATGTAAAGTGTCGCTGACTGTGCTTATCACTGTTAGCTATGAACAGCTCGGCGGCCTAAGTGCTTACTAACCAAGCACACTGGATCCATTAGGATGCCTTAAACCATGAAACAGAAGACCAACTAAACATGGCTTGCACCAGTAAGGACATCCGTTGTGCTGTCAATCAAGACCGCAGCAAGAATCTTCCCCATCCCCGCTTCTCACATGTCATTGGCTAGAATTAAGGCATATATTACATAACTGTGAATCAAGCTTATAATCGGGACAAACCTCTTTCTCCATATTCTTCATTTTAGTTCTAACACTTAGTTCGTAGGTGTGTTAGAGAGCTATTGCTATGTATCAAATGATCACAATAAGCCTCGTAGCTTGGCTGGCACTGCTGGCCTTGACTGAGCTCATTCATGAATCTGTGGGCCGGCTGATATGCCCTCGGCTTGACTGAGTCGCTCTATTTCAAGATACAGGCCTGCACATTGGCCAGGTAGCCTGTCCCACCTGTTCCTCATTCTCCTGGGGCTAAGAGGCTAGTTGGAGCACAGCCTTCTGCTGTCTGTGATAGAGGCTCAGGTGTCTTAAGGCCTAGGCTTGGAACTGGCAACTTCGTTTACTTCTGCCCTTAGGCCATTAAGTCACAACCAAAGCCAAAGTGTGGGGCTGTAGGCTGTGCCCACCAAGAAGCTGAAAAGGTATGGATGCGGGGAGCAGGTAGAGGACGGCCCACCATTCTATGACAAGTTGTCAGAACAAAGAATACATCAGTACTCAAATGAATTTTTCTTAACTCATACAGCCTTCATGTTCCTGCACTGGGTACCATTTTACAATGTCTGTGCCAGGTAAGTAAGCTTTTGCAGATGAGCACAGGAGATCATTTGCCAAGTGAAGGGGGTGCTTGCACAGGCCTTGGTGACCTTCCAGCTCCAGCAGCCCACAATTTGCAGTTTGGGGAAGAAAACCCAGCAGACAGAAGTCAGAGGTGTCTCTGAACCAGCATCCTTGCTTCCTATTTTGACTTTTCAACTGAATTCTTAAATCCGAGTGCAGGTATCACCGAAACCTGTGCCGTGTCTGGATAGATGGTGATCCGTGGTGACTCTGACGAGAGTGAGGTGAACGGAGGCTGGGGGCAGCTGTCTGGCATCCGACAGAGCGGGAGCTGCGCGGGTCGTGCAGGAGGCGGGCCCGGCCCCGGCCAGATGTGCACGCCCGCCCCGCCTCCTTGGCGCGCCGGCCCCGCTGCCCCGCGGAGGATCCTCTGTGCGCCTCGCCCGGCGTCCGCACCGCTCCCCAGGCCGCCGTGTCGGGTCGCTCCGGGCCAGCGAGAACGGAGGCGGGGGCCCTGCAGTGGCGCGGGTCCCGTGCCCTCCCGACGGGCCGGAGGAGGAGCGGGCGGCGGAGGCGGACCGGAGCGAAGATGCCGCCGCCCTGGGCCCTTATGCTCCTGCTGCTGCTCCCCTGGGTGGCAGGTGGATTAGGGAACGCGGCCAGGTGAGTGGCTGGCTGGCGATCGCCCCTGTCTGAGCTCCCCCGGTGCGGCCTCTCTTTCTCCGAGTCCCTCCGGGTACCCCCGAGTATGCGAGTCGGTGTGCGTGCAAGTGTCTGCGCGCCAAGACCGGATTTAAAAAGATGCCAGTCCGGGGTGCGTACTCCTCCTCCTCCCTGCGGCCTTTTGGCCGGGCTTGCTCCCAGCTCCCTTTGCACGGGCTGCGCCGCACCTGGCCGTGCACAGGGTGGGCGCGTCCAGGCCCCGTGGCCTGCGTCTGCTGTAGGCGCGGGTGTGTGAGTGTCTGGGCAGGATCCGTGCCTGTGCGGGTTTTGTGTTTCCACTCTATTCGAAGGCTGCCAACTGATTGTCAGTCGCTGGTTTTGCTGGGGCAAGAGGGAAACAGGACAGATGACACACAGGAAGCGTTCCCTGTGCTTTGGCTGAGCCCGGGCTGAAGGGGGCTACTCAGTGCCTGTCTGATTAGGGCTGATGAACTGGAAAGAAAGGACGTGGTTGGCAGATGAAGGCGGCTCATTCTTCTTTATATGGCAATTCAGAACCTGAAGCCACTTCTTTACTGTCTATAAACTTTCCTAAGCCTTGAAATTTAATTTTTCCAAAGGTCAGCAATACCACTTAGTAAATACACACTTGTGTGGTGCTTACTGTAGGCCTGGCATTGTTCTAAACACTTTGGGACTATTAACCCATTCAAAACGTATAACTGCTCTGTGTGCAAGGTACTATTATCATCTCCCTGTTGTAGAGGAGAAAAATGAGACCCAGAGAGGTTGAGTAACTTGCCCAAGGAGGGACAGCCAGTAAGTGATGGAGCCAGCATTCAAGGCCAGGCAGTCTGGCCTAGAGTCCCTCCTCTTCACCAGCGCCTGAGGGCAGCCTTTTAGGAATCACTCACTGGGAAAGGTCTCCCGGTCCTCTCCCTGGGATGTCTTGCTTTCTGAGGGGCCGCTAGAACAGGTTTCTGCACTGTGGTGCTGTGGACCTTTTGGGCAGGGCTGGATTATTTGTTGGGGTTGGATTGTAGCATTTTTAGCAGCATCTGTGGCCTCTATCTACTAGATGCCAGCAGCACCCTCCACAAGTTTTAAGAGCTAAAAATGCCTCCAGACTTTGCCCAAGTCCCTGCTTGGTGGGGAGGGGAGGGGGGGGAGGCAGAATCGCCTCCAGCTGAGTAAGAACTGCTGCGCTATTGAGATTTTTCAGTCAACAGTTTCTAGGGAGAGCAGGCTGGGGCCCTTCGTTTGGAACGGGCTTTCTTAAGGTGAAACTTGAACCTATCTTTGAATTACAGGAAAAAAATCTTTAAAAATCTTTCATCAGAGTCAGCCACAGTATTAAGAGATTTTGAAGTTCAAACAGAACAAACCTCAAACCAGGTTCTGAGAATGTGTGATAGCAAGTTTCAGTTTCCTTTCATGATAAAAATATAAGCAGATGCAATTTACTGGTAATCACATTTTCCTTGAATACTGAAGGCTCTTGTATTGCTAGAAAGCCCACTTAAGAAAGACCAAAGACCACTTGGAGATAAGACTAATAGTTCTTTAGTGGCGGGCAAACTGACCTCCAGGAGCTTTGCTTTCAAAATGCCACCAAATTAAACCAAAAGCCGAAAAAAAAAAACAAAAAACCAAAAACTATTAAAGTGGAGAATCCATGTCAGGATTCTGCAATTCTGCAGTTTTCACGATTTGAAATGTGGTCTCTTTACATGGTATCAGATTCCTGAGCTGGTGTGTTTATCATCTGTTCAACGTGCTTGGGAATGTCAAGTGGTCAGCCCCTCAGGAGCTGCCCAGAAACCATATTTCATCAACTCCAACCTCCAAGTTACGGATAGCATATTCACAGAAAAGGCAAGACACTCTGCAGAAGGGTGTGTCTACTGGTTATTTTCTGAGCTTTCGCAACCTAACAGTAGAAACTCTGACTGTTATGTACAGATTTCTCTACATAGTTGTTATTTTTTTCAGTTGAAACACTGCACCCTAATTTTGGTGACCTAGAAAATGTTCAGTTACAACATAGAAATAATTTCTGGACAACTTTATTTCAACAGTTAGTTTCATTGGCTTAGAAGGCATCAAAGTCCTATTTATATGTAATTTATGTACAAAAACCAAGGTTATGTAAACATTAAAATGAGAATAAGTATATTTTATAGTCTTCATAAATTAGATTGGCATTCAGCAAATATTGTTGAGACTCTACTGTGTGTCAACCCTTCCTAGTGTGATTTCAGTCAATTCTTATCAACCCTAAGAAATAGAGGTGTTGTGTCTGACAAAAAAGGGAATAGAGAAACTTGAAGAAATCAGATGATTTCTGAAGAACTGCATTTGATTTGGTCTTCTGCTCTAAGAGCAGTGACATTTTAATATTCCAAATTTATTTCTCAAAAAAAATTGAATACATAAAAGCTGACATTTTTACAAAATGCTTTCTCACACATTCTCACCAGCGATCCTGTTCAGCTTGATTCTTGCCCACTACAGTCAAGGGGTGTATGTAGAATAAGTAGAGAATTCCTGATGTTCTACCCCCCCAACACCACCACCTTCCTTTCTAAGTTTACATTTTCTCAGAAGCAGACTCTGAGGCCAGGGTTTGAGTGTGCATGGGTTATTTGGGAGGGGACCCCAGAACGTTTTAGTAAGGAAACTGGGAAGTGAGATAAAGAAGGGAAAGAAATTATATAAAAATAAGTTACCACTTGTTTAATCTTGCTAGGGAATTCTAGAAGACTGTAGGATTCAGGCCTCAGAGTTATCCGCCCTGAAGGCAAGGGAGCTGGGGTATTTACACTCCTATTAGTCATTGGTTGAGGTCTTCTGCACAGAGGGAGTCTACACTTTGAGCCTACCATGCTCGCAACAAAGCCAGCTCTTGCCAACAGAGAAAGCCCTCGGGCATCAGGAAATGTGGCTGGTGGCTGACCACAATGTACCACCATTTGTCATTGACCTGGTGAGACAGGGAAATACTTCTGAGGACAGTAGGGGTAGGACATACAGCTGTCCTAAGGTGTTTGGGGTTGAACTGTGCCCCCACCTCCAAATTCATACGTTGACGTCCTAATCCCTAGTATCTCAGAATAGACTGTATTTGGAGATAGGTCTTTGAAGAGATAAATACATTAAAATGCGATCATTAGGGCAGCCCTAATCTAATGGGACTGGTGTCCTCAGAAAAAGAGGAGATTAGGCTACACATACACACAGCCACAGAGAAAAGACTGGAAAGGCCATGTGAGGACACAGAGAGAAGATGGCTGGCCATAAGCCCAAGAGAGAGGCCTCACAAGAAACCAAGCCTGCCTTGATCTCCAACTTCTAACCTCCAGAATTGTGAGAAAATGAATTTCACTTGTGTAAGCATTTGTTAGGGCAGCCCTAGGAAATGAACACATAAGTTAAGCCCAGAAAAGACAGAAACCTCACGGAACCAGAGAACACAAGTTCGCCCTTTTTCAGTTGAGTACAAACTGAATTCTGGGCCTCCCAAGTCATTTGACTTTGGGGGTTTTACACAGAAAATGTCAGAATAGGGGTAACTGACTTGTAGGACCTAGTGAGCATAGAAACATTGCCTTTTGGATCCTTCAGTATTGGCTGCAAGTGATAGAAAATCCAAATAACCTTGGTTTAAACAAAGAGACGTGTGTTTCTCGTGTAGAAGTGGGTATTGGCTGGTCTGGCATGCTATGGAGTCAGGAACCCGGCTCCCACATCTAATGTCTCTGTTAGAAAGTTGGCCCCTCAAGGCCAAAGATGGCTTCTGGAGCACTAGCAAACATGTCCCAATTCCAGCCATTATAGGAAATTAATGTGAAGAAGAACATCCCTTCTCCCATTACAGCCACGTCCTAGGAGTTGCACATGACACTCTGCTTACTTCCCAGCAGCCATAGCTTCGTTACAGGGCCACACTTCACTGAAGTGAAGGCTGGAAACTGAAGTCTTCATTTTGAGTGGCTATGTAATTGGGGTCTTATTCCTTAAAAAGGGGAAAATAGATAATTGGGGAGCCACTTGAAGTATCGGCCATGTGTAAATTACAGATCACATCTCCAATTTACAGATGAGTAAACTGAGTTTCAGAAGACCAAGTAATTAAGTGATTTACCCAAAATCTCAATGAACAAGCAGCAGAGTTAAAAGCCATGGCATCTCCCAAGAGTAAGTCGATCACTTTCCATCAGATGTTTTGTTCAGAGTAATCAGTAGTAGTACTTCCAGTTTCATCAGTTCACTTGGGTCCCAGTGTATTGGTTTCAATAAGTCACCTGTTTTAAGGTCTTGTTTATGGAAGGAAAAAAAAAATTCTAAAAGTTAAAATTAATTCAGTTCAATTCGACAACATTAGTGGAACAGCTGACATGCCCAAATAGTCTCCTGAATGCTGGAGAAATATATCTGTCTGCCACCCCCACTAGAAAACTTTGTCAGGCAACTTTTTTGGCGAGGGGCAGTGGTTATAACTTCAGCTGCTAGCTCAGTGCGTGGCACATAGCAGGTGCTAAATAAAAAATTTGGTGCATAAATTACCAAAGGTGGAGGATGGAGAGGCAAATAATGTTTACATATAAATAATACACATGTACATGTATATAAGCATTCAAAAGAAGGAATATATATTATGTTTGTGTGTAACATAAGATGTTATATATGGGTGTGTGTATATATATATATAAACATGTATACCTATGAAACATTTCATAGAATATAGATAAATTTAGTCTGAATGAGAGTCAGGGAAAGCAGAGGACAGGAGATGATATTGTAACTGCCTTAGAGAATGAATGTCAGGTCACCTGATGTAAAACCAGGGAGAAAGCACGTATTCCAGTGCCCAATTCATCATATATTGCATAGGAAGAAATGAATGGCTGGCTGAATAGATGCATAGCAGCAAAGGGAATGTAAAAGGAAGGCATTGGCCCAAGATACGGAGTGGACTGGCCAGCATCTGGGGTTATGAGCCCAGTGGCTGCCTGGAGGCAAAGAAGGCAGGCCAGAACCAGGCTGCAAAGAGCCCCATATATCAAGCCAAGGAATGTGGACTTTCTTCGCAGATGAGCGTGCTCAGGATTATCACACAATTGCACAGAATTGTCTTTAAGGTAATGAACCGTAGTTTAGTTTAATAGTGGCACTTTTTCTTTCTTAATATACATAATAGCAGTGTACTTGTAATCCATGGGGTCTCAGTTTTGATGAATACAAATGCACAATTAAAAATCAAAATACCAAAGCAGCAATTATCTTTACAAAGGTCATCATCACCCTGCTCGAATTCCCATTGCTTGGTTTCTGGGCTTCACATATATCACATATATTAATTACCTGTTGATATTCAACAAAATACTCCAAAGCGTAGTGGCTTAAAACAACATTTATTACTTCACACTGATTTTGTGAGCAGGGAATTTCAGGAATAGTTTAGCTGGTTGGGGCTTGGGGTTTTTCACAAGGCTGCAGCTAAGTCTTTGGCCAATGCTGGAGCCATCGGCAGGGTTGCATCCAGCAGGAGGGTCTGCTTCCAGGATGGTGCACACGGACGGCTGTGGCAGAAGACCTCGGCTACTCACTGGCTGTTGCCAGGAGTCCTCAGCAGCTCACCTTGTGGGCCTCTCCATAGGGCTGCTTGAGTGTCCTCATGGCCCATCAGCTGACTTCCCACATTAGCAAGAAATCCAAGAGAGAAAGAACAAGGAGGAAGCTGTAATGCCTTCTATGTCCTAATCTCAGAAGTCACCCTTCCTAACTCCCTCAGTAATCTTGTCAGAAGCCAGTCACTAAGTACAGCCCCACAAAAGGTGAATTAAGCTTCACCCTTTTCTCAAAGTATAGAATCCCCTCCCCAAAAGCCTTCAACCAGTGAGTGATGGGAGTATAAATACTCCAACCCCCTTGCATTCTGGGGGGATAACTCTGAGGCTAGAGTTTAGTACCACAAACTGGGTGGCTTAAGGGAGGAATAGCAAAGAAGTTGTGGACGTATTTTAAAACCAATACACATACCTTCTGGTTTTCCTTCTCCCACACTGGTTACTCCTTTGCCTTTTTTACCAGCCTTCCTTTCCACAGAGCTCCGTCTCTGACCCCGTTTTCTTCTTTATTTATACTCTCTCCAGGTGATCTTTTACAGTTCTAGCTCTTTTGGTGCCATCTGTCTGTAGATGACTTCAAAATGTGAATCTCAAGCCCCAGGCTCTGCTGCATTTTTTACCTCCCCATTGGGATGTCTGTCTGAGTTTAGGACATCCAAAACAGAACCTTGATCAGCTCTCCAGAACTCACTTCCCCCCATTTCAGCCATTCTCCCTATTCCAGAACAAACAGTATCCAAACTGGTTCAAGCCAGAAACCTGGGCATCACTACTGACAACTCACTCTTCCTCCTCACTTGTATTCAGCCTGGCGCTAAGATCTATTACACACCATGTCTCAAGCCCGTCTTCCCTCCCTCCCACACTCAGGCCCATCATCACCTTCTCTCGCCTGAACCTGACAGTCACTTCCCATTGCTATTGCCTTTAACCCCTCTAGTCCACGTTCCAAAGTGTTTCTCTTAAAACTTTATCTGATCATGGCAGCCCTTTCCTTAAAAACCTTTCAGTGTCTTTCCGTTGGATTAAGAATAAAATCCATTCTATTTAAAATGGCATTAAAAGGCCTTGCTTCATCTAACGTTTGCCTACTCCTTAACTCCATTTTATATCATGCTCAACATGAATGAATGACTGATGAAAGAGAAATGTAACTGTCCTGATAACACTTTCCTTCTTGTCTACCTCCCTTCCTAGTCTCACTTCTCTGCTCCCCTACCGATGTTCCCATCACCTCAGAAATAAACCACTTGCACTCAAATCCTTGTCTCATGGTCTGCTTCTGGGGATGCCCAGACTCTCCATCCCCAATTTCCACCTAGCTCTTGAGCTTGGAAGGCAAGTGAGAGAAATAGGGAAAACAACAGGAAGTTCCAGGCTTTGTGCTATCACTCAGGGTGTGGAAAACATGAAGATACATCAGCACGCACTGGTACACACTTGATAGCTGGGGGTTTCTGACTGAGCTGTTAAATGCCTTCGCATCTGGGTAAGTGAGGTGCTTTAGGACAATTGCGGGCCCTTTGGACTTGGACTCTATCTTGAAGATGGATGGGAACCCAGAGTTAATTTTAACTGGTTAGTAGGTACAATGCACTTGCCATACTGGGCGCTAGGATCAAAACAAACAAACAAAAAACCCTCATAGCTGGACCTTGTTATGCCTCTTTAGCGAAAAAAGATTTTTTTTCATTTGTTTGGCAATATTTAAATATCAGCAAAAGAACTTTTAACTTCTCAATTTGTCTTGGAGAATTATCATAAAGTTTCCTGGAACCTGACCATAAACAAGCATACTAAGGATTCTGGCACAGTCTATTTTTGCAGAAAATAAGGAATCCAGTCAAGAAATACTACACTACTTACACAATCCCTGGAATGTTTTAAAATTAACTTCAGCTGTGGAGATGGCAGTTTGCTATTAATTTGATCAGTTTGGACAGCAAGTTGTATCATGCACTAAAGGAACTCTGGCTAATTCAGCATTTAGCTCAGACTCCCACAGCTCAGGATCTCCTCTCCACAGAGACTTTTTCACCTACACAATGCTTCCCTGCTTCCAGACCAGGTTCCCTGGGCCTTTTGTATGCCAAACATTCTCTGTTTGGAGGGAGCAAGCAAGCGGCTGGCCAGCCCAGCCAGACCTCCCAAGGTGACAGGGGGTGTTGCTGGGACTCTTTCAGTCCAAGATCAGAAATTCTCTTTCTAGGTTCTTAGAATCCTTTTTCTTGATTACCCCAGGGTGATCAGGTTCCGTGGGATTAGGTCAGTCGAGCCAAATGCAAACAGGCTCATTATACTCAGACATCTGGTGAATTCTGATGATTGATACTGTGCTTTAATCATGTATCCTTGATATTCCAGAATGCACTGCTCCAATACAAGTATCATCAAATATGGAACTAAATGCAATTCATATTGATACTTTTATAAGATTTTTTTTTGTATGAATGGATTCACCTATGAGGAAAAAAGTCATATATGCTAGAATTTAGGAACAGAAATGATTCTTGAAATACTACTCTGTTAATCAGTTTTGGCTAACTTCTGCATCGAAGCATCTTGAAACCTCAGTGGCTGAACACAGTACAAGTTTGTTTCTTTACCTACCTCAAAGGTCAAAACATATTTGAGAGACTACTGCATGCTTTCCCAGGCAGCCAGGCTCCATCCATCTCGAGGCTCCGGGTCTGCAGAGTCCGTTTTTATTCAAAGGGCTGATGGAAAAGGAGCTGTCGAGGATCCCGTGGGAGGCTTTGTGAGGCTTGGAAGTAGTCTACTCACATTCCATTGGCCAAAGCCAGTCATGGGGCCCCACCTAACTGGCAGGCTGGCTGGGAAGTGTAGTGTAGCTTTGTGCCTAGGAGACATCGAAACAGACTGGATGAGCACTTCACCTTCTCTTCCACAGTAACATTAACTTGCAACATATGAAATTACAAATATTTGGCCACTTTTGACTTACAAAAATGGCAGTTTTCTGCAGTTTAATCTAATAGTTTATGTCCCTTCTCCAGAATACACACAACCAGACATTAAAAGAATAATCGAGTTAGTGATGGGAGAGTTAGTGATTGGGCATGGAATTAGAGCACAGGGCAGGTAGAAGGAGAGGATGCTGGGAAAGTAATCCAAATCATTTGGTAACATTAACTTTTGCAAAGTCATGACAACTACAGAGAAACTAAGAGTTAAAGGTTTTTGTTTTCCTAGCAGTTTTTAAAAGATCTTATAAGATAGTGTGCCCTGCTCTTACAGTCATTATCATGCTTGCCTGTGCTAGATTCCTTTCTTGCCCTCAATAATGTTTCAGCTTAAGCAGAAATTAATAATTAATAATTTTAAATTAATAATTAATTTTCTTTTTTTATCCATAATTGTAAATAGCTGCATATGTACATTTAAAAAACCTGGCAAACAGAGAATGCCTGAGCTGGCTTCTCAGTGCAATAAATCAATTTCCTCCAGCATCTAGAACCAGCAAGTAATTATTAGCCATTCTATCCACTAGTGATCCGCCTCCCCCAACCCCCCTTTAAACTTATTCCATTTTCACTACCAGCTGTAGAATTTGATGATTAAACCACTAAAATCCCATTTGTGGCTGTCCCTTTGGCGCACTCAGAACTGGTGAATACATGGATGGCCTTTCCATTCATTAAAAGGCATGTCGGTCAGTTATGGACTTGCTTGGGTCTCCGATGGTTTTCCCCACTATTCTGTTGCAAGCTGCTTGGTGTTCTTTAGGAAACATGCACATAGCATGTCGTTGTATCGACAGAGCGCTGGAGGCTGAACTGGTGTTTTCTGATGTGTTTCATTGCCCCAGCATCAGAATCCACATGATAGTTCTCAATTATGAGTTGATTCTTAACTATTATTTCCATTTTTAAACAAAAGAGAGAGTAAAGGTAGATTTCATGACAAATTTCTGTTATCTTCCCACAGAGGTATAACACTAAGATACCTCTGTGACTATTGAAGGAATTCCTTATAGCGGGTGAGAGATCTTGTTTTATTAACAAGTGAACAGTTTTTGATGGCCCAGTCGTTTACATTTTGGAGAGTTTTGCAAGTGTTACTTTGTACAATGTCAAAAGTGATGACTTGGGAGAAACTAATACACCTCCAATTTCTCAGTTTTACCTTTTCAGCTAAAGACAAGCATGTGAAAGCAATAAAACTCGAGAAAGAGGATTTCTCAGGAGTATTGTGATCATTGCAAACACTATATGAATTTCATCTTCCAGTGACTTTCTCCTGTTAACCCCAGGCAGTATTCCTCACATCAAAAGTAATTGACTTTGACCAGTACATAGGAAATGCTTTTGGCCATCTGTACTGGGGACCCTGGGCTCTTTCACCAAAGTTTGTTATTAGGCCTTTAAGAAATACCATATTTCAACTAACTTCAGTTTGGTTTGTGTGTGTGTATGTGTGTGTGTGTGTGATTTCACATCTAACAGTTTCAGTAATTTTCTTCTTTTGAGATATAAGTGACATATAACATCAGTTCAGTTGTATAGTATAATGATTCTATATTTGTACACATTGTGAAATGATTGCCACAATAAGTCTGGTTAACATCCATCACCACACATATTTATAAGTTCTTTTCTCTTATGAGAATCATTAAGATTTACTCTTAGCAACTTTCAAATATGCAAAACATTATTAACTATAGTCACCATCTATACATTGCAACCCCATGATTTATTAATTTTATAACTGGAAGTTTGTACCATTTGACCCATCTCCCACCCCCTTCTTCTGGCAACCACCAATCTGTTCTCTCTGTATCTATGAGCTTGAGGTATTTTTTGTTGGTTTTTTAGATGCCACATATAAGTGAGATCATACAGCATTTATCTTTCTCTTGCTTATTTCACTTGGCAGAAGGCCCTCAACTTCCATCCATGTTGTTGCAAATGGCAAGATTTTGCTTTTTTTATGATGTATTCCATTGTGTATATGTATCATATTTTCTTTATTCATTCATCCGTTGATGGACACTTAGTTTGTTTCCATATCGTTCTTGGCTATTGTTAAATATTGCTGCAATGAATATTGCATTTATCTTTTCCAGTTAGTGTTCATTTTCTCTGAATAAATACCCAGAACTGACATTGATGAGTCATATAGTAGTTCCCTTTTTAATTTTTTGAGGAACCTCCATACTGTTTTCCACAGTGGCTGCACCAATTTCTAATTCCATGAACAGCACACAGGTTTCCTTTTTTCCACATCCTCACCAACACTTGTTATTTCTTGCCTTTTTGATAATAGCCATTCTAACAGGTGTGAAGTGGTACCTCATTGTGGTTTTGATTTGCATTTCCCTGATGATTAGTGATGTTAAGCACCTTTTCATGTACCTGTTGGCCATCTATGTTTTGGGGAAAATGTCTATTCAGATCCTCTGCCTATTTTTTTAGTCAGATTGATTGTTTTTATGCTGCTGAGTTTTGTGAGTTCTTTATGTAACTCTGAAGAGGCTTCAGGATGGACAGAATTTTTTACAAGGACACAGGGCTTTTCTTTCTGGCACGTGCTTATCTCCCTGCTCCTTTTCCATTCCATTAGTCTCACCTTCCCTTCCCACTCCTCTGCTCCAAACTCCTCATGTTCTTAGTGGCTCCATTCTTGACACAGGCTATTTCCTTTGCCCGGAACATGCTCCCCAACAAACAGCCTCTTCTCATTTTATCTGGGTAAGTTCCACCAGTCACCAGAGTTCTTATCAGGCCCCCTTTTCTCCAGAAAACCCCTCGCCCACCCACAACCTCAGCCTAACAACTGCTGTGTCTTCTCCGAGCTCCTAAGAACTTAGTCCTTTGGTAGGGTTCATCCTATTGGAGTAGAACCCATCTTCATCTCTAGACCATAAATTCTTTGTGGACATGGCTTGTTCTCATGTACCTCTCACATCTCAGTGCCTAGCACAGTGCCTGACATGTGTAGTTACCTAATATATTTTGAGTGAACAAATGAGTAGATGGATGAATGAACAGTGTAGGGGAGGAGGAAAAATAATTTTTCTCTACCCTTGTAGGTTCTTGGCTGAGAACCCCCTGTAATAAAAGACAGATTAACAGGAGAAAAACAAACAGAAGTTTAATAACATGTATGCCTCCTGTATATGTGGGAGAGACCCGGCAAACTGAGTAGCTCCCCAAAATGGCCCAAGCTGCCACTTTAAATATCATCTCCAGCTAAAGACAAAAGATGTTGGGGGTGGGGGAGCCTGTTATGGGAGGTTGCTAGACAAAGCAGAGTAAACAAGGGGCAGGTTGTTATGCAGATTAAATCGGTGCCTTCTCTGTTAAGAACAGTTTCTTGAGATCTGGTTGTTTGCCGCTTCCTGGAATGGAGAGAGAGACAGACGCCCTTACTCATGGAGATGGCCCTTATCATGCAAGTGTCTCTTACAAAAGCGTAACTCTATGCAGGCATTCAGAGCTTTTCCTATGCCTTTTACTATTTTTTTTTAAATTTATTTTGGTATCATTAATTACAATTACATGTACAATATTATGGTTATTAAACTACCCTCTTCATCAGGTCCCCCCCCACCAACCCCATTGCAGTCACTGTCCATCAGCGTAGTGAGATGCTATAGAGTCACTACTTGTCTTCTCTGAGTTATACAGCCCTCCCCGCGCCCCCCAACATTACATCTGCTAATCGTAATGCCCCTTTTTCCCCCTTATTCCTCCCTTCCCACCCATCTTCCCCAGTCCCTTTCCCTTTGGTAACTATTAGTCCGTTCTTGGGTTCTGTGAGTCTGCTGCTGTTTTGGCCTTTTACTATGTTGTTTACAGCTGGGTCTGCATGCTAAATTAGTCGCCCAGTTTGTAAAATCACCCCATCAGATCTGAAAGAGAAAAGACAGCACACAGGCCTGGGCCTTTCAGCATGCTAAAGTGAATCTTACACATGATTACAAATGATTAGCCTAATAAAACCATGTGCTACTCTTCTTTGTCTGGGGAACATTAACAGATCTTACTGAAGAATGACCCTAGAGCTTAATGTTTGACACAGAGTTTTGGTAGGGGGTTTCCTTGCATGTAGTTACATTGCTCTGACTACAAATATCCTGCCTTGCTTTTTCCAGAGGCCCTCACCCTATTCTGCCTAAGCCCATGGTCCCTGTCTCACTAGTACTACTAGAAGCGATCAGTTAGGGAGCATTTACTGTGTTAGTCCCTGTTCCAA
Organism: Smutsia gigantea; assembly: GCA_032199065.1. Classification (NCBI taxonomy): domain Eukaryota; kingdom Metazoa; phylum Chordata; class Mammalia; order Pholidota; family Manidae; genus Smutsia; species Smutsia gigantea. Next base: position 33,068 of record JAVSCE010009205.1, read on the forward strand.
GCCTTTTATGTATATCAAATCATTTCATTATCACAAAAACCCTTAAAGTAATACTTCTGTTATCCGCATTTTAGAAATGAAGTAGTTGATACAGAAAGATGAAGTGACTTGCTGAAAGTCACAGGTTAATATATAGTAGACCAGGATTTAAATTCAGAAGGAGACGATAGTCTTACCCACCATATTTTACAGCTGTTACAGCTTGAGTTTGTTCTCTCAGTCCTTGTCCCCACAGCAACAAGGAATTGGAAGGCAGAGACACAGCAGCAAAGCAGAGGGAAAGTTTTATTTGAATCAATTCCAAGGGAGGAATGAGCCAGAGTCAAAGTAGAGAAAGGCCCCCGAACTTTTAGGGGAGGGTCAATTTATTTAGACCTAGTTGGGAGACACTTCTTTGATTGACAAGGTGAGGTCATTTGATTGACAGTTCTAGTTAATACACCCATTCCTTTGGTGGGCATGTGTTTTCCCCAAATGCACACAGAAAAGCCCATGGGGTCAGGGGCAGCAAAACCATTATTTTATTTTAATGAGATTATGACGAGGCATGGTTTGGGCGGTTCTGAATTTTGTTCATTGCACCCCTGTTGGGATCAGGTTGGGACAACAGTTTGGCCTGATCGCAATAGGAATAGAAGTTCTCCACCTGCAAAACCTTTGTTGTCTTCATGTGGGCCACCCTAACTGGGTGGGGTTTTTTTCCTTGAACCTTATCTTACCCTTCCCAGGCTGGTCATGTCTGTCTTTCTACCTAACACAGCCACTCAACATCAGAGCTGATCCTGCTTTCTAGAAACAATCTCCACATTTGGCTTTCCTGACATGTATCAACCCAGTGTTCCTGTTACCTTTCTGATCATTGCTTGTGTCTCTCTGGACCCTCCTCCTTGGCTCACCTCTCACACACTAGTTTCCTTGAGGCTCTGCCCTAAGCCTCCTCTTACACTACATCCATTCCACAGAGCCAGTAACCAATGACCTACAGATAACTCCCAAATCCAGTTCTGCTTCCTGGACCTCTGGCCTAAATATCCAACTTCCTACTCAACATCTCTTGGTTATCTGTCTAACAAGCTCTCAAAATTAGCACGCCCCAAAGAGAACTTCCCATTGACCCTATTCCTTAACATGTTCCTCCATCGACATTCCTCATTCCAGAAATAAAACACTGCTGTCTACCCAATTACACGATTACACAACCCTCTCACACTCCACGTCTAGTTGACCGGAATATGATCTCCATGAGGGCAGAGAGTTTATGTCCTTCTTGGTTGCTGCTGAACCTCTGGAGACAAACGCAATGCCTGATATATTGTAGGTGCTCAATCGATAATGAATGAATGAATGAATGACTATAATCCATTACCAAGTCTTTTGGTTCCACCTTGAGTCTATCCATTTCTCCCTACCTCTACTGCTCTAGTCTAAATGACCAGAATCTTTCTTCTGAGCTAACTGGTATCCCCTCTTCCTTCTGCTTCCATCTGGTCCATTTTCCAGACTGCTGCCATGATAATATTTTTCTAAAGGAAAATCTTATCAGATCACCTCCCTACTTAAACCCCTTCAGTGCTGTCCTGTTACCATTAGGCTTTAAGGCCCCATAGCCCTAACTTGACTCACAAGACACTCTGTGTTGTAGCCTGCTCCTCTCTCTCCCTTTGCTCCAGTCCTCTGGTCTTCTGTGGGTTCCTCCAGCACAAGCATGATGCCTCTCACCTCTTAGCCTACACTCATTCTGTTATCTCTGACGGTAATAGTCTTTCCTTCACTCCATGTGGTTGACCTCTGTTCCTCTTCAGCCTAACTTAAAGGTTGTACCCTCAAGGAGAACATCATGGATCCCTTTGACCAGGTCATGCTTCTCTGCTTAAAGCTTCTATAGTTGGCTGAATATGTTTAGTGCCTCCATTGCCCTCACCCTCTTATCTAAAAATCAGGGCCCCTGTCTGCCCTGTTCATCTCTGTATGCCCAGTGCCTAGTACCGTGTTCAATATATACTAATGCCCTATTGAGGATTAAGCTGGATTTTTTGGCATCAGGAAGTAGGCAAGACCCTTTCTATCAGAGTTGGGGAGCATATTGCTTGCGAACCTACAGTCAAGAAGCTGGCAGCTTATATCAAGGTTTTGTTGATAGATTGAAATCTAATTAAATGAATTCCACATTTCTTATAAAAATATGGAGTTAAAATCCCATTCAGCTTCCCTGTTCATCCTGTTTTCTTTTTAAATCCAACTCAGATGTCACCTCCCCTGTGACACCTTCCCCCTTTTTCCCAGGTAAAGTTAGTTCCTCTTGTTGCTCTGATCCCCGGACATCAGCTCCATGTCGTTAAAGGAAGAGGAAACAGATGTACGCACTTCGTCAGGGTTAATTACAGGCATGTATGGTGAAGAAACTGGCTCTCTGAAGATTGTTGGTAGGAGAGTTTTTTGCCAGCTGAGGCAGTTACATTAGTGTGTTCACTAAGGTATGGGGATAGCTGTTTTTACCAACTAGTTTCAATCTCTGCATTCAAATCTTAAGGACATCAAGGCAAATAATCCAATTAAAAATGGGTAAAGGATCTGAATAGAACTTTCTCTAAAGAAGATACACAAATGGCCAGTAAACACATGAAAGATTCCCAACATCATTAGCCATTAGGGAAATGCAAATCAAAACCACAGTGAGACACCACCTCTCACCCACTAGAATGGCTATAACTAACAAGTGCTGGTAAGAATGTGGCAAAACGGGAACCCTCATACACTGCCGGTAGGATTGTAAAATGATGCAGCCATCTTGGGAAACAGTCTGCCAGTTCCTCAGAAAGTTAAACATATGATTCCCTTATGACTGTGCAGTTCCACTCATAGGTATATACCTAAGGGAAATGAAAACATACATCCACAGAATCCTTGTACACAGATGTTCATAGCAGCATTGTTCATAACAGCTAAAAAGTGGGAACAATCTAAATGTCCATCAACTGATGAATGGATAAACAAATGTCTATCCATACAAGGGAATATTATTCAGCAATAGAAAGGAATAAAGTATGTTACGTGCCACCGCATGGATGAACCTTGAAAACATGCTACATGAAAGAAGCCAGACATAGAAGATCACATCGTTTGTGATTACATTCATGGGAATGTTGAGAATAGCAAAGCCAGGAATAGAAAGGTACGTTTGTGGTTGCCAGGGGATGAAGAGAGGGGAGGATTGGGAGAAACTGCTAATAGGTATGGGGTTTCTTTTTGGGATGAATGGAAATGTTCTGGAATTAGTGGTGAAGGTGGCATTACATAGTGAATATACTAAAGCCTACCAAAGGTCCACTTTAAAATGCTGTATTTTGTGTTATGCAATATTACATCTCACTTTTTTTATTAAGGTATCATTGATATGCACACTCTTATGAAGGTTTCACATGAAAAACAATGTGGTTGCTACATTCACCCATATTATCGAGTCCCCCCCCATACCTCATTGCAGTCACTGTCCGTCAGTGTAGTAAGATGCCACAGAGTCACTACTTGTCTTCTCTGTGCTACACTGTCCTCACCATGATCCCCCCACACCATGTGTACTAATCATAATACCCCTCAATCCCCTTCTCCCTCCCCCACCCCCCTTTGGTAACCACTAGTCCCTTCCTAGAGTTTGTGAGGCTGCTGCTGTTTTACATCTCACTTTTTTAAATGCTAAAAAGGGATTCTGAGGTTCATCACTGTGCTCAGACTAGGACTGACTGACGTGGTACACTTTATGTTCAGGAGTGTGCGGTTTCTCATTTGGGAATTGTTAGGTACATGTAGACTGTCTCAAGATTGTCGTATCCCTTACAAACTTGTTAGGAATATCCAGATTGGATGATGATAGGTGGCTGTATCATTTCTCAGAGCTCCGCGAGCACTGTAATGACACTTACCCTGCTGTCCTGTGCTGTGATGTATCTATTTACAGTAGACTGGGAATTTTGCCAAAAAAGGATTGGGTCCTTTTCATCACAATGTGCCTAAGACAGTGCTTGGAATATAGCAAGGACTCCATAAATATTTCACTTTAGAGCACTGGTACTTAATAGGGGACAATTTTGGCTCCCATGGGACATTGGTCATGTCTAGAGACATTTTTGGCCGCTACACCTGGAGGGGTGGGTGCTCCTGGCATCTATAGGTAGAGGCCAGGGGTGCTGCTGAATGGCCTTCATGCATGGGCAGCCCCCAACAGCAAAGATTTACCTGGCCCCAAATGCCAGTCATGTAGTGTTTGAAAAACCCTGTTCTAAATGGTTGAGTGAATGACTTATAAATCCCCCAAATTAATTCCATCAGAGGCTGAAGAGCAGTCCCCCTCAGGAAAAATGAAATAATAAAGTCACCCTTGCATTTGGTGTTCTCAGTTAATGAGATGGCGCAGACCACGTCTTTGTAGCTCTGAACTGACTAACCACGTTGGTGGGAGAGGCAGACCATGAGGAAAAACTGCAAAGTTGTTTAACTTCCAACCTTGACTGTGAGATACTATTAACTTAAAGTACATGGTAAAATGTGCGTTCCTTGCCTGTTAAAGAGCACAGGAAACATTTCACGGTGCATTTAGTATAGTATGCGTGAGGAAACAACC
>JAVSCE010009207.1:0-61805 GCA_032199065.1 Smutsia gigantea
ATCTGTGGGCCTCAGGGGAGGGCAGAAGGGTTGGAGGTTGAATCAACTGCCAATGGCTAATGATTTAATCCACCATGAGTATGTAATGAAGACTCCATAAAAATCCAAGAAGACAGGGTTGGGAGAATTTAAAGGTTATAAACACGCAAAAATTCAGGGAGAGTGGTACTCCTGGAGAGTGCATGCAAGTTCCCTGCCCTTTGTCCATACCTTCCATCTGGCTGTTTCTGAGTTAAAGCTTTGTATAATAAACTGGAGATCTAGCAAGTGAAATATTTCTCTTGAGTTCTGTGAGCTGCTCTAGCAAATTAATCAAACCCAAAGGAGACGGTTTTTGAAACCTCTGACTTAAAGCCAGTCCATCAGAAATAACAGGTAAACAATCCAGGCTTGCAACTGGCATCTGAAGGGTAGAGAAAGATCTCTGCCAGTCTCTAAGAATTGCTTGTTAGTATGGAGAAGCCTCCACTCACATCCACCCACTGAAATTGGGTCCAGGAACCCATTTACAGGGAATTAAGTAGTGTTCTAAGTTACAAAGAATGCTTGTTCACATTTAGGAAAAAAACTTACTTAGGAGTTCGTTTATTTCAGTAGTGTTAGAATTGTATGGAGTTAATAAATGTGCATTCCTTCAAATTTAGCTGGAGAAAGGGAATAACATTATCTCAGTTGAGCAAAAAGGCTACATAATTTCAAATCTGCTTAGAGAAAGGAACTAAATCAGAAAAGCTTCATGTCATTGTCTTAAAATATATGCTGGAGTGGGCATAGTACCCTTTCAGAATAAACTGAGTAAAAAAAGCCAATCTAGATGTAGCTCCTGGAGGAGGGGTTCCCCACCCAGGGCAAGTTCACTATGAATGCAGGAGACAGAAGGAAGGCAAGGACAAGAAGTTGGGAATTAAAGGGTTTATTCTAATGGCTCAGTCTCTCCTGGCTTGCGCAGGCAGCTCTCTCTGGCCCTGCTTGAGCTCTCTTTCCAGCCACACTGCCTCAGGAGGAACTCTGTAGGCAGGTCCCTGGTGACTGGTGGGCTCCCAACCAATTATGTTCCAGGAACAGAGGGGAGGAAAGCATTGGTGATCCTCTCCATTCCTACCCTGGACTGACCAGCTGCTCTGTCCCCATAAAACATCCCATCGATTTGCAAACAGGATACCTATTAAGCCCAGGTGGGAATCCCAGTCAGAATGTTCTGTTTTCCCCACACTAGGAAAAACAAGGAGCAATTTCACTGTGCAGACATGTTACAACAACCAAACAACTCAGGTGGGGAAGAAGCACTCAACCTCTGTTCTGGATATTATTTGCTGTCAAACCAATCTTTGGTATTTTGTCTGTATAAACAGCAGTATATTAGGGCAACTAGGTGTGTGATCACAAGTCCAATCACATGCCCAATTGAGCAAGTTGCAGTGGGAAAATTCCCCGAGAGACTGAAAAAACAACCCTGTGACACCATAGGAGACTAGTGGGTTTATCAGGACTTCCATATAGGGAGTCCAGAGGGGCCACTGGACAAAGTTTTGTACCACTACTGTGGACAGGGAGGGCAGTCCTTATATGGGATGAGGGGACAGAGTCTATGTATGTGCCAGGGTTGAGGGGATAAAGACTATGTGTTTTGCTAGAAGGGATCATTCTTGTGTGACTAGCACCCCAAGGAGCAAAACCTTGGTTAGAGATGTCAGCCTCCCAATAAGATGTGTACATTGATGAGGCAGGCCTGCATTTAGCCACCCATGTCATCAAAATACCATATATCCAGGATACCGCCTGAAGGAGGGGGCCATGTAGACACACATGGTTATGCTGGGACAAAGGTTACAAATGCACAGTGCTCGTCCCCACACCAGGCTTCTGGGTAATTTTCAATTTTTTTCCCTGGAAGATATATTTGTGGCTAATTAATTTGATGATCTTCTGTATCTGCCCTATCCCACATATAGTTAATAGTTACATGGGGCTCTATAAAATAATTTAAATGAAATAAAATAAAAAATTCAATTCTTCATTTGCACTAACCACATTTCAAAAGCCACTTGTCGCTAGTGGCTATTGCATTGAACAACGCAAATACAGAATATCTCCATCAGAGCAGGAAGTTCTGTTGGGATTGTGAAGGGAGAAATATCTTCTATTCTTTAAGGTTCTTCTAGCTGGTCTAAGAATCAAATTGACTTGAGATAAATTAACAGGAGAAAAAAAATTAATTACATATATACAGGGAATCCACAGACATAAATTTCAAAGACAGTCAGGGAGAATGAGGTATAAATGCCATCCCAAACTTAGGAGAAGTGGTAGGAATCTAAGACTTCAAAGGAAAGGCAGCTTATAGGAATATGAAAGAGTAGATATTCGGTAAACAAATACCTGATGGGGCACACAGAAACAATGGGACATGCGAGGAATTTTAACAGACTTGGCCACAGCCCCGTTTGTCTATCACACCGAGTTGACATTATTATATAATAATGTATGGTTATATCTCTCCTCCTGGAGCAGATTCTCTACCTAAATGCTTTTTATGCAGTTAGGTACAGGGTGGTGAGACAAAGTTTCTGAGTCTTTTAGGCCTTGTTTTTAGCTCTCATGTCACAATGGCACAACTTGGAGCAGCCTACCTTTGGCTTCTACAGCACTAATTATAGAGTTTAAAATGTTTTTTATATAAAATATAAAATGATATATATTTTCATTTGTTTTTTCTTTTTGACTTTTTGATATCTTTTGACTAGCAGTTTTCATTTTTTTAGTCAACTCTTCCCTTCTCCGTAATAGTGTCTTTGATTTCCCCTTTACGAAAACGAATGCATCTCGTCCTTAAGATTATACACATGATCTCCAAAGCTATAATCTAGTTTACAAATTTTGCTTTTTATCAGATTGTCAATCATATTGGAATATATGTTGAGTTATCAAGAGCAACAATTGTATGTAAACATTTAATCTACTTGAAATTCATTTTTATGTATAGTGAATATAGGGTTCCAGCCTTATTTTCTTCTTAGATGGCTAGTTATTTGTGCCAGCGTCATTCTTGAAATTAACTGTCTTTCACCAAATGAAATGAAATAACTTTGTTGCTGTATACTAAATTTCATGTATATGAAAACATAGTTTTGGACTTCAATCTTCATTGATAATATTTTCTCTTTCCAAGACAGTGTTTCATTCATTTAATTAGAGACTTTATAATCGGTTTTATTATCTGGTTGGCAAATTTTCCTTCCTTTTTTTTTCTTTTTGTTATTGTTCCAAAATTTATTGGCTGTTGTCATTCAGTTATGTATCCATATGAACTTTAACATTATTTTATCTTTCTCATTCTGGAAAACCCATTAAAATTTTATTAAATTTATATATTACTTTGGGAGTACTCTAATGCAAGAATATGTCATGTTTTTTAATTTTGTTCAGACCTAACTTGGTATCATTAAATACTCTTTTATGGCCATAATTTAAGCCTTTTATTTTTCTCATAAAATATATCCTAAGGATTCTTCATAGCCTTTTGATATTTTTAAAGACCAAGATTTTACCTTATTAATCATTTCTACATTTAAAATGTCTAAAGTTTCAGCTTTTTATTGTTTTTCTTTTCATATGTCTTCTGATTGATTTTTCTGTTTATTTAATTTCTTAAATAACTGAATGAATGATTATTCAATTTTACTTTCCATCTTTAATTTTTTAGTATTGAAGGAAATTAAGATATTAAAAATATATTTACCTGTGTTCCACTGGTTTTTATTTAGCATGTTCTTCTCTTCATTGCTTTTTAAATAGATGGTAATTTTAATTTAAATTTTATTTTTGCTTCATAAGATATTTAGTAATTTACTTCATAATTCCCTGATATCTCCAGAAGTTCTTTTCATTAGCTTTTTTAAATTTTATTGAATAAATTTAATTTTCTTGTGTGGGTAAAACTGCAATATTTCTAGAATCTCTCTCTTGGACTTAGTGCATCTCCATATCAATAGGTGATTCCAAGGGATGGAGAGTAGTAGTCCATCTCCATATCAATGGGTAATTAAAAGAGGCATAGGGAGGGAGGGTCTGGACAGGTTGGATGGGGTCCTTTTGCAGCCAGGTCTTGAGAGACAAGGGCAAACAGTAGACAGCTGCTTGAAAGCAAAAAACAGGTTTCTCTCACTTTATTTCTCCCTTTGACTGATTTCTGCTTCAATGGTTATTTGCCCCAGATTGGGAACATATCTCCCTTTCCCCTCCCACAGAGTTACAGCTGTTTAGAGGAGTGCAGCTTGTAGACATTCCTAAATTTCAAAATTGTTTTGATTTTTTTGTTGTTCTTAACGTCTAGGTACAGTTACAGTTTTTATAAAAGTTCCACAAACATAATTTTTTAAAAAGGATATTATTTTCAGATTTTGTGTGTGTGTATATATATATATATATATATTTGTGTTTGTGTGTATGTGTGTATATATATATATTTGTGTGTGTGTGTCTATATATATATATATATATATGTGCACTTGTGTTACATAAGTTTCTTGATTGTATAATGGTAAGGCTTGAAATGATTTATTGCATACTTTAAAAAAAATTTTTTATAAAGGTATTATTGATAAACACTCTTATGAAGGTTTCACATGCAAAACAATGTGGTTACAACATTTACGCAGATTATCAAGTCCCCACCCATACCCCAATTCAGTCACTGTCCATCAGTGTAGTAAGATGCCACAGATTCACTGTTTGCCTTTTCTGTGCTACACTGTTTTCCTCGTGACCCCCCACACACCATGTGTACTAAACATAATACCCTAAACCCCATCTCCCTTGTTCCCGACCCGCCTTCCCACACCCCTCCCCTTTGGTAACCACTAGTCCCTTCTTGGAGTCTGTGAGTCTGCTGCTATTTTGTTCCTTCAATTTTGCTGTGTTGTTATACTCCACAAATGAGGGAAATCATTTGGCACTTGGCTTTCTCCACCTGGCTTATTTCACTGAGCATAATATCCTCCAGCTCCATCCGTGTTGTTGCAAATGGTAGGATTTGTTTCTTATGGTGAATAGTATTCCATTGTGTATATGTACCACCTCTTCATTATCCATTCATCTACTGATGGACACTTAGGTTGCTTCCATGTCTTGGCTATTGTAAACAGTGCTGTGATAAACATAGGGGTGCATATGTCTTTTTGAATCTGAGAAGTTGTATTCTTTGGGTAAATTCCAAGGAATGGGATTCCTGAGTCAAAGGGCATTTTCTATGTTTGATTTTTTGAGGAGCCTCCATACTGCTTTCCACAATGGTTGAACTAGTTTACATTCTCACTAGCAGTGTTAGGAGGGTTCCCTTTTCTCTGCATCCTTGCCAGCATTTGTTGTTCCTAGTCATTTGGATGCTGGCCATCCTTACTGGTGTGAGATGATATCTCACTGTGGTTTTAATTTGCATTTCCCTGATGATAAGTGATATGGAGCATCTTTTCATGTGTCTGTTGGCCATCTGAATTTCTTCTTTGGAGAACTGTCTCTTCATATCCTCTGCCCATTTTTTAATCAGGTTATTTGGTTTTGGGTGTTGAGGTGTGTGAGTTCTTTATATATTTTGGATGTTAACCCCTTGTCAGATATGTCATTTACAAATATATTCTCCCATACTGTAGGATGCCTTTTTGTTCTGCTGATGGTGTCCTTTGCCATACAGAAGCTTTTTAGTTTGATGTAGTCCCATGTGTTCATTTTTGCTTTTGTTTCCCTTGCTCAAGGAGGTGCATTCGGTAAGAAGTTGCTCATGCTTATATTCAGGAGATTCTTGCTTATGTTGTCTTATAAGAGGTTTATGGTTTCATGACTTACATTCAGGTCCTTGATCCATTTTGAGTTTACTTTTGTGTATGGGGTTCAACAATAATCCAGTTTCATTCTTTTGCCTGTAGCTTTCCAGCATTGCCAACACCAGTTGTTGAAGAGGCTGTCATTTCCCCATTGTATGTCCATGGCTCCTTTATCATATATTAATTGACCATATATGGTGGGGTTTATATCAGAGCTCTGTAGTCTGTTCCATTGGTCTATGGGTCTGTTCTTGTGCCAGTACCAAATTGTCTTGATTACTGTGGCTGTGTAGTAGAGCTTGAAGTTAGGGAGCATAATCTCCCAGCTTTATTCTTCCTTCTTAAGATGGCTTTGACTATTCGGGGTCTTTTGTGGTTCCATATGAATTTTAGAATGATTTTCTCTAGTTCATTGAAGAATGCTATTGGTATTTTGATAGGAATTATATTAAATCTGTAGATTTCTTTAGGCAGGATGGCCATTTTGACAATATTAATTCTTCCTATCCATGAGCAAGGGATGTGTTTCCATTTATTGGTATCTTTTTAATTTCTCTCGTGTCTTGTAGTTTTCAGAGTATAGGTCTTTCACTTCCTTGGTTAAGTTTATTCCTAGGTACTTTATTCTTTTTGATGCTACTGTGAATGGAATTGTTTCCCTGATTTCTCATTCTACTAGTTTATCATTAGTGTGTAGGAATGTAATAGATTTCTGTGTATTAATTTTGTATCCTGCACTTTGCTGAATTAAGATATTAGATCCAGTAGTTTTGGGGTGGATTCTTTAGGGGTTTTTATGTAAAATATCATGTGATCTGCAAACAGGGAGTTTAACTTCTTCCTTGCCAATCTGGATGCCTTTTATTTCTTTGTGTTGTCTGATTGCTGTGGCTAGGACCTCCACAACTATGTTGAATAAAAATGGGGAGAGTGGGCATCCTTGTCTTGTTCCCAATCTTAAAGGAAAAGCTTTCAACTTCTCACTGTTAAGTACAAGGTTGGCTGTGGGTTTGTCATATATGGCATTTATTATGTTGAGATGCAGGCTCTCTATACACATTTTGTTGAGGGTTTTTATCATGAATGAATGCTGAATTTAGTCAAATGCTTTTTCAGCATCTATGGAGATGATCACGTGGTTTTTGTCCTCCTTTTTGTTGATGTGGTGGATGATGTTGGATTTTCGAATGTTGTACCATCCTTGCATCCCTGGAATAAATCCTCTTTGATCATGATGGATGATCTTTTTGATGTATTTTTGAATTCGGTGTCTAATATTTTGTTGAGTATATTTGCATCTATGTTCATCAGGGATATTGGTCTGTAATTTTCTTTTTTTATGGTGTCTTTACCTGATTTTGGTATTAGAGTGATGCTGGCCTCATAGAGTGAGTTTGGAAGTATTCCCTCTTCTTCTACTCTTTGGAAAACTTTAAGGAGGATGGGTATTAGGTCTTCACTAAATGTTTGATAGAATTCAGTGGTGAAGCCATCTGGTACATGGGTTTTGTTCTTAGGGAGTTTTTTGATTATCAGTTCAATTTTGTTGCTGGTAATTGGTCTGTTCAGATTTTCTGTTTCTTTCTGGGTCAGCCTTGGAAGGTTGTATTTTTCTAGAAAGCTGTCCATTTCTTCTAGGATATCCAGTTTCTTAGCACATAATTTTTCATAGTATTCTCTAATAATTCTTTATATTTGTGTGGTGTCTGTAGTGATTTTTGCTTTCTCATTTCTGATTCTGTTTAAGTGTGTAGACTGTTTTTTCTTGGTAAGTCTGACTAGGGGTTTATGTATTTTGTTTATTTTCTCAAAGAACAAGCTCTTGCTTTCATTGATTCTTTGTATTGTTTTATTCTTCTCGATTTTATTTATTACTGCTCTAATCTTTATTATGTCCCTCTTTCTACTGACTTTGGGCCTCATTTGTTCTTCTTTTTCTAGTTTTGTTTATTGGGAGTTTAGACTGTTCATATGGGATTGTTCTTCTTTCCTGAGGTAGGCCTGTATTTCAATATACTTTCCTCTTAGCACGCCTTCGCTGCATCCCACAGATTTTGGGCTGTTCAATTATTGTTGTCATTTGTCTCCATATACTACTGTTCTCTGTTTTTATTTGGTCATTGATCCATTGGTTATTTAGGAGCATATTGTGAAGCCTCCATATGTTTGTGGGATTTTTCATTTCTTTGCATAATTTATTTCTAGTTTCATACCTTTGTGGTCTGCAAAACTGGTTAGTACAATTTCAATCTTTTTAAATATACCAAGGCTCTTTTTGTGGCCTAGTATATGATCTACTCTTGAAAATGTTTCATGTGCACTTGAGAAGAATGTGTATTCTTCAGGTTTTGGGTGTAGAGTTGTGTAGGTGTCTGTTAGGTCCATCTGTTCTTATGCGTTATTCAGTGCTTCTGTCTCCTTACTTATTTTCTGTGTAGTTGATCTGTCCCTTGGAGTGAGTGGAGTGTTGAAGTCTCCTAGAATGAATGCACTGCATTCTGTTTCCCCCTTTAATTCTGTTAGTATTTGTTTCACATATGTAGGTGCTCCTGTGTTGGGTGCACAGATATTTATAATGGTTATATCTTTTTGTTGGATTGACCCTTTTATCATTATGTAATGTCCTTCTTTGTCTCTTATGACTTTCTTTGTTTTGAAGTCTATTTTGTTTGATACAAGTACTGCAATTCCTGCTTTTTTCTCCCTATTAGTTGCGTGAAATATCTTTTTCTATCCCTTCGCTTTTAGTCTGTGTATGTCTTTGGGTTTAAAGTGAGTCTCTTGTAGGCAGCATATAGGCAGGTCTTGTTTTTTCATCCATTCAGTGACTCCATGTCTTTTGATTTGTGCATTCAGTCCATTTACATTTAGGATGATTATCGATAGGTATGTACTTATTGCCATTGCAGGCTTTAGATTCGTGGTTACCAAAGGTTCAAAGCTAACTTCCTTACTATCTAAGATTCTAACTTAACTCACTTAATATGCTGTTACAAATGCAGCCTAAAGGTTCTTTTTTTCTCCTCCTTTTTCTTCCTCCTCCATTCTTTATATGTTAGTTATCATATTCTGTACTCTATGTCTATCCCTTGATGGACTATGGGGATAGTTGATATAATTTTGCAGTTACTTAGTAATTAATTGTTCTACTTTCTTTACTGTGGTTTTATTACCTCTGGTGACAGCTATTAACCTTAGGATCACTTCCATCTATAGGAGTCCCTCCAAAATACACTGTAGAGATGGTTTGTGGGAAGTCAATTCTCTCAGCTTTGGCTTACCTGGAAATTATTTAATCCTTCCTTCAAATTTAAATGATAACCTTGCCGGATAAAGTATTCTTGGTTCTAGGCCCTTCTGCTTCATTGCATTAAATACACCATGCCACTCCTTTCTGGCCTGTAAGGTTCTGCTGAGAAGTCTGATGATAGCCTGATGGGCTTTCCTTTGTATATGATCTTATTTCTCTCTCTGGCTGCTTTTAATAGTCTGTCCTTATCCTTGATCTTTGCCATTTTAATTACTATATGTCTTGTTGTCTTCCTTGGGTCCCTTGTGTTGGGAGATCTGTGCACCTCCATGGCCTGAGAGAGTATTTGGGGAATTTTTCAGCAATTACCTCCTCAAAGACACTTTCTATCCCTTTTTCTCTCTTCTTCTTCTTCTGGTACCCCTATAAGGCGAATGTTGTTCCATTTGGATTGGTCACACAATTCTCTCAATATTCTTTCATTCTTAGAGATCCTTTTTTCTCTCTGTGCCTCAGCTTCTTTGTATTCCTCTTCTCTCATTTCTTTTCATTTATAATCTCCTCCACTGTATCTAATCTGCTTTTAGAACTTTCCGTTGTATGTTTCATTTATGATACTGTGTTTCATAATGATCAGATCTCCAACTGGAATTCACTCCTGATTTTTTGAATATTTTTCTGTACTTTCATGAGCATGTTAATGATTTTTATTTTGCATCCCTTTCAGGCAGATTCACAAGGTCGATTTCATTTGAATCTTTCTCAGGGGTTTTATTCATAATTTTACTTTGAACCAGGTTCCTTTGGCATTTCATATTTGTATATGGCACCCTCTAGTGCCCAGAATCTCTACTCTCTGGAGCTGCTCAGCCCCTGAAGCAATGTTGGGGATCACAGGGGCGTGGTACTGGTGCCTAGGGGGAAGAAAATAGCTGTTTCGTGCTTCCTGGCTGCTATGTCTGTCTCAACTGTCAGTACCAGTGGGCCGAGCACACAGGTATAAGCCTCTGTGCTTTGCATTTGTAGTTGCTGTAGACGGGGCTTCCCTCTTGCTGGCCTAATGCCAGGGTAGTTTTCTGGTTTGTGAGCCATGTGGGGCTGGCTGGGAGAAAGGCTTAGTAGGCTGCATATCACATAGGGGGTCCTTTGAGCTCTGTAGCCAGCCAGTGAGCTGGAGCTCCTGAGGATCATGAAAGTTCCCAACCTGCTGGGCATAGTGCACCTGGACAATTTTGTCTACCTGTCCTTTCTCCTGAGCAGTAAGCTCTGTGCAATCCTTGCCCCTTTAGCAGCCCTCTTGCTGTTAGGAAGTCTCTCAGACTGCCCACCTTTGTTTTGTCCCAGAACAGCCAGATATTAATCCCTGCTTTCCTCAAGTGGCTGGAATCTCAGTCTCTCCAGGTATTCTGCCTGTCTTAGCTTTCCAACACCCTAATCGTGAGAGTACCATGGAAACACCATGAAATGTAGGTTTGTGCTCCCAAATCAGATCTCTAGAGTTAGGTATCCAGCAGTCCATCCAAGGCCTCTACTCCCTCCCTGCTCTGTTTTTCTTCCTTCTGCTGGTGAGCTGGGGTGGGGAAAGGGCTTCTGTCCTGCCGGGCCACGGCTTTAGTACGTTACCCTGTTTTGTGAGGTTTATTCCTTTCTCCAGGTGTATGCAGTTTGGTGCAGTTCTCTTTCCTGTTGCTCTTTCAGGATTAGTTGTATTAATTATATTTTCATATTATATGATGTTTTAGGGGGAAGCCTTTGTCTCACCTCTCATGCCACCATCTTTGTTTTTACTGCATACTTTTGAAGGAGAAGTAATATTTTTCTTCTACCATTCCAGGTTCTTTGGCAGGTCTTATAATCTAACCAGCATAAAACAGATTGACATGTGAAAACAAATTTGATTTTATATGTGTGGGAACCTCATAAACATATGAGAACCAAAAGGGAGCCAGGTAATTGAGGCTTATATAACATCCTGATGGAAGGAAAAGGGTAGCGTCTGGGGAAGAAAAAATAGAGGAAGGTCTTTTCTAAAAAGATGAGAGGACATAGTTGGAAAAGGTAGGCTACCCTGCTGTGCAGGTACATTTCTTAGGTAAAAAAGTATCTTTAATAGCTCTCTTCCTCACATAGGCCTCCTTTCCAATGTAAATTTAGGCAGGTGAAGGAGAGGTAAAAATCTTTTCCTTAATCTGCAGGGTTTTGATTACCTTTATCTCAAAATGATCCTTAATGCAAAGAGACATTTTTAGGGTAGCAAAATCTGCTTCTCTTCACTTCCTTGATTTTTTGCTGTCATTTTAACAGAATTGTATTGACATTCCAGCAACATTATGGTCAAATTCATGTAATCTTCCTTGTTAACAATGGGAATAGCTATTGTTATTTGTCTTCCAGAATTCAGTACAACTCCCTTCAAACATTTTTATACTACTGTGGTATTGTGATTCATAAGAAACATATAGATATTCAGATGACCAAAATATATTATCACATATATTTTGTATTCATCCTCGGTTCCTGCCTCACAGCTCCCAAAACCCTTAGAATTTCCTGAGTGATAAAAACAATGGGAATATTTTTTGTTATAACATTTGGTCTCCTGTCCTCAGTTCCTGAAAACACTTCAGAGCAATAATGGTGAACTTTTCCACTACCCTGGGTTTTATTAATGAAAGTGAGTTTTGGAAAGCACCTAAGGGTGGGGACTGGTTCCCAAAGAGGCAAACTATGAATAAATGTTTGAACTTTCAGTCCCTCACTCTGATTGCCAGGGAGGGGAGAGGGGCTAGAGGTTGAATCAATCACCATTGGCCAATGAGTTAATCAATCATACTATGTAATGAAGGTTCCATAAACACTCAAAAGGAAGAGGCTTGGAGAGTTTCCAGGCAGGGGAACCAGAAAGCCTCCCTGTGCTACCGTGCTGGTCCCCAAGCTCCACAAGGACAGAAGCTCATTTTTGGGGGGAACTCCTCCTATATATCTGTGTATATATATATTGACTCATATCCTTTAATATCCTTTGTGATAAATTGGTAATCTAGTAAATAAATAGGTTTTCTGGGTTTTGTGAGCTGTTCTAGCAAATTAACTGAACTCAAGGAGTGGGTTGTCAGAATCTCTGATTTACAGCCAGTCTGTCAGAAGCACAGGTAACATCCTGGGCATGTGATTGGTATCTGATGTGGAGGGTGGTCTAGGGGACTGAGCCCCTTAGCTGTGGAATCTGATGCTGTCCTTGGCTCGATAGTGTCAGAATTGAGTTGAATTCTTGGACACCCTATTGGTGTCCCAGAATTGCTTTTGGTGTGAGGGAGCCACTACACACCTTAGAACTGGGTCCAAGAATCTGAAAGGACTGCTATATGACTGACTTTCTTAAAAGTTGTCTTTTAAAATTTTACTTCCTAATTAAAAAAAAAGTTCTTCAATACCGAGACATTTTTTATTGTATCTCTAGTAATATCTTCACATTCAAAGTGCTCTCAATTCTTGTCCATCTTTGTCTGAGCTTAACCTCTTCATCACACCCTTCACAAATAAAAAGATTTCTTCACCTTTACATCTGCCATCATATATGTATTTTTGCCTAAAATACCAGCTTGTAGATCATATCTTCACTCCTGCCAATTAGTCCTTCTGCCAATATCCTTCTGAAAACTGCCTCCAATCTAGTGCTTTTCTAAATGTTGCCTGCATCGAAGTGCCTGAGTTCTGAGAACTCTTTACTTTGTAAGTTTTAGTTTTAGTTTTTCTTTCCATTTCAGTGACAATCTAACAAAAATATTCCCAGGATATATTCAAAGATAATCGTGCTATAACTGAGAATTACCATAGAAAGATGGTGTCTGCAAGCACCCATTTCACAGAAATGTTCTCCCATAATTTTAATATTTATGGCACTTGGTTTCCATAATGATAAACTTACAAAAATCTTTCTGCCTCTATTTTTACACTCAAGTTTGTTATTTTACAAGGCAAATATTTTATTTTGGGGGGATAATTCATAATTTTAGAATGTTTATGTAAAAATAAAACCTAGTGTCTTAGGTTACTGTAGTAATGAAATTTTGTCTGAATGTCATGTAAATAAATAAAAAGGTGATCTCAAACTAAAGACAAGGAACTAAGAACAAAGCAAACATGTGAAGGTAAATTTACGTCAAGTGAAAGTCAAATAATATAACTTGATGCTGCATGGAGATTGGCTTCACAGTTGTTTAAATAGATTACATTGATAATAAATTACATAATGGGTATGGTCTACCATTTCTACATGATTAATCACATACACACACACGCACACATAATATTCAACAGAACTGTCCGTTTCTCTAACTGATGTACTTTATAAACCCTCTTTTTATGTACTTTCATATGCAGTTCTTCAGCATGAAGTGTTTTGGAAAATAAGCAGTGATGACTTAGCGTTATATAAATTGGAGAGGAATAGACTTAGATTTCCCTCCAGGTGTCTGTAGTGAGAATTTTCAAAGGGCCCTCAAGATAGAATATGAATATGATGGAATTTTGTTTCACTAGCGGACTATATTCAAAGTAGAACGTTAGCTCCCTTCCAGATATAGGAATTTAGCTATGCACTTGTGCTTCTTTTCCTGGAGGCATGGGAGATGGAGTGCAGAGGAAGATGGGGAAGATAATTGCCTTCACTCTCAAAATTATGCCAGCTCAGCCTGTTAGTCTCAGTTTAGATAATCAGATTGACCATACATTATCAAGAACAACAATTTCATTTTAGTAAATGATTGACTATAACATTTCATCTTGAAGATGAAAAACCTCCAATTTAGATGATGAATCTGTCAGATGCAGAAGATCAACAAACCAGAGATCTGATAGGAGCAAAAAGAAATGGTTTTCTAAATAAGAGCCCCATTAGAAAGACCTTGTCCCTGTAGAGCTGCCATGATAAACAGGAGGAAAGAGTCTATGTCAACCCAAAACTGTGGCTTTGATCACTTGATGCATAAAGAATCTAGACTGGATAGTAGTTTAGCAACTGAGAAAAAGAGCAGTTGTTCCAAAGCATTATTCAGAGTTAAAAATAATTTGAGCATTAGTTGGCATATGTGTGTTGGACTGTATATGTATGTGTGTATATATATATATATATATATATATATATATATATACACAC
Source organism: Smutsia gigantea (assembly GCA_032199065.1). Lineage (NCBI taxonomy): Eukaryota > Metazoa > Chordata > Mammalia > Pholidota > Manidae > Smutsia > Smutsia gigantea. The sequence goes on from JAVSCE010009207.1 coordinate 14,228, forward strand.
ACACAACATATGCATATATGTGTATAATGTATGCATGTAAAGTGTGTGCATATGTGTAAACCAGTCCTAGCAGACTGCCCATCCTAAGATTTTGAATCTCCTGAACATTTATCTGTGCACAATGTATTGCATTTATTTATCAAGTTTTTGTATTATGTAGATCTGTACATGTGCTTTGGAACAGGGATTTGACACCTTGGCACACTGACATTTTAGACTGCATAAATATTTGCGGTGGAAACAGGGCTTTTCTTTGCAGCGTAAGTTGTTTAGCAGCATCTACCCAAAAATATCAGTAGCAGCCAGCCTCCTACTTCTGACAACTAAATATTTCTCCAGAATTGCCAAATTTTTGTGGGGGGGCAAAGTGACCCCAGTTAAGAACCACTGCTTAAAGGAAATGATCCAATCAAAGAAACTGGCAAAAAGGTCTGGCTCAGTATGCCCAAATCTTTTGTAAATATATAATTTCAATTTTATATCTTGCTATATTCCTTAAATATCATAATGCTTCTTTTATGGCCAGAGTCGAACTTGAGAAGTATGATGATTTATTTAATAAAATCTCTATGAAAGGATAAGGTCAAAGCTATTACCATATTCTTCTACTTTGAAAATTCTACTTAAATTCATGGGAAGTCTGTAATGATCATTCAGTTACTGTCTTCAAGGAAGGGTGTAAACTACAACAATAAACTCCACACACTGTTTTAGAATTTTAAAGGCTAGAGACATCTGCACCTTACATAAAATTACTTCTATCCACAAAAGAAATCTTAATAAAGAACATGAACTTAAAAATGTCTTAAAACCAATGCTTGTCTGATTTTGAGAACCTATTGGAATGTTCCAGTACTTTCATACTTTCTGCATTAATTCCTCTAAAACATTGTTCTGCTTTGTTATGAGTTTAAAGGACACATTGAAGGAGAATTAAATTATCAACTCACATTACAGATCGTTCTTATATTCACACTTCTCCTGAAAGAAGGTAATGTATTGGGGGACAGCGGGCAAGGAAAATTACACATTACACTGGTGCATACTTTAAAATCTGCCCTTCATGCTCTGGCTGGACATTGTCAAGCTCAGAGAGCTGAAGAGGAAAGTTGAAATACGCACACACTGTATTTGTCTCTGCTTAGAACATATTTTCTGTTTTATATTTATGCGGGAGCAGCAAAACAAAACAAAAAATCATCTGCTAAAAAGAGTAACCTCTATAATAATCACTTCCAAAATCTGCTGAACTGATTCTCATATGTCTACCCAGATGGCAGAGTAGTGAAATGGAACCAAGAATACCTCGAGGCAGTTGTTACTGTTAATCTCTGGAGGGTTTCAACGCAGAAACATACCTGCCCTAAGTATGCATAACTATGCGAGTCTAAAAGAGATTTTTCAATATACTGTTTGAAGAGAAGGATCTAAATTTTTTGTGTATCTACTCTTCCGTTCAAAAAACACTACAGATGTTTGGTTTTAAAAATCTGTATATTGAACAAAATCACCAACTGTACTGGTAGGGAAATACAAATGTGAGACATGGCTTTACTTGAGGATTAAATTATCAACATCATTTTTTGCAACTTTGCCCTGAGAGGCTTCTAACTTTTCAAATTCCTATAAATTCTGTTCTAATGCATGTAAGTAGAAAACGTAGGCTGGAATGTAGCATGCCAGGAAGAGAATAGAACTTTATAGGATAATCAAGAAGACAAACCTCATTTCCATTTGTTAAGAAGTGAACAGTAATTAAAAGAAGCAAGACCCCCCAAGAATCTTTTGATGTTTACAAACGAGGTGATGAGTGTCATTTTATTGCAGATGATGACATTTAGAAGTTACTCCCTGGACACTTTTCTGGCCAAGGCTATTACATGGCTCTAAGCACAACCAATTAAAATGTGGGAAAGTAACCAAAAAGATAAGATCTATCTTGTAAAAATAATCACTGGGAATTTGTATTTTAAATGGGACTTTTTATTAAAATAGAGTTTTCTTTAAGAAAACTGTGTTAGCTATCACTACTATAATGTGAAAAGCCCCATTTAAGTTAGATGGAGAGGGAAAGGTTCTGTTTTAAACAGAAAGTTCTATTCTGTCATTCATTTCACCAATTCCTAATGGTTGCTATTGACCTTTCCGTCCCTATACATAGATACATATGTATCAATCAACCTTTATCTATCTATCTATATATCATATTTCACAAATATTATTAAACAACCATATTTGGAGTTTTCTACAAAAGAAAACATAAGGATTCTGTGATGTCCCAAATCCATAATAAATATGGATTTATAAGAGATGAAAAAGAAAAGACATGGCAACTATTAATAAAGCTACTAAAACTAACAAAATAAAGTATTTTACATAGTACTTCTGTACTCTTTCAGTTAAGTGTGGCATAGAAGTGGCAATACAGTATTTTGCAGAAATTTCCATTGTCAAAATATGTTACCACTTTTAGCAATTAAAACACCATTTTCCACAGGAACCAGTCTCAAATGGCTGTCAAGCACAATTCAGCACCCAAAATCTAAGTAACTCAATTTATCATCATACATTTCCTAAAGGACAATGTAAAGACAAGCACAAGCTACAGCAATTCTTCTAAACCCTTCAAATTTTATCCCTCTTCAAGAATTTTTAACACTGCAGCTTTCTGCTATTCCTGTATGTATATATATGTTATTGGGAACGTTGAACAAACATTTCGGATGTCTCTTTTCATTATCGTCTCCCACACACGTCTCCATTTTTTTTCTTCAGAAGATCAAAAGGTAGTTTACCCAGGAAGAACCTTACTGAAGACAAGAAATGAATGGGTCAACACAGAATCTTCCTTAATAGATAATGGAAGAGAAAACAGTAGGAACAATATTAATATAATTTTATCCAATTTTATATAGCACTATACTTGATTCTGATACAATATTTGCTCTAGAATAACATAAAATTAGCCTAAGAACAATATACACAGATTATTAATGATAGGAATTTTAAAAGGGTGTTCAATTACTCAATAGACTTTTATCCCATGTGAATAAGCAGTTTAAAATGCAAAAAGTACGAAGGGCTGAAAAAAGTTTGTGTTCATTCTCACAAGTACTAAAAATTAAAAAAAAAGGATTCAAGGGTATAACAACAAAGATTTAAAAAGCTAATACTCAATGTTGACCAAGGCGTGGTAAGAATATCTTTCTAATAAATTATTAGGTAAGAATACATTGATTCTGTATTAGAAAGAAAATTGATACTATATACCAAAAGTATTAAAATGTTAGTATTTTTTGACTTTACCATTTCACTTCAAAATATAACCTAAGCAAGTAATTTTTAGAGTAAGGCTTTTGCACAACCAACTTTCGTTTTATGGGAGAGATGGATCAATTGTTATAAGAACTCATTAGTCCATTGTATGTATAAAGTATGTGACAGTGTGAGCAACAATGAATAATTCAAGTAAGAGCCTATTAAGTTGGCATAGATTGATTGATGTGAGTCGTAGTTTAGCGAAGAACACACTGGGAACCTGAGAAAAGACATTCCAGTTTTCCGTCAGCTAGCTGGGAGTCTGAAGGAAAATCAGATGACTGCTCTGGGTCTTGCTTTCTCTTTTGCAACAAGACTGGTAAAAAAAAAATCTATAAAAGCCATTCCCATTCTATAATTCTATATCTCTTGGTGTTTCATTAAATAAACCAGAAACAAGTTAATAAAAATAGTCTTGTTGTCTGCTGCCGTTGTACTTAATAGGACTTGGATCTTTTGGGAAGAATTAATATCTATCCTGAGGCAAAAATGTTTTTAAGTCGGTTTAATTTGTCAAAAACTCTTTGAGAATATACTGTTGTGCCTCATCGAAGAGGGAGGGAGCCCTTGGCCTCATCTCTCAATGACATGCAAGAGAGACTCCTGGGAGTGGAGCATGTACAAAGGGAGCTTCAAGGCACACACAAGAATAAAGGGGAAATGAACTGGGCAACAGACCAGATGAAATATTAATCATGGTGAGAAGTTGGCTATTTCTGTAAAGTTTAGTAATCAAGATAAAGTAAGAACAAGGCTGTGAATTATGGCAATAAACTAGAAGGAAAATCCCTAGATTATCTGTGTAGGCTGCTGGTGAGATGAGCTTCCATGTCGAAGTATTTCTGATCCAGTCAAGTGTTTCTGATCGAATGATTACAACTAACCATTAGATTTAGATTGGAACCTGGGTGAAAAAAAGTGCGATGCTTCTTGTGAACTTTAAACTATGAATGTGAGAAATGAGAGAAAATTTTGGAGCAAAGAGTGTATTTTAGTTTTTCTAACAGAATAAATAGCATCACAAGATAGATAACAGAATAAAAATCTGAAGCTTTAGCAGGAAGTCAGATCAAGAGATTTTTCTTTTTTTCTTTTTTTTCTTTTAGTATGCATCATGCATATTCCCTGGAATCAAAATTCTACTCATCATTGAGCTAACAACTTTCTTATGCTCACAATGCAAACGAAGAGATCTTGTTTTGCAAACACATTCAAACTAGCAGGATCCATCCAGGCACTAAGGCAATTATGCTCAATAAATTTAATTTCAGATACTTTCATTGAACCTGTGGAAGTTTCTCCATGTCCTCTATCCCCATGTCATGTCTCACTGCCTTTCATTTTAGCCCTAGTCAGATCTTGAACCTTGAATATGTAGCACATTTCTTTCCTCTTGTCCAAAGAATTTTAGATTTGGCTCTCTGTCAGAGAGCATAATATCTATTCTCCACATGTTTCTGACTTAACTTCATTACTAGCTCTCCCTTTTTTGGGTACCTAAGGTGAGATATTCTATTTAAATTGTCCTTCAAGATCCAAAATTCTGTACACAACTTTAGCATTGGTTTTTACCACTCAAAATGATTCCCCCTTTACAGGAGAAGGTTTCAATAAACATAAACTGTCCCAGGGTCCACATCTGTGTTCTAGGACCTGTTTCTCTAGCCATGGTTTCAAACCAAAGAAATATAACCTGATTCAATTTAGGCAAGTTAGAATTTATTTTCCAGAATTTGACATTTGAACAGAAATACAGAGACTGGGACCCAAGACTTAGACCTTTGAGATGAGTCGGCACCTTAGAACTCTGGGGAAGAAGGGCTCAGTGGGCTGGGTTCCCATCCCGGCCAAGACCTGTATGTTCCACTTTGCTTCGGTTCCCTGAGATTCCCAAGGAAACTTCAAGTAAGTTTATTTTGCTCATTACTTCCAGAGCAAGTGTCGACCAGAAGAACATCAGCAATATAATCACACAACAATCACACAAACCTGGGAGGTGAAAATCCACACAGGCAGGAATCAGAAGAAATATCTCAGCTTCTATCTATCTGTCTATCTATCTATCTATCTATCTATCAATCTATCATCTATCTATCATCTATCAATCATCATCTGTCTATATCTATCTATCATCTAGCTAGCTAGCTACCTACCTAGCTATCTAGCTATCATCAGTCTGCTTTTGGGTATCTCACTTAAGCCATCTGACAAATAATTTTCTCCCTGAAAAGTGTAATGGGCTTGGCTATTTCTTACTTCTCTTACATCCTGCACAAGTGCTTATTAAAAAGGCAGCTTACTAAGTCCCATCCCACAGAGATGCTTATTGCCGAAGGGGTTGGGTGGAAAATAGTGGCCTAGAAAACTGCATTTGTTTATTTGTGTCCATTCCTTCATATATGTATGTATATGTGTATAGATAAATATATCACTGCTTGAAGCAGCAACTACAGGAGTCTTGCCATGACCTCCCATTTGCATTGACCATGATGAACTTTTGTGGAAAGAAATTGAAGGGGAAAATTATAAAGTTAGAAAATTCAAGCAAAATGTGACTAGGAAAAATCCCTTTTTTCCTCACTTGATTCAATGTCTTTTATAAAAAATAATATTGGTTTGGTGACTCTACCTTTTATTTAGGAATGTAAGTGGCAGAGAACAGCTCTGAATCATACATTTAATCTCAGATAATGAGAGATGTCTTATTTATAAGGATATTTCAGACATACAGAATGCTCACAGAATACAATTACATTGACTTCCGAATAGAAGTTGAACATCTTCACTGGACTCTTTCTATAGCCTATGGACAATGTTAACCTGATTACCATCCACTGGACTTCTTGAATCTCATCATTTAAACTCTATCTAAAAGAGGTTCTAAAACATTTTCTCTTTTTAAAAGTACAATATAATTTTTAATCATGTCAAATAATGTTAGAGACAATTCTATATCAGGTATAAAAAACAGAAATAGAGACCTCTACATCCAGCAGAAAAAGAACCTTCTGGAGCCTTACCAGTCTTTCCTCTTTCTTTTCAGCATCACCAACCATCTTTTCAATGACTGTCATGGGAATTTGCCAGTCAATAATATTGTCAAACCATGAGAAATTCCCTTTCCTCATTTACTTATGTGCTTCTGTGCAACTCTCAGATGGAAACAGATTTAGTCACTACAGCCTTGTACTGAGTTTTAACCAGTGACATAAAAGTGAAAGGTACTTTTCTAAGTATTCTGTCCCCCTGGATTATCTACATTTTTAGTCTTTGTTATGTAGGGCAAAATACCAGGTGTTGAATCAGTAACTTCATGGAGTTACAGACATTTCCTCACTGTTTTCATTTTAATTAAATTGGAAAGAGCTTGAAGTCTGAAGATGTTGATGAGTCAGACAGTGGTAAACCTGGGCTCAAGAGAGAAATATATTTTCAGGGCTTAAGATTAAAAACATAACAAGTAATTCAATTCAACTTCGTTTTGACCATGTCCATGGAAGAGAGGAGCAGTCGTATCATGTTAGCACAGTTTTGGTAAACTAATAATGTTACCTTTCATAATTAGAGTTTTAAGCATGAGAAATGCAAATCACAAACAAAAGCAAGCCTTATCTTCCCTTCATTTGATTTGCAGTGGTTTCCTTAGATTCGAAATTGTTCTTTTGCAGTTGTATTTAATATATGTCATTCTCCCTCCCTCTCTTTCTCCCTCTTTATGTGATAAGCCTCATGGGAAATTCCTCACTCATCTTCTTAGAAGCTAACCTCTGAAGTCACGGTCTCTCACTCACATCAAGTGCTAGATGGAATCTTGGCTGGGCCTCAGGGCTCAGTGTTGGCCCTGGCTAGCTCCCTAGTCTCTGAATACTGGCACTGAGGCAGCTTCTAGGCGTGGACGGGTGATGGTAGTTCAGGGTATTAAATTCCGCAGGTGTTTGCCATAACCATCATCAGAATGACTCCAGCACAACCGCTGGTCTCCGAAGTAGGTAAAATGGTTAGTTTCATGGACAGGAATTTATCTCAAGTGATGCGTAAATCTGCAGTTACAGGGGCTTGTCCATGTTCCTTTTCTAAATTTCAATTCTATATTTTATGACTTGTATGGCACAATTTCCCCTGCCTTTGTCTTTCATTACTAAAGTCAGAGCAATCAGGATTGCAGCAGCATACTTGCTGATTAGCTCAAACAGCGGAAGAAAACCTTCAAAATCAGAAAAATACATGCACTACTAAACATTTATGTTTAACGTCCATCTCTCATAGCAGAGTGTGTATAGAACTCATGTCTGACATGTTCACTGCTCTATCTCTAATCCCTAACACAATGCCTGGCTCATAGTAGGCGCTCAATACGTATTTTCTGATTGACTGAATGAATGGTATCTTAGCAACCATATTCTCCAGATTGCTGTCACTGTCCCTATTTACCTGGAAATACACTGTATCTTTAGGAATACCTTTCATTTCTCAAAGCTGAGTTATATTAACCAACCTTGAGAGAAGGTAGGACATTGACAATAAGAAATAACAATGTAGAAAGGGGAAAGAGAATAAAACGAACTGAGTAATATATACATGACAGCTCCAAAAGTACATAGCCTAAGGTCTTTCACATAGCAACCCTTTCCAGTTGCTCTTGGAGCATCTTCCCAAAGGCAGCGTACACACCCTACTCTCACCTTCACCCCAGTAAAAGTGACTTGATGTCTCCAGCTCCTTACTAGGATTCTCCTATTCTCCCTCCACCTTCACATGGCTTGAATCTTGTTCTCAGAAGTGTAAGTGCTTCACAATATGAACACTGCCTAAGGCCAGAGGCAGAGCTATTTACCTCTTTATATATAAGTATATATACATACTTTGCATTCTAGTATATTATATCCATATACTTGGCATTCTAGCATAGGACATCTGCTTTACATTTATATAACCAGAAATCCTAGCATAAGGAAACATTGCCTTTGAATATTAATTCAAATCTTCACTTTAATAAAAGGAAAGAAACACTCCTGAAAATTTGGCAAAAGTTCTCCTACCCCCTTTACTTATCTGAGTTTCGATTGCAGTCAACTCACACCTGATAATATAGGGAGGATGAGTATTGAATTCCAATTTCTGGAATTCTAATTAAATTCAGCAAAAATTGACTGAGCACTTACCGTATACCAGATGGTGTTCTATATTGAATAAGATGCTACAAAGTAAAACACAATTTAGAAAAAGAATAAATATGTCCAAATGTAGCTAAAATATAATGATTGCTATAGTAGCATGATGAGCAAAGTGCTAGAAGAGTACATAGGAAGGAATTAATTGTTCTATGTTGGAATTTCAGGGGATCTAGCACAGAAAATGTGCCACTTAAGCTGGGCCTTGAAAGGGAGGAATAAAATTTTATGAAGAAATTCTACTAAATTTGTCAAATTGAATATATGTTTTTACCCTTTTAATTCCACCTAAACACCTGGTAAAATTATAAGAAAACAGTGAGAGAAATACACACTGAGCCCACCCTCCCCCTACCCCACATTAAAGAGAACTGGAGAAGGGACAGCTTCAGAGAGGGAATACACTCCACACAAGAGGCACTGAATATCGTGTGGCACTGAGCTGGGAGAAGTCCTCTTACAGGAAGAAGAGAATATGCTTAGGAAAGCTTTCTTCTCAGGCCATAAAAATTCTTTCACACATAAAATGTGAAATTTGAATGAATCTTATTGAAATCAAAATAAAATATGGGTAGTTTCTATCAAAATTATTTAAAATATCTCTGACTCTGTACCAGAATGAAAAAATTATGAAAGTGAGTGGCAAGATTCTCTCAGCAGCATTATTTATACATTTAATCATTATTTTTTTTCTTTTCAGGAAAGTCCTATACATTTGTATTTTACACCTATAATATTTATGAGTTTCTATCTATTGTGAATTAAATCATATTATCTATTCTATCTCTAATTGGTTATTAGTATCAATGCTTTGTGGAACTCTTATTCAGTCTATTCTCTTTCTCAATTCATTTAAAATTTATGTCTTTTAATTATTAGTTACAAGTGATTTTACTTTTATTTTCAACATTTACTTTAACAAGCATATGTTACATTCACAAAGAAAAATGAAATCCCATTAGAAAATCTCAAGGGTATGTTCTAATTCAACATTATATAAGTTGTCATATGGCAGCAGCTTGAGCAACTCAGTTTAGGTTATGAAAAACTGAAGGCACGATATTTGCATTTCATACATTGGAACCATATTTGTCACAAAACCTAGTACAGTCCTTGCTATTTAACATTGATTTAATTCCTTCCATTTGATACAGTAACTGGCAACAGATTTGTCTCTTGGTTATACTTCAAGAGCAGAATAGAGCAAGGAATTAACTCATAAGTTATGCTCAGGAACAAAAAAAGCAACCAAACTCTAGCGCGGAGAATGTTTTCAATATAGCTTAAATATTATTGTCAATTGAGAATCAATCACCACTGAAGAAATTATTCTTGTTATGTTGTCTATAACATAGGAAGGTATTCTTATATGTAACAGGGAGTTGTGGGTGCAGTTAGGAAAGGACAAATGGGATATATTTGGAGAATTTAATGTTACATGTTAATATACTGTGCTTCAATTATTGAAATTTAGAAGCCATAAAGAGCAAACTGGATAAATCACAATGAAGTAGCTAAGTAGTACAAAACTGTGAGATCCAATTGAATTGAGACTATCACTAAAAGCAGATGACTGACTTTAAGTTTAGAACAGATGAATGGTGACCAACAATATGGTTATTCAATGAACTATTGCCCTCATGCATATAAATTGGTATAGGAAGATACCAAGGAAGAAGTAAAGTGTTCATTTAAAAGTGTATTGCATCTTGCAGAATTTTGCAAAGGGGTGAGGGAGGTAACGGGTAATAACATTTTTGTTTAAAATTTGTTGAAGGCTTAATAAGTGCCAGGCAGAATGCTAAATTTCTTTATATGTCTCATTTAATCTAATCCTATCAATTTCTCTATGAAGTAAATACTAAGATTTATACCTACTTTAGAAGATATGAAAATTGGCTTACAAAAGTAAAATGATTTGTCCAAAACTATCATTTCAATAAATTTTTATGCAATTTAATTAGAAAAGTTGTTTTCTGTCATTGTTCTAAGACTATTGCCATGATGTGAATTCGAATGGTAGTGATATTACCCAGTTTGTTAAATCCTGAAGGCTAGGTTTTTAAATTTTTTCTTGAAAACAGTGGACAGAACACATGTTTCTCCCAACACCCTTCATTGGGATGATAGTAGTGGTAAATCACAAGAGATGAATGTATGTTGACACTTTTCCAGTAATGAAAAAGTAATGGAAAACAAATCTACACTCAAATAGAAGAAAAATATTGTAGCCTACATTATGAGTAAGAGGGGGCATCCGTGTAGTTTAGAATTGATATTCCTGAAGTAAATCAGGAGAGGGAACAGTTTAAGAGCTGGATAAGGAGTATGAGAGAAGCAATGAAGCCGTTGAGAGTTTATCTCCAGAAAAGTTTCTCCAGTTGGCCCTCATCCCTCCACCAAGAGAGCTAAGCAGTCTGACATTTTGTCCAAGAATAAAACAAAACCCAAACTACTTGGAGTTCTTTCATTACTGAGATGTAGAAGAGAATAGCTAGCTAGCTTGGTAGAAATATAGATAAATTCATATATCTAGATTTGAGGAGATAAAGTATCTTTGTCAGCTTTATTATTGTAAATATATTCCCCTAGATTATGGCTTCTCCATTCATTATCTTAAAATGTATTAATAACCTTTAAAATGTGTTTCTAATGTCCACTGACCTCCTTGGCTCTAAAGAGTTCTTTCTCCTGTGGTGACTTTTTAAGATTTGCTCTTCATCCTTGGTTTTTAGCAGTTTATCCATGATGTGTCTGATTGTATTTTTCTTTCTACTTATCTCTTTAGGTTTTCACTGGGTTTCTTGTTTTCAGTGGTTGAGGTATTTCTTTCATTTTGGAAAATTGTTGAATGTTATCTTTTTATATGCTTTTCTTTCTTTTCCTTCTGGGATTTCAATTATACAAATGTTAGACCATTTGACATTTGATATTGTCCTATAGATCAATGTATGTTTATATTTTTTAATGGAGTTGGGATAATTTCTCTTGTGCATTTTCTAAAAGTATTAATTTATTTATTTTTATTTTGCTATCATTAATGTACAATTACATGAACATATGTTTACTAGACTCCCCCTATTATTAAGTCCCCACCACATACCCCACTACAGTCACTGTCCATCAGTGTAATAAGATGCTATAGAATCACTACTTGTCTTCTCTGTGTTATACTGCCTTCCTCCTGTCCCCCACCACATTATACGTGCTAATAATATTGCTCCTTTTTCCCCCTTATCCCTCCTTTCCCACCCATCCTCCCCAATCCATTTTCCCTTTGGTAACTTTTAGTCCATTCTTGGGTTCTGTGAGTCTGCTGCTGTTTTGTTCCTTCAATTTTTTCTTTGTTCTGATACTCCACAGATGAGTGAAATCATTTGATACTTGTCTTTCTCCACCTGGCTTATTTCACTGAGCATAATACCCTCTAGCTCTATCCATGTTGTTGCAAATTGTAGGATTCATTTTCTTCTTATGGCTGAATAATATTCCATTGTGTATATGTACCGCTTCTTCTTTATCCATTCATCTGCTGATGGACACTTAAGTTGTTTCCATATCTTGGCTATTGTAAATAGTGGTGCAATCATAGGGGTGCATATGTCTTTTTAAAACTGGGTTGCTGCATTCTTAGGGTAAATTCCTAGGAGTGGAATTCCTGGGTCAAATGGTATTTCTGTTTTTAGTTTTTTGAGGAACCTCCATATTGCTTCTCTTGTACATTCTTCAAATTCACTGATTCTTATATCTGCTATGACAATGATAAGGCTTTATCTCTCTGATGTTATATTCTTCAGATACAGTATTTCCATTTAACTTCTTAAAATATTTTTTCTCTGTTAAATATATTTAAATGTTCTGGTTCTGGTTCTAATAAATATTTCTTCTCTTGATCATTGGTTTTCTTTTCTTGTTTCTTTATATTTCTTGTATTTAAAAATATGTCATGCCAATCATCATGTATAAAAGAAGAGTAGAAACTATATTAAATGATATTTATATCCAAAAATTCTCTTTTTTCAGGTTTCTAGGAATGGGAAAGGGTTGATAAGGCAATTTTATCTGCAGTGGCTGGACATGGCATTTTTGTTGCTTTAGTGAGATTTAGTTCTGCACTGCCTTCAAATTAATTGAGCATGGTGTCAGAACCTTTCTTGTATCAAAGTTTGAAATCTAATAACCAGAGATATTTTAGATTTTTGTTTATGTTTTAAAGTCTAAGTATAGTGTTACAAATAATGGAGATAGAATACTGCTTCAGAACTTGGATGTCAGATTTTCTGGATGCTTTGCTCTCCTATCCTGACCCTGGCATTTTCTTCCTCTCCTTATCTCTGCTTCTCTTTGGTGTTTTCCTTCTCTGCCACCAGTCTTGGAGGTGGTGGCTGAATATTCTAAGAATGCTCAAATGCCTGTGAGAGTTGTCCTCTCAGTTCTCTTTTTCTTCTCTGATCTTTATCAGGACTTCCATGTCTAAACATGGCACTATATATCAAAAGTTGCAATTTGACATATGATTCAGGAGACATAAATGGAAGAGAAGAAGTATAAGGTCTCCGTTATACAGGAGAAGAATTAGGAAGTGCTGTATAAAAAAGAAATAATGGTAGATATTTATATATATTTAAACCTCCAGAACTAATTGAAAGAAGAAAAGAAGTAATGCAACTATACAAATTTGAGAGAGGTACTGCAAGAGAGAAAGAGATGAATATCATATAAACAAAGAAAATTATCATCTTTTATAGAGGAGACTCAATAGTGTCCAGTTTATTCAGAAAAAATGTATAATATTTAAAGTTTTAGGGACTAACGAAGAGGAAAAAATGGCTAATAGTGTTACCTTGGAGGATGGAATGATGTGGAGCAGGGAATTATCTCTTTTTATGACTCGTTCTTTAAATTACTTGATTTATAAATAGTGTATCCCTTGGACATTCTGGTACTTTTTATTGTGGATTATGAAACAAAACAAGAGACGACTGGAGGATGAGGGTGGGATAGAGGACCAAGTGAAAAACATTTTCCTTTTCTGGGCAACAAAACAAAACATGAGTCTTTGAACATGAATAGAGAATTGGGTTCACAGATCTGCCTAGAGATAATGCCTGAAATTATAAGCCCCAGTGATATGGGATCAGAGAAATAGAAGATAATGCCTATTTTGGAAAAGAATGTGCAGTATATCCTCACATTCAGAGAAAATAAAGTTATATTCTCTAAACTTCTTTGTAAGAACCCCCAGGCTATAAGATCAGAAAAAGAAAGAAACTGGATTGTGATTGAAGTACCATGCTGACTTGTATCAGTGATTTTTATATCTTTAATTTACTTGGGGCTTTCATAGAAGGATAATAAGAATCCTGTGCAATGAAAGATGTGTTTATATGCAAACATATGACTAGGATGTCCTTTAGATACATGATGCTTCTCTCCTGCAATCTCTAGCTAGCATGTAATGGCAATAGCTGTAAGTTTTGCTTGAATTCTCTGTTGTGGAGAGGCTATGAATTTAATTAGAATGCAAATATCAGTAGATCAAGGTAAATATGGATGATTGTATCTAGATAGAAGAGCTAATACTGACAGTCACATGTATAAGGGATGCATAACAAGAAAAAAAGGATATATAGGCATATTTCCATGAGAGAGAAAATAGGACATTTGGAAAATAAGCTATAGTCAAGGGTAATTTATTTAAATCAATGCAAATTAAACCTTCAACTCTTCACATGGATATGATACACAAATTAAGAGTGGTAGTAGTGCAAAGCTTATATTTAGAGCTTACTTTACCCAAGAGAGATCTTTATCATCTGATTTTAGCAGTGAAACAACAGAAGCAAGCCAAACTAGTTCATGGCAAGTAAGTGACCCATGACAACTACATGGCGAGTTTGAGATCATTTCCCTCCTGTCTTCTGCCCGAAGGAAAGTGCTCTTTCAGGTTTTCCTGATTCTATGAGTAATAGGAAAGATAACTGGGATGTGTGTTTAGAATAGTATTAACATGCTGATGTCTTTCATTAGCAATTTTTCAGTTATGGGGCATAAAGGTTATGAACAAAAGTTTTACTCACAAGCTATGAAAATGGGAGTTTGTATTACCTTGTGGTAATGAGAACTTGTAGAGAATAAGTAAAATTCTGGAGTGAGGGGTTTAGAATTATTATTCTTTTTTAAAATAAAGTTGATGTTGCTAAAAAGTATGAAATGTACATGAAAATCCAGTGAGATTAAAAAAACCAAACAAGAGAGGCTTTAGCTTTACTACTTAGCCCACCCATTGTAATGCCTTCAGGGACCTCCTGGCATAGCGCATCTTAGGAAAGCACTCTTACTGCTCTGTTAACAGGTCATATATTTTGGCATTCGATCATGTATAAACACAAAACCTTTTTTAGTGCAATTTAATCTTAATAATTAAAAGCCTTAAAATTAATTATGTTTCCTAGGGCACACTTTGCAACCCGTAATGAATATAAGGCAACTCTGATTATTTTATGTTAAGTACCCATCTAAATAACTGAACTTAACCATAAACATTTCGTAAGAAGTTTATATAATGTCCATATGAAGTCCACTCACCTGGAGAGAGACATGAGGTTGAGTCACAGCAGCTTTAGGTAACTCTGCAGCCGCAGACTCGGAGCTCAGTGTCCTGTCTGGAAATCTTCTAGTATTTCCAGAATAAATATTTGTTGCAGTCGTACGTGAAGATATGGATACACTTACTGTGATTTAAGTTTCCTAACACATTTTCTTTCATGGAACTCCATGTGGGGATGCAAGGTAGAGGTGTGTGTGCCGGAGAGAGCAGCAGAGGGGATTTGGGAAGGGCAACGCGAAATGACTGTGGAAGAGAACAATGAGGGAGTAGACTGACTATACGAAAGACGACCTACCAGTGTTTGTTTCACAGTATATCTGATTTTATAGGTCCAGGAAGGTTATCCTATTTTTTGTCATTTCTTGATACAGTGGTCTTCAGATTCTAACCCAGCTATAGATAGTGAAATCAGCTTAGTTCATTTCACAGGCATTTTGTGAAACACAATATAGAATAGATAATGTAGATCCCTACCACATATAAAGATCAATATTTTTAATGAAAATTTGTCTTGTTTTATATATATCTATCATCTGTTTATGTCTATGCAACAAGTGAACTGAAATCGACATTCAGTTATTAATAGTTACAAACTGTTATCAAACATATTCCCTGAGTATTATTAAGCAACATTGTTCCCATGAGATCATTCTGAATATCTACTAGAGAGAAAATTTCAGAAAACTAAAATGAGTGGAGAGACATTGACCTAAATACTGGTGCTGAGTATTAAATATATAGTAAAAAATCATGGAATATATAGACACATGAGGTGTTAAAAAGAGGGGATAATATGGTGAAATTATGAAATTAATTTATGATTTGAAAATATAGGCATTAACTTTATTATTGTCTATTCACACACATGTAAAAATACATGTAGCACATAAAAAATATAACTTTTTTCAGTAATTTGTGGTGATAGCATTAATAGTGCATTATTATTCCAAGATATTATATTAAAAAGTACAATTAAGCAAATGAGTAGTCAGAGATAGTCTTTTTTTTCATTATCCCTTCAATCACTGGAAATTCTGGGGAATTTTCTGTAGAAAGCTTCATGAAAGAAAGGAGGTAGAAATATATTATAGGAAAGGTTAAATAAAACCTATGTGGTCTTGGATTTGAATATCAACCTGAAACTCATTTTATATATATATATGTATATATGTATTACTCTCTCTCTATATATAAATGTATATATTATATGTTATATATACACACATACATATGTAGTGTATATATACATATATATAAATTATATGTAAAATATGCATATGTAATATGCATATGTATGTGAAACATATGTATACATAAATAAATGTATACAAAATAAATGTATATGTATAAAATATACATATATATAATGTATATATTATATTATATATGTTATATATTATATCATCTGCCTGGATCTGTTCACTGAAATGTTTTAGAACTGATGGATTCTAGTGGCAGTGAACATTCAAATAGCCCAAGAGATCAAACTGTGGTCATGCAATATCATTTCTTATTAAATATTTTATTATATCTTTGCAGAGAAATTATTAACTCAGGAATATGCAGAAATAGCCAAGATAAGCCTGAAATATCTTGACATACTAAATACTAGATAGGATATGTACTAGATACATAAATGCATATACAGATACATACTACATAGAAATATCAAACTATTAAATTCAACTGAGGCATCAGAAAAGGACTCAGGAACCAATTTAAGGGTTCCCACTTGACAAAGATGTGATATTTCACAGTTCAAATGGATTAAAGTTGTAACAATATAGACTAAAGCCGAGAAATAAGTTTAAGTCCATGAGTTCATAATTATTAATAGGTCACTTTCAGAGGTGAGAGGTCACTAATTCATCATATTGAAAATTGGGAAAATGAAAGGATAAAATTAAGCATTTATTCTACATTTTTTATATGAACTAAAGCTTATAGAAGTAATAGGTAAGGAGAAGCATGTCATAAAAGTAGTCCAATACATGAAAACAAAAAGATACAGTTAGAATATTACCATTTTGTATTCACTTCCCAGAATGAATAGACAGGCATTGAGAATCACCTTGCTGTTCTCCAAAATTAATAAAACCAGTCCGCCATGGAATATGATGTTCTGCACTAAATGGTAAAAAGAGGGGAAAGGAGAAAAAAAAATTATGTAATTTCAGTTGGATACAACAAGAATATCAGACAGGAACTGTATAAATTAACCATTTTGTGCTTAGCTTGGGGAAATAACAGCAAGTGCTGACAAAAATGACTCAAAATAAGCAGTTAATAGTCACTGTTGTGTTATCTTATTAGAAATAGAGTGACAAAGGAGAAAATTGCTGCATTCACATATTCTACTTATTTCTTTTGTGCCATAAATAAGTGGGTAAGATTTACTTCAAGTAGTTTTTGAAGTGGGTAAGATTTACTTCAGGTAGTTTTCCTCAGCCACTGAAGTGGGTAGGATTTACTTCAGGTAGTTTTTAAAATTGTTTTCAATTATCTCAATAATGCTGTTTCTTCAGGCAGCTGAGAATTTGACTTTCTGGAAGCTTCCATTTGAGATGAATTGGCTTACCAATGCCTAAACTTGAAAGATAATACATCAAACCACACATTTTTTCAAGTTGATGGGGAAAAAAAATGACTGCTTCAGCAATGGTAGATAATCAACCTGACTATAGACAAATTCCTTTATTCAGTGGTACTATTTCGATAAACATTTACTGAGTAAAAATAAGGGCCAACACCAGCATTGAGTAAGTAATGGCAATAAGTAAGGATTCATGGCATAGTATCCAAATTCAAATGAAAATACTGATATTCTCTTCAACAAGTAGAGAACTCTGTATTCCAGGTCTCATGGAGAGGATCCATAGATTTATGTGGTCAAGCTGAGATTCAACTAAAAATAAAGAGGATTAGAATATTTCCTGTGGCTAAGAGATACTGTAATTATAACAAGAGCAATAAAATCTATTACAATTGGCCCTAATTATGTCACTGAAATAGCTTTTATATTTCATATTATTGAAGGCCATGCATAGTCTTATTTTTGTTATTCTCTCAGATCTACTTGCAGTATTTAATGCATCTACCATTTTATCTACCTCAAAACTCCCTCAGATTTTCACACACCAGTGCTTCCATTTAGATTCCTCATGGAGCCCTCACAGACTAACCTGGAGCCTTGTCTTCTACCTGATACCACCCTTGCTGCAGCAAATGGTTGTGCATTATGGAGTCCAGAATTTGATAGCCTAGTGCTTGCCCTTCTATAGCTGGGCCCCTCCCCCAGGGCAAGGACTTGTAGGGGAAGACAGTGAGGATGGAGCAATGACCATGACCACCTGTATCTGCACAGAACAAGCCCTTGAGCATGACTTTAGTAACTGTTGAACAATTTATACAGCTGAAAAGTTTCAACCACGAATCTGATGCTTATTTTAGATTACTAAAATATGGTCCATTCTGAACTCTTCAGTTCTGGTTTCTCAGTCTAATGCCTCTTTTCCTTTGGAAAGTCGTGGGTTCCCTTCTCATTTTGCTCTACAAAGTCAGCAAATCAAAAACAACATTATGGTTTGTTTAGTGCCTTTAATTGCCCATAAACAGAAAACTTGGTTCAATGTCTTAATACTATTGGAGTTTCTTCACTGTAACTAGAAAAAGCATTTTATGAGATTTTTTTTTAACTAAAAGAAATGTTAACTCTTTGGATCTATAATTGTTTTAATTTGTGGATACCAGTCTTCTCAAAACTTTTCTTTCTATAAATAATGAAATAGACACCTAGTCTTAAAATGTTATCATAGCTAGTAAAGATACGTACTTTTCTCTAATACATGGAAAAATATGGTTTATGTGCATATTTAGAAATATCAGAATTTGTAACAGACTTATTTACTAGTAAGTTAATTTTTCTGGAGGATCATTGGCAGGAAGTACAGTAAGTGATGGTCCCATATTATTTCTCAGACTATAATAATATGATTACCTGAGAGGCTAAATACTCGCCTGAGTTGTTTTCCTAGGACTTTTCAAATATAAACTTGCCTCTTACTGAAGCATTAGTTTAAAAAGCTTGATAGTATAATTTAGTCAATGAGGCCAGGGACAGAGGCATTGACAAAAGAGAGGTCCAAGGTCAAAAAGGGAGGGATATTCCAAGGAAGGAGAACAGAAGGGCATTGAGGGATTACAATGGCCAAGACTATTGGAATAGAAATCTTTAATAGAACAAAACCTGTTCCCACCTGAGTAATATTATTGCCAGGAGATACTATGGAATCCTGGATGAATTAAAGTATATTAACTAGACTTCACTTAACAAGATATGCTACTTTAAAGGCAAGATAGGTTTATTTGGCAAGGCATATTTTGGCAGTTTCAGTTCAGTTCAACAAATATTAATCAGTTTCAACATATGGCAGTCATTTTGTTTCTAGAAAGAAGGAAGGAAATAGGGGCAGGTTTGTAGGTACATACAAGTGTATGTACATGTGCATATAAGTATGTTTTCAGAATTTACAGAGTAGTTTTTGGGCTTGCTGGTTAAGATTACTTGAATAATTTCTACTTTAGCAATGCTTCAGTCACATGTCTTAGCTGCCACCCAAGAATGAGAAGCATCTTAAAAATAACCCAGTTTGACGACTGTGTCCATTGGAAATACAGGGAATCATATTCTCCAAAGACCCATCCTTGTGATGAAGTGTAGTTACTTACCAAGTTGTCTGGAAAGGTCTGCTGGCCACAAACCGGGTTTCCCCACCGCGTTTACCAGGCTGGCCATGGGACGTCTTCTCCTCCAAGGAATCAGTAATAAAGTTATCCTCTTTAAGAGGTTTGCAAATCAGTTTTAAATATCTCTCTTCTCAATATAGTTCTTGAGAAATAATTTCAGTTAGAAAATTATAATTTTTCACATAAAAACATAGTCAGATTCTTTTTGAGTATTTACAGACCTGAACTGCAGATGCCTTACACATTTCACTTTAGTTTTTGCCCTTCCTGTCTTTCTCAAAACTAGCAGGTTTTAGTACCACTGATGACCACCTGTATCTGCACAGAACAAGCCCTTGAGCATGACTTTAGTAACTGTTGAACAATTTATACATCTGAAAAGTTTCAACCACGAAACTTTTATTCCTCCATCCTGTTATAATTGGTACAAAATTGCTAAACTTGCCTAGGTGCTCCACCAAGGGTATAGTTAAATTGCTGCTTAAATTATAAGGTGTTAAGCTGTTCTGCAGCAATAGGCAAGATGATCTGCAGTTCATATACAAGAAAAATTAATTTCTTCAATTTTTGTGACTTGCTTACAGTCATAGATACGTTGTAGCATGATGTGGAACGAAAATGGCCTTTGAGAGTTCTTTGATAATTGTGTAAGCCAGTAGACTAATTATTTGCATTTAAATATACCTATGATAATATCATTATGGTCTACACAGGATTCAAGAAAATAAATTAGTTATTGGGAGCCTGGCAATGAGGTATTAAGACTCTGATGTGATTGAAATAACATCACCTGGATGGAGAAATAGTCTTTGAGTATTTCCTATACATTTAAATTATTAGTCTTCTTATTATTTTAAACATTTATAAGAACATTTCCCAGGTGGTACAATAGTCTTTCTATCCCCAAAGCATTACTCAATAAATATTTATTATTGAGTGAGTCATAGGCTCCTTGTGTTATGCAACTGATGTGGATTTGTTTATTTTTATTGTCTGCCGTTAAGGAGAATGAATTAAGGCTCCTATAACTCTGAGAAAAACCTGAGAGGTTTTTGTTCACAAGAAGAACCAGCTCTCCTGTGTCTTCATAAATAATCTAAAACTTTGGTATGGATGTCTTCCCTTCATCTCTTTTTGGGATGGATATTCATCCTGCCTCCCTTCCTGAAAGCAGATACATATCTAGGCATCACTTTGAAGGACAGTATTAATATTCTAATACCCTGAATAAACATATTGAGAAAACAGACACTTCATTAGCTGCCCTTTCAAGCTTAGCAGAAAGCCTTGTTATCTACATTGGTCCATATTCTCCAGAGAAGCTTCAGTTTGCACAAAGGAGCATTACAGAGGAATTCTCAGGGGAAATCTTGCTGGAGACCAAGGGACATGAGAGGCCCTTGGAGGCTGAGCTCCCTGGCAGAATACCAGTCTTAGTCACATTTCACAAAATTTCATTTTGCCTCATTATACTAAAGGAAAAAAGAGGAAAAGATTACACTATGTTCATGGTTAGGCCAAAACTGTAAAATGAGTATACCTTCTGACCTTTTTCTAAAGAAAGCATTCTCAATAGAGGCAATACTGTCTCCTTGGAGGTGAAAACACCTTCCTTTCATGTATAAAGCACAGATATACAGTGTATATGTGGCATTAAAATTTGAGAGAGATTAAAATAAAATGTCCAACAAGCCTCCTTAAGGGAGTAATAATGAAAAAAAGAAGTTTGAAAACACTGGTCTGTAAGATATTGGTCTCAGTTGACCGTCCTGGATGTTTGGTTTCTTTTTTTCCATTCTAGAAAATTCCTGGGGTTCTAGCTGCCCTTGGTTGTGTAGAAAATATTTAAGCTTAATAGAAAGCATGTCAGGAACATCCTAGAAAAGCAAACATATGTACTTATCCATCTATATATATATGTTTATATGATATAGTTATATAGGATCTAATACTGTGTGACCTTTCTTATTTAAATTTATGCTCAGCTACTTTGTAATGCAGTTTTGCTTTTCAGTCAAGATGTTTTGATGTGACCTGTTTAACTTAGCCATTTTCATGGCTCACCATCTCCTGTCTAAACACCAGGATGGGAGGAGATGCAGGAATGGCATTAAACTGACATTTTGTAATTATCTTGCCAAAAGCTGTATATTAAGTAATTTGTTATTCATAATTATTTTAAATATTTTTTCATTAAAATAGCTATATCATGATCCTATGAACTCGAGGAATGTAGCTCTATGTCAGCTACTGCTTTTAATCTGACTATCTAGGTGAAACCAGGAAGATTTAGGTTTGGAAGCAAATAAAGGCAATGCCCTTTGGAAGGTGCTGTAATAGCTATATACAAAGAACAGCTACAGTATAAAGAAAGGATAAATGAAAGGCTTTCCATAGACAGTGACAATTGCAATGAATCTCGAAAGTTGAGTGGAAAACTTTTTGGTGAACAAGGGATAAAGGGCATTCCTTTAAAAGGCAAAAATCTATGGAGGGAAATACACGTGTACACACATAAAACACAATGAAAGTCCCCACTAGGAAGCAAAAAACAAAAAGATGATTTATTCCTGGAATTGTAAGGAGTTCAGAATGGTGGAAGTAGAGGGACTAAGGGTCTGGTATAGCGGCTGACACCTGAAGTTGGGAAAAATCGCCTAAGTAAGAGCCTTGACTGCTACAGTAAGAGTTGAGTTTTTGTTTTGTTTCGCTTTTTTGTTTGTTTTTCTGTATAGGCTTCAGGAAACCTACAATAGCTTTTAGCAGTGAATGGGCCTCAATACATTTCCTTTAAGAAGCATATTACCCTGGTAGTGTCAAGAAGAATGTGTTGCAATTAATGACCAATTGGAAGTGGAGGAAGAACGATACCAAGGAAAGTTAGATGAATTCCAGCTTTGTGGCTGTCATGATATAGTGAATACACCCAGTGGACAGTAATGATTTGTGTCTCAATTTTAGGAAAAGGATTTATGATTCTCAGCCTATAGGTGGCAATTCCAATGAAGGGAATGGATAAAATTTCCCATAGAAAACACATGGAAT
Source organism: Smutsia gigantea (assembly GCA_032199065.1). Taxonomy (NCBI): domain Eukaryota; kingdom Metazoa; phylum Chordata; class Mammalia; order Pholidota; family Manidae; genus Smutsia; species Smutsia gigantea. The sequence goes on from JAVSCE010009207.1 coordinate 37,118, forward strand.
GAGATGAGAAGAGGCAAATTGAAAGAACCTTAGGGGGTTTATCTACATAAATCACATGAGGGTAATGCTGAGATTAGTGGACAGTATTTACATAACAATTCACACATATTGAAATTAGAATTATATGTGATTCTAGGTGGATTATTTTTATAGCGAAGTAAAATTAACTCATAAAAACTTATGAGTTATTTTTAAAAACTCAAATGATTTAAGGACTGGTATGATCGTTTGCTCATATACTGGTTGTAAATTCTTTTTCCTGAAGGTATAGAGATGTCCTAAACATTTTCATTTCCATACATGCTACTGAACATTTTCATAATCACAAAACTTTTTACTTATTTGTATAATTCTGCTTGATGTAAACCAGGTCCAGAGTGCTAAGCCAGGGGTGGCACTTAATACACTCAGTCACAGAACATACTAGAAACCAGACCTGCTTCTCCTTTTACATGTTCTTCACACAAAAAGTATTGCAACCCACTTTTTCAGATAATGGGAATACCTATTACTGCTCCTGAGGGCAGCTTTCCTCAATGATTCAAGGAGGTCTACGCTCCCTCTTCAAAAATAATCTACTTTAGGGACTCAAAAGCTGTTTGCCCACTTTCAAATGATGAGAGAGATTTCCTAAAGCAGAGTGAAACAAAAATAAACAAAGCTAAAATGACAACCACGTATTTAATCTCTGGCAGATGCTAAGAAACTCATCTGATGTAAAATGTCCTATGTTTTAGTCACCAGACTTGGAACTCACTGTAGCTTTTGGAACAACTTTCTTAAATTCTCTGAGACATAGTTTAGTCATTTATAAATAAATATAATCTTAATTACTCTACTTATCTTGACATAATTCCAGTAGCCCATGACATATTTCTATGAAAGCACTGGATAAAAAAACGTAGGTCACTATCAAAATATTAGGAATTATTACTATTAAACCAAATAAGTTTTATACTCTAGCTCTTACAGCTCTATCAGTACTTAGCAAACTCTTCATTTTCTCATTTAAAAAATTATATAGTAGAATGCTGTCTTTCATAAAACCAGAATCTTAAGGATAGTTAGCCACTTTTAATTTATTTTACAGAACTTGAGTCTTTATAATAAAATCCTATTTTAAATTTTATGATGTTATGACAGTATCTGTAATTTCAGATGCTATTCATATTCATGAATGCATTTGCATATCCATTTAATATTCTCCTGCTTTGCTACACTTGTTGTGATATGCTATCTAAATTACCAGCTCAATTTTCAAAGAGTGTTGTAAGTGTGTAGTTAGAGGTAATGATATGCAGTAGCACTTACACAGAGAAATCAAAATATTTTCAGAGACATAATTGAAGCATCCCATGCTAAGGGATTTGTAGTGCTTTCATATATCTAAGTCAGTTTCTCTCCACTGTAGGTGTTATGCAAAATCAGATTGCCTAATAATTTGGAAATAATGCTTAGCACTTGCTCTTTCACAATATTTGACTCTTTTTATTCAGTCCCCTTTAACTCTATTCTCATTAGCATGATCTCAGCACTTTAAAATCTCCTTTTCTCCATCCATTCTAAACCTGGTTTACAGACTACAGAAGATTAGTAAAGAGAGAAAGTCTATTCTAAAAACATAGCACCCTCAAATCTTTGACAAGAGAGCATCTATAATTTTTAAACTTTCAGCTATATTATTTTTATAAGACACTTTTTCATTGTTGCCACTATCTTGTAAAACTCAAGAAGTTAAAAGATATTGTTGTTTGTTTTCCACCATAATCTTCTCTTCCCTACCATGACAGATATCACCCAGATATCGATGTCAAAATTGTGAACATTAGTCTAGATTCCTCTTTCCTTTATTGCCCCAGCCCTTACAATCCAATCTAACCCTAAATTACATTGATGCCATATTTAAATATCTCCCATCACACTCTTTCTCTATTCCATTTACCTTTTTATTACTTAGAATTTTACTTTTTGTTATTTGCATTAATATTCCTTACTGCTGTCACAGCCTTCAATCTCACCAAGTTTTTTCTATCTTCTTCAGTTAATATATTTTGTTTTTGGGGTTTTAGATTTACAGAAAAACTGAGCAAAAAGTACAGAGATTTCCTGTATACTCCCTCCCACCACCCACAGTTTCTGCTGTTATTAACATAACACGTTGTTATGGTGCATTTAATATAACTGATGAACCAATATTAATATATAATGATTAGGTTAACTCCATCGTTTACATTAACTTGCTCTTTGTGTTCAATATTTTTCTGGGCTTTGAAAAATGTATGTCATATATTGACCACTACAGTATCATAACAAATAGTTTCACTGCCCTAAAAACCCCTTGTGCTTTACTATTCACTCTTCTCTCCTTCCCTTTACAGTTCCTGGCGACCACTAATTCTTTTCACTATCTCTGTATTTTGCCTTTTCTAGAATGTTATATAGTTGAAGTCATCCAATATGTGGCCTTTTCAGATTGGTTTCTTTCACTTAGAAATATGCATTTTAAGGTTCCTCCATGTATTTTTGTCATTTGATAGATTGTTTATTTTTAGCACTGAGTAATATTCCACTATGGTTGTGTCACAGTCTCTGTCCTTTGACCAGTGAAGGACATATTGGTTACTTCCAAGTTTTGGCAATTATGAATGAAGCCGGTATAAATGTTTGAGGTTTTATGTGGATATAAGTTTTCAATTCATTCTGGTAAAAGGCTAGGAGTATGATAGTTGGATCCCATGGTTATCCTTTTTTTAAGAAATGCAAGCTGTCTTCCAAAGTGGCTGTCCCATTTTGCATTCCCATCAGCAGTGTATGAGAGTTCTTGTTATTCCACATCTTCATCAGCATTTGATGATGTCAGTGTTCTGGATATTAGTCATTCTAATAGGTTTATAGTAGGATCTCCTTGTTGCTTTAATTTGCAGTTTCCAAATGAGATATGATGTTGAGTATCATTTCATATGATCATTGAGTATCTGTATGTCTTCTTTGGTGACATGATTGTTAAGGCCTTTTATCCACTTTTTAATTGTTTCTTACTATTGAATTTTAAGAATTCTTTGTGTATTTTCAATAAAAACTCTTTATCAAATATATGCTTTACAAATATTTGCAGTTTGTGGTTTGTCTTTTCATTCTCTTAACAATATCTTTTATGGAGTAGAAATTGTTAAGTTCAGTGAAATTCTGATTCTTTTTTGGATCTTGCTATTGGTGTTATATTTAAAAACAAATTGCCAAATCCAACATTGTAAAAACCTATCTTCCAGAAGTTTTATAGTTTTGCATTTTAAAATTAAGTCTATAATCTATTTGACATTAATTATCATGAATGGCTTAAGGTCAGTGTTTAGATTCACTTTTTGCATGTGGACACCCAATTGTTCCAGTAACATTTGCTGAAAAGATTATCATTTTCCATGTGATTGCCTTTGTTTGTCAAAAATTAGTTGTCAATATTTCTGTAAGTCTATTTCTGTGCTCTCTATTCTGTTCCATTGATCCATTTGCCTGTTGTTTCACCAATACCACAGTGACTGTCTTGATTGCTGTGGCTTGATAGTATTAAAGTCAGTCCTCTTTGTTCTTCTTCTTTAACATTATGTTAGCTATTTTGGATGTTTTGCCTTTCCACGTAAACTTTAGAGTCAATTTGCCAATGTCCACCAAGTAACTTGATGAAATTTTATTGATATTACATTGAATCTATAGATCAAGTTGGGAAGACCTGATATTGTAACAATGTTGATAAGTCTTCCTATCCATGAACATGGAATATCTCTCCATTTATTTAGAACATCTTTGATTTATCTGAGTTACTTTTCATTCTTCACACTAACATTTCAGAGTGCCTCTGAAAATTTATACATGTTAATACTATTTAAGTTCCTTCTTAATTATCCTTGATCATTACAGCAAAGCCCAGACTTCTCTCAAACTCAAATTTGTTGATCTCTCCAGGATCATCCTCTAATATTCTCCTCCTGATAGCTTACTTCCCAACAGTACTAATATATTTAATTTTCTTTAATGAACTGTTGGCAGACTCTCTAAAATGGTCTAACAAATTCCTCTTTACACTTGACTATCATTTATTGAAGAGGATGGAAAAAAGTAATTTTCATTTCTAGACATTTTGGAACCTAAAAATAAAAATGCCATCCAGATATGTCTAATACACTGAATTGGAACTTTACTGAGGCTTCTGTGAATGATTTTTACTTCCTGATAAAAGGTGTAAGGCTCACAGGAAGAACTGGATATGGTGTCTGGATCTATGGTAGCTATATTACAATGACAAGATACTAAAACATTAGTAAATATACCAATCCAAATACTAAACAATAGTAGATATACTAATCCAACACCCTAAATTTGTGGAGTTGCTGAGTCAACTGTATACCTGCTTATATTTCTCTATGCAAACAATAAATGACCTCATTACTTAGATTCCTGTCAGTCAGGCTTTCTGTTTCTCATAGCCAAAAGAACTCCTATGATCCATGTGCCATTTTGTTTATGAATTTGTGGGTGTTAGGATCTCCTAGAATTCAGTTGTATTTGTTTTTCTTAAGAACTTTCACCTATACTTCAAAATTCAGCTCAGTTCTCATATCCTTTATGAAATTCTCTCTGATTATCCTATAACACTGATAGAATGAATAATTTCTTACCATTTCTTACCTCTCTTGCAATTCTTTGCTTACATGCAGATCTACCCCATTAGAGTTCTTTGGAAGTAGGGAATCAATTTTATTCATTTTGAAACATCTAATCTAGGAAAATGTATAGTATAAAAATCTTATTTGTTATCAGTGTTTGTCTAAAAGCATATTGTTTTTATTAAGGGGCTTAGACTTTCAACTGTACAGATAATGAACTAAAATAATTTTATGTTCAATATTTTACAATGGTTACTTGAATCTTAATATGTTTCTACTTCTTAGATCTTAATGAACACTGAAATTTATACAGCTTTAGACATCCACATGTTTTTCAATGTTTCATCATTTTAAGTAATGATTCAGTTTCTTCAAATAGACACATGAGTTGAAATAATATGATAACAAAATATTAAGTATATTAGCTAACTTAATCTGAGAAGTTCAAAAATATCACAGAAAATTCCCATATATATTTCAACCAGCTTTCCCTGATGTTAGCTTTTGTATAGCCACAGTAAAATTAACACTAATGAATTAATATTAACCAGTATTATTAACTAAATCACAGGCTTTATTTTTATTTTGCCAGTTTTTCTCACGTCTTCTCTTTTTGTTCCAAAGTCCAATCCAGTATTTCATCTTGCATTAGTTGTTGTGTACAGACTTACTTTTAACGTCCTCATTATTTTCCACTTCACAGCCCTATAGTTGAAAGGAATAAAAATAACACACTACCTTTATTTAACATTTTCTATGATCCAGACACTTTTCAAATACTGACAAGACTATGATACAAAGAACACTTATTTCCCATTTTATAATTGAGGATTCTGAAGCATAGGAAAATCACATACATGGTCAAAAAACATACAGTCAGCAATTTTCTGAGCCAATGTTTGAACCTAAGTGGCCTAATTTTCAAACCAGTGTTCCTTATCACTAATAATAGACACAAATTTGTGAGTACATTCCCCAATATAATGAATATAAGTATTCACAATGCTGCACCTAAGTACTTGTATATCAATGATTATTCAGCTTCCTAGCAGCACAATTTCTAAGTCAGTTTATCCAATGTGGTAATTAAGGTTTCAGAGACTAACACTGTATTCTGTGTTTTGTAATATACTCAAGTGATAACAATATCTCCCAAAGTGCTTACCTGACTTCTACATCTCTCAAAGTCAATAGGATGATAGTGAATTAAAAAGCAGGAATTACCCTTCAGTCTGACCTAGTTTCTTTGAAGGTATATGAGTCTACGTATTTACACACTTTCTTTAAACAATACTGTGACCATCTTTAGCATAGTTTTCAGTTAATGCAGCTTCTTTTTCTATATTCACTGATAGGGTGAGGGCTAAACTTGTCTGCAACAAGATGCTGTTCCAGGGTGACTTGGTAAATTATTTCATAAGTAGCTATGCTATGAGCAAGATAATGTACTAACATGCTTGTGTAGTTTCATTACCATTTTAGCAAGCTATTATAAAATGTCATACTAGATAGCATCTCTAAAATATCTGGATAAAGCGACTCAAAATGCCATACCTGTTACCACTAGTTCTATTATTCTTATTACTCTTCTTTGTTCCATAATGTAGTGATGAAACTTAGCTTCTATGTTTAGTTTATATAATGTCTGCATTTCAGGGCAAGTTCACAATCAACAAGACATCTTCATATCCAGAATGTTGCAAATACATTCTAGCAACTAAGTAAAAAAAAAACAAACAAAAAAACTACTAGTTAGATTAATTTGCCTGTGGTCTCTTGGTTGATTTAAACCCCGATTTTCATAGTTCACAGCCTGGTACTTCTCACTAAGGCATATGTGTATCTCTGTTTTATGGAAATCATAACCGAGGGGCAGGATAAATAAATTGGTCTTAGAGTAAGATATTTTTACAGTAATTTTATGACATTTTTAAAAGGTTAGTATAGTTTTGAATATTCCAAATTCTATTGAATGGGAGATTTTTTTTTTTTAAAAAGACTGTTTCTTTCATCTCTTCCTCCCACCCTGGCTACTGACCAGCCTACTGCATTCTCATTCTAATACCAAATTTATTAAAAAATTGTTTCTCTGCTACATTGTTATCTTCCATTCACTGCAGCTCAGCTTTCATCTCTGACACTCCGTGAAAATGACTCATGGCCAACAGGACTCCCTGTTCTCTTCATTTTATTCTTCAGCCTTGACATCCCTCTTACATGTGAACACTCAGGTCTTTCTCAGTGCATAGGACTTCTTCCCATTCATATTATCTGCCCATCTCTACTTGAATGCCCTTTCTCAGAAGCAAACACATCATTTATTTTTTTAACTATGAAACATTTTCAAATGCATGTAAAATTAAAGAGAACAATATAACATAACTCCTCATTCTTATCACCCAAGCCCCAGATATATCAATATTGTGCCATATTTGATTTATCTCTATCCCCCTTTCATTATTTGTTTTCAGCCTTGCTGAGCTATGCTAAAACAATCCAAGACATACCACTATATTCTATGCACTTCAGTATATATCTTCAAACATTAATATTTCCATATCTTTAAAGTGCATAGACGCATTCTTCTATACCCACAGTGTCATTAATTTACTTAACAGTGTCTATATCTTATTCAAATTTCTTCACTGCTGTGGTCTGAATGTGTGTGTCCCCTGCAAATTCATATAATAAAATCCTACCCACCAAACATGGTGGTATCTGTAGGTAGGGCCTTTGGGAAGTCAGTAGATCATCAGGCTGGTGTCCTCATGAAGGGTAAGCGCTTTTATAAAGGAGACCACAGACCTGGCGGGTTCCTTCTGTCATGTGACACATGGGGGAAGTCTGCGGTCTGGCAGAGAGCCTTCACTCAACCAGGCTGGCACCAAGATATTGGACTTTCAGGCCCCAGAACTGTGAGAAATCAATTTCTGTTGTTTATAGACCACACAGTCTGATATATTGATATAATAGCCTGGATGGACTAAAAGATGAGTGACCATATCATGTCAATCTCTTGCTTAAAACTCAAGAGTGATTTCCCACTGTAGTTGGAATATGCTCCAGATTTATTGCCACTGCCTAGGAGGCCCTGTGTGATCTACACACTCTCTTCCAAATTTGCCTCAATCCATTCTCTTCCTTAGACACCTTCCGGAGACAGCGCTCTTCCTTCAGTCCTTAGAACTGCACTGTCCAATATGGCAGCTACTAGTCGCAGGTGACTCTGATGACTTGAAATGTGATCACCATGTTTACATATTCTAACCTAAATTCATTTGTTCTGTAAGTGTAAAATACACACCACATTTCAAAGATGGTATAAAAGTTAGTGTAAGGGACCTTATTAATGTTTTCATTGATAACATTCACCAATGCTATTATTTTGGATATATTACATAAAATAAAGCAAAATTAAATATTAATGTAATTTAGCAACATTGTGTTTTACTTTTTTAAATGTGGCTCCTAAAAGTTTTTAATTATTTGTGTGTCTTGCATTATATTTCTAGTGAATAGCATATTTCTAGAACAGACAAAACTTCCATCTCAGAAGCTTTTCTTTTTTCTAGCTGTCTTCCCTTTTGAATATTCTCCCACCAGATTTTCACTTGTTTGTTTTGCCAGTCTCAGATATCAGTTCAGATTATACCTCTTGAAAATGCCTTTGTTTGATCACACTAGATAAAATCTACCAGACCCTTGGCTGTACTTTATTTACTCTTTATAATGTTTATTATTTTATTTCATTCTTAGCTCTTATAATTCTTTGAAATTATTATGATTTTGGTAACATGTAAGTTCTTTGAAGAGGGAATCATTGTTTATATTGTTTGATAACTATGAGAAATAAATGTCTGTTGTTTATAAACTAGCAGGTTTGTGGTATTTTGTTATAACATCCCAAACAGACTAAGATGCCCTCTTATTTTAAATATGTCTTTTTGTTGTAGACTGTTTGAATCAAAATCCAGATAAGTTTCATTCAGTGAATATGGTTATCATGTCTCTAAAATTCCATCCAGTATACGGCATTCTGTTCTCCCCTTTTTCATAGCATTGAAGAAGCCTGGCCAGTCGTCTTATAGAATACCCCACTTCATTAAACTGTTGGCTTCCTGCGTTGTGATCATGTTTATTTTGTCCTAATATGGAAATAAGCTCTAAGCACTATTGTAATTTGTTTAGGAGGAGTGGATTGTCCAAGAATGCTTCAGTGAGATTGCTGTGAAATGAGTATTGTACCATACATGCATTTTAGAGTTGGTCATCTCAATTTTAGTTATGTTATAAATGATAAGTACATTCAGGTTGTCACAGCCTGACCCATCCATTGTGCAGTTTCCTATTATCTTAGCTCAGGTTAGCCCCAGTCAGAATCTGAAACAATGACTTAGATTCAGGTAGTTTATTTGAGAGATAGTCTAACTGAACAGGAGTGAGGGAACAGGGGAATTTGGATAGAGAAGGAAGAAAAGCCAAAATAAGGGACATTATAAGTGACTCTGCAGGGCCTCTGAAAAAGCACAGAATACACTCAAATGTGTTGAAATACGGAGTCACTGACATATTTGTTCACAAGATCCTGATACTCTGCAGTTGCAGACTGCGTCTGGTGCTTTTAAACTCCCCCTCCCTGGTCCTTCAGTCGCTCAGCTACTACTTCCATGCAGTGCTTTGTGTTTGTAATCTTTCTGCTTAGCAGATGTATGATGGGGGCTCATACTGGAGGCGGGATGCTGGCAGCAGAAGTCAGTCTTCTTGTCAGTATTATCCACAGGAAGATTGCTCAGAAGAGTTCACAATTGTTCTAATTAAATTGGTCTTTATATTTCTCTAATGGATAGTATGGTTCCTTCCATTTTCTTTTATCAAGTAATGTCACAATAAATAATCTTGTGCATAAAAATTTTCACACTTTTGCCAAGTGTTTTGGGGCTAGATCTCTAAAAGTGGGGTTGCTAGGTCAGGAGAGAGATGTATATATGAGTTCACTACCTAGTCTGCCATATCCCTTTGGCCTCTTTGATTTTATAAATCCACAGCAAAGCAAAGAGCAACCTTCCCCACCACCACCCCAAGTCTCACCACCAGAGAATGCTGTCAAACTTTTGACCAATGTTGTAAGTGAGAAATGGTATGGCATTTAAAGAATTATTATTAACATATAATTCAGAGCCTTTTTCTCTAGTATCAGTCCTATCATATCCTTGGCTATTTTTCCATTATATTATGTCTGTTTCTTCTCATTGTTTAAAACCTCCTTTTTTCTTTTATTAGTGCTTTTTTTCTGTTGTTATTTGCCTTTTGCTATGGTATTTTTTTCTGTTTTACAAAACTTTAAACATGATTTTATTATATTTTATATAGCTTTAATTTGTTGTGTATTTCTTTCAAGCTTTTGGATGTTTGAGTTATTCAGGATTTGTTATGCACTGAATTGTGTTCTCCCCAAAAAGGTATGTTAGAGGCCTACTGCCTGTACCTCAGAATGTGACCCTATTTGGAGACAGGGTCTTTACTGTAATAATCAAATTAAAATAAGGTCATTAGGATGGACCCTGCTCCAATATGACTGGTGTCTTTATAAAAAGAGGAAATTTCCACAAAGACACAGATACACCTAGAGGAATGAGGGTGGGAAGAGACCCAGGGAGAAGATAGCCGTTTAGACAGTGGAGACGCCTGGAACTTACTCTTTCCCGCAGCCCTCAGGAGGAACCAATCTTACCAACGCCTTGATTTTGGACATTTTTGTCTCCAGAGATGTAAGATAATACATTTCTGTTATTTAGTTTATGATAGATTATTCTGGCAACCCTACTAAAAACAATTAAAGGAATATTTCTCCTACTGTCCTTTTTTTTTTTTTTTTTTTTTTATTTAGATTACTGTTGTTTTTATACTGGGCTACATTCTATAAATACAAATCTAATTTTATCTCTTTTTCTTCAAATATCTCCTTTCAACATTATTTATTAGCAAGTTTCTCTTTTCCCCACAGATTTTTTTTATCACATACTGAATTTCATTATATACTTAGGTCTATTTCTATAATTTCTATTCAGTTTTATTCGTTTGTATACCTATCCGTGCATCAATACTGTGTGCATTTAATTATGGAGCCTTTATAATGTGCTTTAATATCTGACAGACTAGCTCTACCCACTCTCACCTCCTTTCACACACCCAGACACACACATACACTTTTTGCTTTTCCTGTATATCAGCATTTACTTAGATGTTTTGCTTTTATCCTTTCTATTTTTGTTAGAACTTTTAAATGAAATTTTATACCTACTAAATAAAATAGAAATTTTTATTTTTAGTGCAACTGTATTAAATTTCTAATTAACTTAGAAAGCATTAGTAGCTTTTGTATTTTTTTTTTATCCATGAGAATGGTATGTCTATTTGTTCAAATCTATTCTATTTTTCAGAAAAAGCTTTACATTTCTTCTTAAGAGTTTATGTGTAGATATTTTATTTTATATTCTGTTGCTATTTTCATAGCATGTTTACATCCATCATATTACCTCACTAATTATTTGTACATATGAAGGTTATTAATATTTATGCTAACTTTATAACCTATAATTTAGATAAATAATTATCTTATTGCTATTGTTATTTTTCTTAGAGATAATTCTACTTCTTTTCTAGTTGTTATGATTCTATTTGCTTTGTCTGATTACATTTGTAGATAGGTAAAATGTATTGCAAATTATAGTGGTCAGTGTTGTCTTTTTCCTGAAATTATTGGAAATTCCCTTATATTTCCTCTCTTATATATCCTGAATTTAGGGTGGCTGTGTACACAAGCACATATACTTCTTTTGCATGTTACTTTGTATCCATTAATATGTTTTTTTTTCTCAAATCAGGATTTTGTTAGATTTTTCTCAAAAATTTTTGGGTACCTATAAAGATGATCATGTAATTATTTTCTCTATTATGTGATACATAATAATAATTGGTCTCTTAATATTCAACTGCAGGTGACTTCATGGAATAAATCTGTTTTATGATGTGTTATTTTCATAAATGAGTTTTGTCTGTATTATTTTTGTTGTACAGTCATTACAATGGTTGATAGCAACATTAAATTTGCTTCATAAAATGAAATTGAAAATATTCTTTCTGAGTTTCACTTCAATAAGGACAGCTTATGTCTTATAAAAAGATTTATAGGAAGTTAATGGTAAATATTGTGACAAAAATTTACCTTTGTTCAACTACTCCATTATCCACTCCAAATATATGATTTTAGTTGATAAAGTTTCAATTACTACCTGCTCAAAGATTATAAGTATTTAAGAAGTGATAAATAAGCATAACACTACAGAATAAACTTAGTGCTAAAGACAAATGTGTTCCTGTCTTGTCCAATCCTATTTTGACAGCCTGAGAATGCACCAGAGAAAAAGAAGGTAGAAAGTCAAGGACACCATGTTTACTGACTTCAAGATCTGGCAAAATAAATCTGGGATGGAAATCGACAGTCATTAGGTGTCTGGGATTTTGAAAATAATCATTATTTATTGTTCTATCAAATCCCTTATAATTGTTAAGCATTCTGCCCAGAAGTTTGGAGTCCAAGAAGCACAGACACAACCCCATTCCTTACTTCTTTAAGATAGGCTTTGTGAGTTTTCATTCCAACCACATAGTGGTCTTGGTGATGCCCTCTGGAAGATTACTCGCCGTATTGCAAATATACTACAAATTCAGATCTTCCGTGCACCTGAGCATTTTGAGGTTTTGCCTCAATTGAAGCTATGAGTAAATAAAAACAAAACAACTTCCAGCCTTGTCTTTATTTACAATGTGAAATTATCTGTCTCTTGGAACTTCCATGACTGCTGGCTCCTAATAGGTATGAAACTGATAACCCTTCTCTTAAAAACATTGCCAACTTTGGCAGAATAGACTTTCTTCTGTAAAATCCATAATCACATTGCCTTGTAAGGCAACCATACTCAGAATGAGGAAGCAATGAGTAATTAATAAACATATAAATTCACACATTCATAAATAAAATTATAAAAATACTGAGGGGCTGATTCATTTTGAAATAGAGATAACCCCCACCTGTAATGTACAGCAAAGGTTTCTCTCCAGAGCTATTCCTTTCCCTACTTCACTGATTAACGAAGGAGAAAGTCTCAGATTTAACTTTTATATCAGCAAGGTATCAGATATTCATCATGATATGCAGCTTGACTTCATGTTGACAGATGGAGAGCTTGTGAGCCTTTGAACCATTAACTTGAAAACTTTAAAGTAATATTAGCCTGTGGAAATGCCAACCAGGACTTGAATGTTACTAGAGTTTGTTTGTACATCAGAATCAGTGGCATTTGAAAAACTCAGTTTCAAAATATTGTCTTCAATCCACTTGCCAGTTGTATAGTATGTTAGTACCTGATTTCTTACTCTAGATGTTATTTTGGGGGGAAAACATAACCTTCCCTTAAGTTTTTAGCTTTTGTTTTCTATTTTAGTTTTTCAATGATAGTAGAGGGGAGAAAAAATCAGATTTATTTGGACATATACATGGTGAAATTTCAAAGAAGTTTAATAGTTAAGAGCTTTCATTACTTATTATTGTTTTTTCATGCAGTTAATGGTTGTATTCTGTTGCATAAGGGCTTTGCATATAAAGGACATTTTAATAAATTTGTCATGGAAAATAAATACATTTGCTTATGAATCCTTTCCTTTCTTTCTCAGGAGATATGAAATTGTGTTCATTTAGTTCTTTTCCTCTGTTGATCCCAATGAAAAGACCCTGTGTGCTTGCCACTAGAGTCACACATTTTAAATTCCCTGTCTTTTCTCTGCTATTATGTTGACTTAATCTGTGATTTAAATGATTAAGCCGTGCAACACTTTCTGCTTTTCCTCTCTCCAATGTTTGTCTCCAGCTGCTCCCTGTTGAAGGTTTTGTTCTCTTTTCAACAGGAAGGAATATCCACCCACACCAGCTTGAAATGCTTTATTAATGTCAACCAAAGATGTAAAACAGAAAGTTTCAGGATTGGTTGCAGATGTAGGATTCTCAATATCAAGTGCTTTTTTTTCTGTTTTTTTTTAATAAAAGCAAAAGAAAGTGGTGGATTGGGGATATTAAATAATATGCATTAAGTAACTTCTGAGTGTCACACTTAGAAATTTTTATCTCATTTAATTCTCCCTACAAACTTTTACATATTTTGCAAAGGTTCACATGGAAATCTATGTGTGGAAAAAATAACAGCCGTAAGATTGTAGTGCGCTGTGAACTACCACACAGGTAGTAATTCCCCCTTCCCCCTTTGGAATGCAAACCCAGTCTGTCTATCTTCACAGTACATGCTCTTTCACCTACCTCAGCATCACAAGAGTAGGGGATATCTACTGGTTTTGTTCATACTGCATTGAAACATATGTTTCTGGAGGTCAGCACTGTGCTCTGCCTTCCACATTGAATGCTGAGAAGTTCAGAGATTTGCTTTCTATAACCCTTGCCAACTGGATCAGGCTCCATGACCCAGATTTGGCCCATCAAATACCCCAGCCTGAAGCTCCGGCTCTCCAGTGAGTGTCACAAAGAAGCAAGAGCAGTTTCAAAATTTACTTCTGTCATAGCAGTGCTCACTCAAGTGTCCAAAGGTATCACTGAGTACCAGTGACAGTATCTAGGCTTCTGGCTACTCTGCCTCCCTTTTCCTTTCCAATTTCTCAGTGTGCAGATCTCTAAGCTGGTTCTCTGGTCGTTTCCCCACCAATCTGGTGGGCTACTCAAAACACTCTCTTCCAATCCCTGGCCTGCCTTTGCTAACCAGAGTTGATTCTGTATTTTCTAGCCAAGAACATAGATTAACAAGAGATGATTAATCATATTTCTAGTGGTTAGTGCAATAGTAGACAAAAGAGATAAAGCCAATATGACATTATTGCCTTGATGCTTAAAAGTCATACATTTATTACAGTGTCACAGTTAATAAAATTCATTGTTGTGTGTATACTAAGGGATCATTTTCCTGAAGATATTTACGCCTAGAAATTAAACATGTGTGGCACTATTCATGCAACTTTATTCCTCTGAGCTAGTTCTAGTACTCACATGGTCATTTTAAAATAAAGTTCCAATTTGTTTTCTCTTTTGAGGAGTTGCATACTTGAGCTGATTCAGGACTAGTAAGAGATGTCTTTTTTCTTGAACAATTGGCTTCATTTTCTTTCTGAAGTACTAGCATATAAATCCCAGTCCTCATTTTCTGTGTCTTGATTCCTTGCTTTCTAATCTCACTTGAATGGATATTTTAACAATCCTAAAATGGTTAATTGGAATAGGACTTAACAAATCCAATTCCCTCATTTGATAGGCCTGCCAATTGGTGGGGAAATTATATCTCTGCCTCTGAGCAACAGCCCCTGGGCTTGAGTTCAAGTCTCTTTATTTTGTTTATTTGTTAAGTACTTACTATGCGCTAAGAATTGTTCTCATGCAACAATTGCTCTTATAGAAGCACATATAAGTGCTTTCATTATGAACTTACTGAATTGTGCTAACAACAAAATAGGTACTATCATTATATCCATTGTACAGATAAGGAAAGGGAGGCTCACAGAGGTCGGGCACCTTATCAAAGGTCACAGAGCTAGTGCGCTCCGGTACCAGCCGGCCGCTGAGGACAAGGAGCCTGGCAGCACTTTTTGCTCACCCAGCCCCCGGCCTCTGCTGCCTGCCAAATCTTGTTTTATTTCCCCAAGTCGTGTCTTGTTTCCCTTTGATTTTATTTCACATATCAAAATATAATCTAAAACTAATCTTGAAGGTGGCTTATTTGAAACAAATCACAAATATGTATCTGAAAAGATAGTAGGTTCTCAAATGAGCCACTTAAACCACTGACCCTGCTTTTGTTTAAAATTTATCTGAACTGCTATTAGATAGAAACTATTTTGGGCTCTGGGTTTGTTTTTTCCAAAGGGGGGGGGAAAAACTTTTCAAAAGTAATTCCTGTGTTGAAGTGATATCAAAATATATAATAGTGTTATACACAAATTATATTTAAAGTGATAAGATAACTGTTTTTTGTGTTCTTATTGTGATCTGGAAAGCATTCCCAAAGTGGATCCCTTTAGATATTTTAAGATACCATGGCATCCAAACATTATTGTCTCAGGTTTATAATACTGAGAAGAACAAACATGAATCTTCTCTTGACTTTCAATAACATTTTTTCATTTCTTCTATATTCCTAATGTTACAGATGAGGACTACATGACAGAAAAAAAGCCCATTTTCATTAGCCTAGGACACTAGAGGGAGCAGATATGTGCCAGAAAATACAAATAAGAAGAGAGACAGAGAGAAAAAGACTTGTTTTTTCACTTTTTCAGCTGAAAATAGGCAATAAAGGAATTAAATGTAAAATTATACCGTTTTTACTAATGATTCCTATGGTCAAAAATTTTGATTAGATTTTATTTCTAGAAACCATGCTTTAAGGCTTTGTAAGAACACATTTACCTTTGCATTAGTAATATGTACAACTAAATGTCATAATTATCGATCTATAGTCATAAACAGGGTCTTTTCCAAATCAGGAAATAAAAGAAAAATTTAACTCAGTAAAAAAACAAATTTAATAAAATATCTATTCATATGGTGGAAATTTAAGAAGAAAGCTAAATACTAGTGATTATTCATGAAATAATTAACACTGAGTCAAGGATATATTTTTCCATGACCTTTCAGCTGATTCTGGAGTCTATCTTATCCATCTTCTTCATCTAATTAAGTTTAGCACCTTGGTGAAATCAGAAAATATTATAATTTATGTTATAAAGAAAGTAACATATGAAATATCCAGTTACATTTGAATATAGGTACGATACACTTATTTTACATGATTTAAAAATCATTATCAAAATAAAAACTCTAGTTTCAACAAAAGTCTAAAATATTGTAATAACTTTCCTTACATTATTAAAAAAAAATAAAGCTGTAGAGGGAATTAGTCCATTTTCATAGTTACATTATCATTTTTCTTCCTATTTCTGTTATTCAGAAACTCTGGCATGTCTCATTCAGTCAAGACATCTTGAGCTTGCTTGCTTATGGTCAAATATTTCACTTACTGAAGCAAGAGTGTAAAAAGGAGATAATTAATTCCCTGCAGCATGAATTTATGTTTCCGAAGTCCCGTAATAGTTTGCTAACTTGGTTTGAATTTATAGACTGGCATGTTGTGGGTCGCATTATTCCTATCATAAGAATGCATTTTATATAGTACCCTACAGAATATACTTAATAACCCATGGCTTAGTGTTCTGAATCATTTCAACAAAGGAATAATTTTAGAGTGATGAACTCCTTGGGCAGGCCAGCATTTTGCTCCTTCATAGCTGTTTGTATACTGGTTTTGCATTGACTGGATTTAATATCACAAATGTTTTTTGGAATATATTCAAAATGAGAGGACTGACAAGATGCTTTACTGGAATCCCAGAAGCTTAGTTATATAATGAAGGCATTGTTGAAAGCATGTATTATTTATAGACATTATTTTGTATTATTTAAGCAATTTCAACAGCTATTTCAGAGTATCTCTTTCAAGATCTGCCCAATTATATATTTTTTCCTAATTCCTTAACCATTTTTCAAATGAGGGTTATTATTGTACACCTTAAAGTGATGTGTTTCACTTTTAAATTTTGATAGGTGACTAAAGGCAAGACATAGAGTACCAACGAAAACACCTGCTCCACTCACAGGGTGACAGGCTCTCTGAAATCTCCAATGGCATTTAGAACAAAACAAATCCACATGTTTGAAATTCTTCTCCCTGCGATTTTCCATTGTTTTCTTTGGACCCTCATTTCTATTACATTTTATTTTATACATAATTATCAGTATATGAGCAACTTGAAATTTCCATTTTAACTCAAAATATTCTAAATGACACTATTGAGCAGTTAATAGTCCAAGCCAGTCAACAGTGACTGACATTAAATACATAGAAAACAAATGTCTCTCAGGCATTATATATATTTTAAAAAAGAACATGTTGAGCTAAATGGATGCATTCCTGATGATATAGGGATATAGGGCAGGAGGGAGAAACGGGTCTTTATTTTTTCTAAGAGTCTTAATCTGTTTCCACAGACTTTTCTCCCTAGGTAAAAGGGTGGTCCAATCTCTTAGCTTCCTCGGTGTATTCTGATTAAGACTGAGCAAAAGAAAATGTCTCAAGGTAAGCCACTTCTCACTGCCTACTCTATGAACTTACAAATCATCTTAGCATAATTTCCAGCTGGCATGATGGGAAGATATCTAAATAAATTTAATACATCATGCAATATTTTAGGGGGTATGGTATACATCATTGATTTTTTAAATAATTTTCATGATAAGTTATTTAAACATGTATGTTGAATTATTGAATGTTCTAGAAATTAAGTTAAGTTGATATGACTGTTTTAACGTAGAAGTTCAAAATCTCAAAGAAAAAACAATGATGCTAAATGACATAAGGTCAAAGGGATAACTGAATGTGAGAAAAATCTACTTTGTTTCTAAATCAATATTATGCAAAAGAAAAAATATGTTATAAGGGACAACTTAAGAGATATTACAGAAGTCCACAGAGGATAGGAAATGAGTGAATTCTTTTTCAATTAGTCAAGGATGTTGGAAAAGTTACAATTTGGGAGATCAGGAAAGGATTCTATACATAAGACCTAAGAAATAAGGATATGATGAAAATATACTAAATCCATTTTTCAAAACACTGGGAAGCTCTAGGCTAATGCCAGTGGTAGTGTGGTGAGACTTGAATTGTCTCCTGTCATTCTCTAGGATTACATGTTCCAGGGTGCCACGTGGAATCCTGGAAGTCAAATTCATATCCCATGTTGCTCTAATATACATTAAAAATGAAAATCAGTTCTAGCAATTTTAAAGGTCTATGGGAAGAAGGATAGGATGATTGCTAATCATTTACAGTCCCTTCATCAGAGACATTATCAGACATTAGACTAGCTCAGCCCCTTCCACGGCATATCCTGAAAATGCTATTCCTGTAAGATGCTCTGAGGAAAGAAAGGAAGGGGGGAAAATGATTCCATTTTCAAATTAGTTTTAAGTGCTATTTATTTTATGCCCCTTTTGAATAGCTATAAATACACCCTTAATGTATTTAAGGGTCTGAGGGGTACTCTTTAGAAAAGACTTAACTTTGCTGAACTAGACATTTTCAAAATTTATTGACTAAAGAAACTAGAAAATCACTTAATGCTTACTAATATTTTGTTGAGTTCCAAGAGGACACTTTGTGGGGGCTTTGTCTGATTATTTCCAATCCTAGGATCCCTGGATGTATTTCAAAGGAACCAGCACTCCTTAAAATATATATAGAAATTTAGAAATTTAGATGCATTTAAGTGCTTTCATATGGAGAGAGATTTTTATTCATTATCAAATGTCTGTGACTCTAAATGTTGAACACCCATTGACTAGGAAAAATTCTTAGGGGATTAAAAAATATCTGGGAAAAGTGCCATCTACCTAATAATAGTTTAATAGCTTTTAATTATTACTCTATTTAATAAGTAAACATTTATCTCATTGTATAAAACTCCTAGAAGATAACATAGGAGAAAATCTAGATGGCCTTGGGTTTGGCAATGTCTTTTTAGATACAACACCAAAAGTACAATCCATGAAAGAAACAATTGACTTAAACTTAACTAACAACTTCTGCTCTGCAAAAGACACTGTTAAAAGAATGTAAAGATGTGCCACAGATTAGGAGAAAATATTGGCAAAATATATAGCTGATAAAGGACTGCATTCAAAAAACATGAATAACTTCTAAAGCTCAACAATAAGAAAACAAACATCTAAATTAAAAAGTAGACCAGAGATATATAAATACCACATGATTTCACTTATATGTGGAATCTAAAAAACAAACAAACAAAACAGAAATAGACTCATAAAAACAGAGATCAAACTTGTGGTTGCTATAGGGGATGGGGCTTCGGGGATGGGCAAAATAGGTGAAGGGGAAAAAAAGGTGCAAACTTCTAATTATAAAATGAATTAGTCACACGGATGAAAAGTACAACATAAGGAAGATAGTCCATAAAAATTGTGATAAGTTAGTGTGGTGACAGATGGTAATTACACTTATCCTGGTGAGCTTTTCATAATGTATGTAATTGTTGAATCACTGCTGTACACCTGAAACCAATATAATAGTGTATGCCAACTATACTTCAGTAAAATAAGAGAATTTAAAAAAAAAGTGGGCCAAAGATCTCAGGAGACAACTCACTGAAGACCATGTAAAGATGGTCAACACACATATGAGAGGATGCCTGACATCGTATGTCATTAAGACATTGCACACATTGCACATTAAAACAGCAAGGAAACACCATTATACACCTATTAGAATTTCCAAGATCCAAAACACAGACCATACCAAATGTTGACAAGGATGTGGAGCGATAGGAACTCTCATTGCTGGTGGGAATGCAAAATGATGGTCACTTTGGAAGGCACTTTGGCAATTTCTTGCAAAACTAAACAGTCTTACTATATGATCCAGAAATTGTGCTGCTGGTATTTACCCTAATTTGTTGAAAATGTATGTCCTCACAAATACCTGCATACAAATGCTTAAAGCAGCTTTAGTCACGATTGCTAAAACTTGGAAACAATCAAGATGTCCTTTACTGGGGAATGGAAAAATGGACGTATATCCATATAATGGAATATTATTCAGCTATAAAATGAATGAGCTATCTAGCCACAAAAAAATCATGAAGGAAACTTAAGTTATGTTATTATGTGAAAGAAACCAATCTGAAAAGGCTATATACTATGTGATTTTACCTACAAGGCATGCAAGACAGTAAAAAAAGCAGTGGTTTCTAGGGGTTGGGGGATTAGAAGGGATAAATAGTTAGAGCACAGGATATTTTTAGGATAATGAAACTATTCTGCATTACATTGTTATGGTGAATACATATCATTACACTTTTGTCAGAACTATTGGAATATACAACATAAAGACTGAACTAATGTAAAATATGGTCTTTAGTTAATAATGCTGTATCAATATCAGCTCACCAGTTATAACAGATATGCCACACTAATACAAAATGTTAATAATAGGAGAAACAAGTATGTGTGAGGGTCAGGGATTATACTGTACCTTTCTGTACTCTCTGCCTAATTTTTCCATGAATATAAAATTTCTTTAAAAAAAGAGCCTATTAATTTAAAAAATTAAAAAATTTATGGTACAAAGCCAAATATTATAATACCTTACATCAGATGCCTCAATATATTATTCCTAAAATAAAAAATCATGTAAAACTAACCTGATGTTTATCTTATCTTTGTTTCTATCTTCAAAATTCTTTTTTTTTTTTTTTTTGCTTATCTCTAAGCACTTTTACCTGTAGAAAATTTCACATTAGGCTTGGATGTGTGTAGGCAGCAATGCATAAATCCACAAATTGAGATTATTATTTGCATCCAGCCAATGATATCCACAACATTGGTAGATTAAACTCCTTCTTCCCCCAAACAGAACAATACACTGATTTAAATTATGCTTAGGATATTAAGGACTGGATGCAACTTCAGATGCTTACAAGTATTGCTTAGTTCATAGATTGGCTTATTATGTATTACCTGTAGCAAATGGAGGGGGGAGAAAAAGGGAAGTGCTGAGTAGAGGAGTACTGATAAGTCCAGAACATGTAACTGGAAATCGTGCCACCTGTTTTATTAGTCTAGCACAGCATGACTGAGCTTCTCTCCCTGTGCCTTATCATCAAGTGAGGGACATACTTACGCTGCTGGCTGTCGGTGAGACTCACATAAACAAGTAGTCCTAAGATACATCTCAAAAGCCAAAGTTGATTTGAGCTAAATGTATGTATGGATGTACATGGAAGGTGGGGAGGTGGCCTGGATGTTTAGGAAATAATAAATATAAGGCAAAACGCATGAAATAATCTTGCTCAAGCAAGATTATTTTACTACATTATTTTCTACAATACGAAATTGCATTAGCATCCCAACTTTAGCACTGTGTACGTACACACACACACACACACACACACACACACACACAACCTGAACTCTGCAGGCAGGCTTAATACCATAGACATCCAAACTAACAAATAGAGAATGAGTTATCTGAGGACATTTTCTGTAGTTATTTTTTTCTAGGTTGAGACATCACTGTTTTTCATCATGTATTTATGATAAGTTCTTTATGCCAGTCAGGTTAATATTCTGAACTTTCAATTTATTTCCTGTCTCTGCAAACCAGATAGTAACCTCCAATGCAAAATTTTGCTGAAATTTCTCTAAAAGTATGTGTGATGCGAATATCTCTTTTGTCTCAGTTGACAGCAATATCCTTTGAGAATGTGAATGAGTAGTGAACAGCCAGCCAGCTTCCTTGTTCCTATAAAAGAAAACCCTTATTTTGGCCCCTTTCCAGGTTTTCTCCAAGTCTGTGTTTCTTTAGATTCAATTCTGAGGTTTTTTTCAGTTCATAAAAATGATTGCAAAATCTATTATTTCAAGTCTTATCTTGTTTAAACCAATTCTGGCTATAGTTTTCTTGGTCATGACCTCAGCTTTGATGTTATCAATTACTACACATGAAGAAACCTATGGAAATTAATATTTAAGCTCACAAACACTTAAATAGGATGTAGATTGTTTCAAAATACATCCTCACCAGTTAAAAACATGAGGCTCTTATATAAGTTGGAAATTCACCCTGGATCTGATTTTGTTTCTGGTTCCCCGTGACCAGGAGCCATTTCAGGACTTGCTAGGAGTAGAATTTCCTGGGACTGAATGGAAGGGAGGAGAAGGAGGGATGTAAGCTCCTGACAAAAACTCACCTGGTGTAGTGATTGTGGTCTCCAGAAGAGTTTATTCCTGTTAACTAATTTAATCATGTTAAGCTTTCCCTGATTTTAGTGGATCAACATAACCCCAAGCTGGGGGAAATGAACAGATTATTTTAAGTATTTAAATTTAAAGATGCTTTTTACATCATATATTCCAAAAAATCTATTGTCCCATCTATTTCTTATTCTTCTAATCTCCTATCGTCCTCCTGTACATAATTAACTATGTCACTGAAAATCATAACAGAGGATATGGATTTTTAAAATGTCTAATCTGTGAATGGTTGGAATCCATTGATCAATTGCATTGATATGTTTACAAATTATCCAGAAATTATATGGCAAGAGGAAGGTCTATATTTCTTAACATTTAAAAATATATAGTTTTTTTTAATAACTGTAAAATCTTGTTCACTTGCCTGTCTTCAACCAGAAATGCTGAAACACCACCCTTTAAAATCCTTCCCATCTGAGTCTCAGTATTGCTCCTACTATATTATTTGAATCAGACAAGATGATTTTGTGGAAATTTATTTTGCCTATTGTGTAAATAATTGTTCCTCACTTCCAATTATATGAATTGCAATTGCCAATTCATAATATCTTTCCTAACACCGGAAGGCTTAGTTCTCTGAATGAGAATCTGTGTACTAGGTGACTTCAGGGTTATCAGAAATTCATTAAGTGTTTTCTTTAAAGTGAAGATTGGTTTACTCTGCCACTGCTTGTAGGATGTCAATATGCATACTACACATTGTATGCATACTACACTACTTGCAGTATTGTATCTTTGCCGTAGGGCAGTACAGACTCTGTGTGATGTCTGAGGCAATGTTCAAAGTACAGCAAAATGTAAGCATGAGTTGGAATATCCTTACACTAAATCAAACAGTCCTTAGAATATCGTCTAGGAAATATGTACATAACTATTCAGACCTAAATAGATTTCCTGAATAATTTGGATAAATTTTTGTTTGTTTCTCTTTACCTACATAAACCTAACCTAAGACATTATTTTACTTACCCCTTCTTAGGAGTTAGTTTATTTATTTGTTTATTTGTTAATGGTGCTAAATTAACCCAGCCAAAAACACAGAATTGACTTAATTTGAGATAATTACATAAAATTAATCAAAGCTGAGTATTTTTTAACTGGTTATGAAATTATTGCTGGATACACTGAATAAAAGACTGAAATGCTTATAATATGCCAAGAATTTCAGTTTCTCCTCTTCTTTACATTCAGAGTAATGTATTCCAGAATGTAAACAACTGCAACCATCTCACATGATTCAGCCTCAAGATAGGGTAAGTCAAAAAAAGGTAAAAGATTGTCTTTTAAAAGTAAAAATGTTATTGTATATTTAAAGGTGAGTGAACTTAAAAAAAATTTTTTTTCCTATGTGGAAAAAAAAAAGACTTGTATATGCATGATGCAAACATTGATTATGTGTTAGGTTGGTGGCTGGGGTGAATATTTACATATAACATGGACCCTTGCAATCTGTATGTGGATAAAATTGCAACATTTCCAGAATCTCTCGCCTGGCTTTAGTGCATCTCCATTTCAATAGGTGTTTCCAAGGGGTGGAGAGAAGTAGTCCATCTCCATATCAGTAGGTAATTACGAGGGCCAGCGAGGGCATATCTAGACAGAGAGGTTGGGTGGGCTTCTTCAGCCGGGTCCGAGAGACATGGGAGAGCAGAAGTGGACAACTGCTTGTAAGCAATAAATGGGTTTCTTCCACTTTATTTCTGCCTTTGACTGATTTTGGATTCAAAGTATTTTGCCCCTGGGATTTTTCTCTGGAGTTACACTGTACCACTACGATGGTTATATATTAAGTCAGACGGATGTCAGAGATCTGTATGGGTAGTGAGGTGGAGCTCAGTGTAGGATGGAAGCAAGAGCAATTTGCAGGATGAATGAGGGGCATCACACACATTTAGATGTGTATGTGCTGCTCTGCAGGTGCTAAGAACAATAGAGGGGGTGATGAGAACATAGTGCGATGAGAAACTTATGATTATGATTAATAACAGCATTTTTGGTCAATCATGCCCAAGTGGTTTGTGTTATTATA
>JAVSCE010009209.1:0-89303 GCA_032199065.1 Smutsia gigantea
ATTTCCATCCCTTCATACTCCCTCTCTGGGGTTGTCTGGTTGATTTTGGTCTGAACCATATTCCTCTGTCTTTTCATGGCTGTATAATTTGGTCAGTGATAGTTGCCACGTATGTCAGCTGGGCTCTTTAAGACTTTAAAAAGAGAAGAAAAAAAAAGAGAAAAAAAAGAGAAAAAAAGAAAAAAAAGAGAAAAAAGAAAGAAAGAAAAAAAGAAAAAAAGAAAGAAAAGAAAAAACAAAAATAAAACAAAAAAACAAAACAAAAAAAATGCCCACCGGACGTAGATTCTGTGGGAATGCTCTAGGTGGCGGTATTGCCCCACTATTCCACAGCTGTGACTGCCGCTCCGCAGGGCCCTTTATCGCTCTGGCAGGGGTGGGAACGAATAGGAGGCTGTTGATCTCAGTGAGAAGTGTTAAGTATGGCTACGCTTCCTCAGTCGCCAGCTAAGGCGTCTGAAACTCCCAGGACTCCCAGCCTGCTGGGCTGAGTGTGCTGGGGCGATCCGGCTCCTCCGCTGGGCTCCTGTCTCTTTAAGACCGCTGAGGAAAGCGCGCACTTTTTTTTTCCTTCTCGGAGCCGGCTGCAAGCACCCTGGCGCGTTCCCTGCTCAGATCCTGCCCCTCTGTCTCTCCAATCTCCGCTGCACTGCGCAATGTGGGTCAGCGCTCCCCGCGCAGATCACCGGGGCTGGCTACTACTTCGCGGGGTGCACTTCCACTCCCTCCCGGCTCTGAGTCCTCTCCTCCCACCGGTGCGCTGGGGTGGGGGAGGGCTCGGGTCCCGCCGGTTCGCGGCTCCGTATCTTACCCGCCTCCTGGGGTGCCGAGTCCTCTCAGGTGTAGCTGCACGCTGTGCGCTTTCCTGTGTATTCTCGTCTCTCTTTTAGGAATAGATGTATTTTCTGTGTTTTCGTAGATAAATATAGTGTTGGGAGGAGATTTCTGCCGCCCTGCTCACACCGCCATCTTCCCGGAAGTCTAAGACAACTTTTGAAACCTATTCTTTTATGAACTTCCAAACATACAAAATAGTATTATTAACTATAGTCACCAGGCTGTATGGTACCTTTTGAAAAAATATCGTGAAATCTATCTTTTATGATATCATTCACTACTGTTGTTTAAACAGACCATCCTAATAAAAAAAAAAAGTTTCTTATTTTCTTATACTTACTATGAACTCTTTGAGCAATATATTTTGGAATATGTATCCAAATTAATTTACTCCATATAGCTGACCAAAATATCCCAATATTACTTATTGAATATTCAGCCTATGATTTATAATGGTCCCTTATCATAAATTAGTTTTATACACACTAGCATGTACAAATCACAGTACAATGTCACACAGTTTTAATTTTGTAGCTATATAAAATATTTTAGTTATCTGAAATGGCAAATTACTTCTAGTAGATCCTTTAAAACAAGATTCCCAGGTATTTTTGCATACTTGATGAATATTCAAGGATTATTTTGCCAATTTTTTTAATGCATTAAATCCATAAATTAATTTGGGAAGAACTGAAATCTTTACAATATTCAGGCTTTCTACGAAGAAATGTTTTTCCAGTTACCCAGAATTTAGTTTAGTTGGTTTTCTAGGTCTGTCAGTAACATTTGGTAATTTTCCCCACATGCAGTTATTTCACATTTTTTATAGGCTTCTTGACATATTTTGTTTGTCCTTGTTATTCTGGGGGGTTTCTTTTCATTATTTCTCCTAACTGGTTATTACTTCTGGTATATAAAAAAACATTGATTTGTACAACTGCTAATTTTGCAATCAGTAATTCTTGTCGAAATTCCATTAATTTTGAGTTTTAAGACTGATGTTTTGTAGTTTTCCAAGAATGTGATCCTAACTGGAAATAACAGTTTGATTTTTCTTTTCTAATACCTATGCCCTTTTTGTCTGTTGTTATATTTTTTGCTCTGAATAACTTCTGCAATGTAAAATTATATGTACAACTTCAGTTTCTTACTTTAATAGGATCACCTCTAATATTTTATAGTTAAATATGATTTTGAAATATTTACCATGTTAAGAAGATCTTTGTGGTCCTAATTTTTAGAGAGCTTGTTCTAATTCAGGGCTGGATGGTGAACTTATGAAATGCATTTCAGACAACTGGATCTTATCATACAGTGGTTCCAGTTCTAGTAAGATATATATTTAACATCCTTATAATCCTGCAAAGAAGAAAAATCCTACTTGGTCCTAGCAGAATGCTGTATTTTAAAAATGGTAAAATTCTTTTTACTATTCTTTTTAGGATTTTTGCATGTAGAGTTGTAAGTAAGATTGATTCACAGGTGGAGGGTGTATAAGTACATATAAAGGCATTTAATTTTGTATTACCTTTGTTAAGTCTCAAAGGTTATTTAAAAAGCTCCAAATCATTTTATAAAACCAGGAGAATCACATTATTACAATAGCCAAGATATGGAAGCAACCCAAGTGTCCGTCAATAGATTATAAAGATGATGTGGTACATAAACACAAGGGAATATTATTCAGCCATAAGAAGAAAAGAAATCCTGCCATTTACAACAACATGGATCTAGGGGGTATTATGCCTAGTGAAACAAGCATATACGATGATTTCCCTTATTTGTAAAATACAAAAATAAAGCAAAACAGAATGAACAAAACAGTAGACTCATACACACTGAGAAGTGACTAGTGGTTACCATGCAGGAGGGTTTGGGGGTGATTTGGTGGGGGTGAGGTGGATAAAGGGGCATAAAAGATAAAAATAAAACAAGTAGAATCAAGTTATTTTTACCTACAACATTTTACCCATGGTTACTGTTCTACCTCATCTAAAATCAATGTAGTCATTTATATTAATAAAAAATTGTTCATTTTATTGGATTTTAAATTGCCATCAAATTTGATATAGAATATTTTATGATTTTAAGACTTTTATAGATTTCATTTTTGTTTAGCCAGATGTATGCATAACTTATTTGATTTCAAAGAACTAGCATTTTGTCAATTGTCTCTTCGTATATTTTCTAATGAATGTCAATCTACTTTAATATTATTTCCATTTTTCCAATTGACTTGGTTTTCTCTTTCATTAAATGAATAATTGTGCTTAAATTCATCTTTAAAGCATTTAAGACCATGAAAGCACCTCACACATCCCTATTCAGATTTTCTAGTCATGATTTCATTACAATTTTTTTCTCATGAATCTTAATATCTAATTAATTATCTAATTTTTAATTTTCTTTCTTACTCTAAATTTAAGTAATCAAGAATTCAAATATTTCCAATATGAAGACAAATATCTAAATTCTAACAAGAACCATTACCTCATGTATTATCCATCCATCAGTCAGACTTGCATTCTGTCATCTGGTGTGACCCATCCTTCCCAGTGTCCAACGAGTCACAAGAAGTCCTACCAACTTTTTTTTTCTCAGTTTTGAGACACAACTGACAAGTTTAAGGTGTACGTGATGATTTAATATATACTGAGAAATGATTACCGTAACCGTTACCAGTTCTTTCCCCGGCGCGCCTCCTGTACTCACCCTCTCCTCTTCATTGCCTCCTGCCCACTCGGAACACACCACAGCTCTGCAGCCAAGACTCCCTGAACCCACCCGGGCCCTGCTATCAGCCTCATCATTATACATTAAGTAAATTCAAACAACTTATGTTTATTATTCAGCACATAAACCTAAACTTGTTGCCTCATCCTTTCATCATCTGGCCCCCCCTCTACCTGGGCCACCTGCTTCTCGCTGATCCTCTGGGCGCGCCAGACCCCTCACCTCCCCCTGCAGACGAGCTCTTGCTCAGGGTTCCTTCAAGCCTCTGTGGAAGGAAAACGGCCTCATGCTTTCTTTAAACTGGCCCTCCTTATATTGACTTCACGTAAGTATTCTTACTCCCTGTTTACCAGAACAAGAGATTCCCAAAGCAGAGAAATCACGCACATTCAGTGACAGCAAAACACTGCTCAAGTGCTTACTTGGCATCTTTCTGGTCTTCCAAGGCAGAGGTGTCAACACGTAGCCATCTTTGTAAGCAATGACTGTCAGGCTGAGCCCTGACTTATACGGCACTTTGATCAGCGCGGCCCCATTGTTCTTGGTCACTGTGGAATTCGTCTTCGTGTAGTTCACAAACACTTCCACCACGGCTCCGCTCAGGTGCTGACGACTGATGACGTCATTCACCTGGACTTTCAGCGTAAACACAGACACTGGAAGAGAAAAGAGCCAGAAATTGCAGCATGTTAGATCCTAGAACGCATACGTCTGCTATTCCTTAACAGTACAAAACTTGATAAATTTTAGAAATATATATGGTGGATGGACAGAGGCGTAAAAACATTCTGACAAATTCATTATTCTTCCTAAAACTGAATTTGTTACTAGTAAGACGCAGTATTAGTACTCCATTTTTTTTCTTTTTTGCCAGTTAAAAGGAGAAGAAAGGGGAGAGTGAATAACAAAAAGAGGTTCTTACTTCAGAAAACTACATTTTTACTTTGCCTAATTCTAATGCTATCAAGTTAGGTAGATTTAATGCCAATTCAAAATGTACTCAAAGTTCTTAAACTAAAATGTGATCTCACCAAACCCGTTAGTGCCCGACTAGCTCCTTTATTTTGTTCTGCTGTCTGGAAAGCAAGGGATGTGTCTCAGTTCCAAATTACAAAACATCACCACAAAATCTTTAAAATACAAAGTATTACTCATTAAATATATAAGAAAACATACTAAGATAAGAAATTGAGGAAAATAAGAATTAAAGGTTTTTTTCTAAACCTCCAGCCTTACAGGGCTCAACAATGTGTTCATGGATTTGCCAATGATAATGTCTGGTTAAAAAAGAACTTGTATCACCAGGGAAATGCTTTTGCAAAGACTGTCACAACACCTTTGCCAAAGCTGCCTCCTCTTCCACTATAAATGGGCTTTGGAGTCAAAGTCCGTCTCTGCCATTCCCTGGACCATTCAGGAGAACAGTAACTACTTTGAGGTAATAAAATGAAATAATGCAATGTGCTCAGCACAGTTCTTGGTTGTCAGTATTGTAAGTAAAAATGGTTATTCTGCAACTGGAGACCACAGAGTACAGTGATAAGAAAATAATACCTTGAGGACTCATTATGCTGCTCTGCATTTGCGTAAAATCATTTTACTCAAAATAATTATCAAGAACATATCAGGTAAAAGGCCATGGCAACCGTGCTACCAAATCATTGTTATGCCTTACCTATTCTAATTTTGTTGAAGTAAACGGACTTTAAAAACTGCTTTGGGATGATAACAAAGACATTTTAAATACAAATAGAACTATAATAATCTCCCAGTCCTAGGGAAAGTGAGGTTCAGGAAGCTAGAGAAGAGCTCTGATTCTTTCAAGAATCAAAAAATGAGGTTATTTGTTATCCAAACACTGCCCTTTTATATATTCAAACATATTTTAGTATATTTCATCTCATATGTGATAATTATAACCATAATTAGAACTAAAATATTTGGAGGGTTAATGAGTCAGGCATTTTGTTCATTTTTAAGTGCGGCAACCTATTTGCTCTTCAAAAATCTTCATTAGAGAGATACTACTGGTTTCTTCATTTTATATATAGGTACCTGCAGGTTAGAGAGGTCTGTAAATCAGCCATGGGCGAACCCATAGTAGACGGAACAGGACACAAACTTGGAACCTCTCCTCCTCAAAGCTCGTGCTCCTAAACCAATGGGGTGACAACTGCCTGATTATACTCTTAATGACCTAGTCCCAGTTTAGAGTATGGAGAGGGAAGAATTAATTAGGAAAAATAAGGAAGAGGGAGGATTATATCCTGGATAGCCACAACATTAAAATCAAGTTCCATTGGTCTGTCTGAAAAACTTAGTTTCCAAGACAACAATCTCATATATATTCAAACATAAATATGGAGAATAGATTACAAAGCAAAATATAGGAAGGTGAAGTTTACCCACACCTCTGCTTCCTCCGCATTTTTAATAATAGCCATATGGGAGGTTAAATAATTTGTGTGTAGTCATTACTTTTAACAGATAAATTCAGGAGCATCTGGTACTAAAAGGTCAGCTAAGCCTCGGGCCTTAACTCTCCCTGTTCCTCAAATTATTTAAATATTTTCCCATCATATCAAAAGGTCAGCCCATTACTCTGATTTCACTCTAAAATAAAATCATGTGACAAAAACCAAAATATGAAGAAGGGCTAGGAATAAATATATGTTCCTGATACCAAGCCTTGTATGTATATTACCACAAAATCTCAATCTACCTTTGTAAAATATATAATAACTGTCCATTTTACTGAGGAAGATATGAGGATGCAGACAGGTAATCTGAACTGCCCCAAATCTCACAGATACTAAGAGGCTGTGTCAGCCTTCGAGTGTCCCTGTGAATGACTCCAAAGCCATCTTTATACCATGTAACAGTCTTGGGATCACACTAAAATTAATTCAAGGACTATATGATGACATAGAGAACTTGAGAACTCAAATTCTTATATAACATCAATTAAAAGAATTGATGTTTGTCCACCCCTACAAATGCACATTCGTGCTAAATCACAGCCTCAAGACTCAAATGGGAAATATAACTCTCGGGTACAAAAAATAAAAGACGGTAATATATGTGACATGATGGGCTCCTAAACCACATGTACTTGAATAGGTCCACCTAGTACAAAAATTTATTTATGTGTAGAGGACAAGTAGCTGCTGCTCAGTTCAAAATAATTCTCCTGGCCACAGGCCCCTAATGCCCTAGATGGAATTTATTGAACTACTGGCACTAAGAGGGGCCAGAAGGATCCTGCAATGATGCTGTGCGACAAGATACACAGAAGCTAACGGTTGCTGGAACCGAATCATCTTAGAGAGACAGTCTACAAGCTCCTACCAGTGTTTCCCAAAGTCCCCTGGTCCCTCCCTTCTGCAGCTGGGTGTGCAGCCCTTCCTGCTGATCTGTGAGCTACATTATAATCCCTCCCTTTATTTCTCATAGCCAGAGTCAGGTTTGTAGCTTGCTTCCCAAGTAAGCACCTTGAATGATACAGGGTACAACTGTAAATGCAGGATGTCTTATTTAATGAGCTACTCTCCTTTATAAGACAAGGCAAAAGAAGAAAGGATAATGTACCAAAATTAGGAATATGAGAGGGAGACCTCACATAAGTAAAAGGAACTTAAGATTCTCTACTAAACTTGATAGTCTTTTCAAATCAAACGTTCCTACAACGGTTCCTGCAACAGCATACTCAGGAATAAGACTCAGTTGGGAATTTTTGTTAATTTATTTGCTCCAAAGATTCATTTCAGAAATTCTCAGAGCCTTTGGATTTATAAACTCCAATGTGTTAGGATGATCTTAAGCTGAATTCATTTTTTAAAAACTATGTATATTCCATCTGTTTAATTCCTTGTAAAAAGTACAGTTGCCAAAAATAAGACACACTGAAACCTCCTGACAGTCTGAAGCTGGGCTGATTCCATAAAACGTTTTCTAAAACATTTTCTTATCCAGAATGGAAGGTTTCATTATTTCACATTTCATATAATACATGTGATGAGAAATAAGTATCAAATTCAGAAAAAAAATGATTTGCAAAGGTTAAATATTGGCATCAAAATTACAGTCTCCCTCTCTGAGGAGATTCCCTAATATCTGTATCTTAGTTCATCCCCTAGACTTAGCACATGATGTAGGCCTGGCCAGTAAGGGCTCTCTCTACTTCAAATTGGAAAAAACTAATGATATTTTCATGATATACACCCACCAGGTCCTGTGCTAGAAACTTTATACATGCTTTCCAATTTCTCCCTAATACAAACCTACGAAACATTTCCCCTGTTTTAAAACCACACAATGGAGGCTATAACTGCACAATTAAGGATACAGGCAGTGTTAACAGATGAGTTCATCTGACTCCAAGTCCCCATGCGTGGTACCCCACACATCTCTCACTGAAAAGCTCAGGACGTGGATTCCATCACATTCACCAGCTTGTTTCTTTCCTCCCACCCAGTGCAGGGAAGGAAGTGCTCCCTCACTGGTCCCCTTGTCCCCGTCCCTTCATCTGGTCCCAGCATAAACAGCAGCAAAACAGTGTAAAAGAAAAACAACAAACAAGCAAAACAAAACAAACTCAGCTAAAAGCCTGCTCACAGCAATTAAAGAAGCATGAGTAACTCTTTTCCCTCCAAATAAAAGAAAAAGTTACAAAGAACAGCCTGCCCACAACTTAAATAGGATGGTTCTGACTTCAGTGATGTCAGCAGTTCAGCGGGCACACAGCTGGCAGCCAGAAGCAATATGTTTCCATAAAAAGCTGCCTCACCAGTTCTCTACTCCAACAAAAATACTTTGGCATTTAGATTGGGCAGATTTCTGTGATTAAACATGTGATTTTCAACGGGTGGTACTTTTGTCTCTATAATCTACCTACACCTCTCCACTGTATTTTTCCCAGTCTTCCATGCACTTACTATTTTCTCTGTCACTTAATTACAATCATTATGTTTTGCCCACTTAATCTGCTTTTCAGCATGTCACATTGGTTTAAAAGTGGTTCAGTATCAAATGACTTCAACTGCACCCTTCGAAAACATATAATCTAAACGTTGAGAGAAACAAAACTAAAACACACATCAATGAGCATGGTCCTGAGGCCACAGGGAAAATTTTATTTCACAATTAGAAGCAATGTTTACTAAAAATCACTAAATTCAAAAGGCTAATAAATATGTGTAAAGAAATGTTCTTAAAATGCATATTAGAACCAACACTATATTATGGTTTTGCAATAGGATATAGATGGGTAACTCAAAATGTAGGAAGGGTTAAAAAAAAGTACTACTAACTATATACTTGGGTGACATCTAGGGTTTGAAGTGGGGTAGGCTGATAAATTACAATCCTGCTCCTCTTCAAGAGAACTGATATCACCTTATTATGTTGTTACCATTACTTTGGTTACAACTGTGCCCATGGACAAGCCACCTTATTTTCAGATTTCTCCAGTACAAAATTAGCCTGTTTCTTCCATTACATTTCTTTTCTTTTTTTCACGCTTTTTATTTTTTATTTTTATTTATTTTTTTAAGTTTATTTTGGGGTTGGTGGCGGGGACCTGATGAAGGGGTAGTTTAATAACCGTAATATTGCACATGTAATTGTAGATTAATGATAATAAAATAAATTATATTTTAAAAAAAGTTTATTTTGATATCATTAATCTACAATTAAATGAGTAATATTATGGTGATCACACTACCCCCTTCATCAGGTTCCCCCCCCCCCAACCCCATTACAGTCACTGTCCATCAGCGTAGTGAGATGCCATAGAGTCACTACTTGTCCTCTCTGGGTTGTACATCCCTCCCCGTGCCCCCCTAACATTACATCTGCTAATCGTAATGTCTCTTCTTCTCCCTTGCCCCTCCCGTCCCACCCATCCTCCCCAGTCCCTTTCCCTTTGGTAACTATTAGTCCGTTCTTGGGTTCTGTGAGTCTCCTGCTGTTTTGTTCCTTCAGTTTTTTTTCTTTGTTCTTATACTCCACATATGAGTGAAATGATTTGGTACTTGTCTTTTTCAGCTTGGCTTATTTCAATGAGCATAATACCCTCTAGCTCCATCCATGTTGTTGCAAATGGTAGGATTTGTTTTCTTCTTATGGCTATATAATATTCCATTGTATTATGTACCACCTCTTCTTTATACATTCATCTACTGATGGACACTTAGGTTGCTTCCATTTCCTGGCTGTTATAAATAGTGCTGCAATAAACATAGGGGTGCATCTGTCTTTTTCAAACTGGGCTGCTGCATTCTTAGGGTAAATTCCTAGGAGTGGAATTCCTGGGTCAAATGGTAGTTATATTTTGAGTTTTTTGAGGAACCTCCATACTGTTTTCCACAATGGTTGAACTAATTTGCATTCCCACCAGCAGTGTAGGAGGGTTCCCTTTTCTCCACATCCTCGCCAACATTTGTTGTTGTTTGTGTTTTGGATGTTGGCCATCCTCACTGGTGTGAGGTGATATCTCATTGTGGTTTTAATCTGCATTTCTCTGATGATTAGTCATGTGGAGCATCTTTTCATGTGCCTGTTGGCCATCTGAATTTCTTCTTTAGAGAAGTGTCTATTCATGTCCTCTGCCCATTTCTTAATTGGATTATTTGCTTTTTGTTTGTAGAGGTGCACGGGTTCTTTATATATTTTGGATGTCAACCCCGTATCGGATACGTCATTTATGAATATATTCTCCCATACTGTAGGAAGTCTTTTTGTTCTACTGATGGTGTCCTTTGCTGTACAGAAGCTTTTAAGCTTGATATAGTCCCACTTGTTCATTTTTGCTTTTGCTTCCCTTGCCCGGGGAGATATGCTCATGAAGAAGTTGCTCATGTTTATGTCCAAAAGCTTTTTGCCTATATTTTTTTCTAAGAGTTTTATGGTTTCATGACTTACATTCAGGTCTTTGATCCACCTTGAGTTTACCTTTGTGTATGGGGTTAGACAGTAATCCAGTTTCATTCTCTTACATGTAGCTGTCCAGTTTTTCCAACACCAGCTGCTGAAGAGGCTGTCATCTCCCCAATGTATATCCAAGGCTCCCTTATCAAATATTAATTGACTGTATGTGTTTGGATTGATGTTTGGATTTTCTATTCTATTCCACTGATCTGTGGGTCTGTTTTTGTGCCAATACCAAATTGTCTTGTTTACTGTGGCTTTGTAGTAGGGCTTGAAGTCAGGGAGCGTAATTCCCCCCGTTTTATTCCTCCTTCTCAGGATTGCTTTGGCTATTCGGGGTCTTTTGTGGTGCCATATGAATTTTAGAATTATTTGTTCCAGTTCATTGAAGAAAGCTGTTGGTAGTCTGATAGGGATTGCGTTGAATCTGCAGATTGCTTTGGGTAGTATAGCCATTTTGACAATATTTATTCTTCCTAGCCAAGAGCATGGGATGAATTTCAATTTGTTAGTGTCCTCTTCACAATTTCTCTTAGGAATGTCTTGTAGTTTTCAGAGTACAGGTCTTTCACTTCCTTCGTTTTGTTTATTCCTAGGTATTTTATTCTTTTTGATGCAACTGTGAATGGAATTGTTTTTCTGATTTCTCTTTCTGTTAGTTCATTGTTAGTGTATAGGAAAGCAACAGATTTCTGTGTGCTAATTTTGTATCCTGCAACTTTGCTGAATTCAGATATTAGTTCTAGTAGTTTTGGAGTGGAGTCTTTAGGGTTTTTTATGTACAATATCATGTCATCTGCAAATAGTGACAATTTGACTTCTTCTTTACCAATCTGGATGTCTAGTATGTCTTTGTGTTGTCTGATTGCAGTGGCTAGGACCTCCAGTACTATGTTGAATAACAGTGGAGAGAGTGGGCATCCCTGTCTTGTTCCCGATTTTAGATGAAAAGCTTTCAGCGTCTCGCTGTTAAGTATGATGTTAGCTGTGGGTTTGTCATATATGGCCTTTATGATGTTGAGGTACTTGCCATGTATACCCATTTTGTTGAGAGCTTTAATCATGAATGGATGCTGAATTTTGTCAAATGCTTTTTCAGCATCTATGGAGATGATCATGTGGGTTTTCTTCTTTTTATTGATGTGGTGGATGATGTTGATGGATTTTTGAATGTTGTACCATCCTTGCATCCCTGGGATGAAGCCCACTTGATCATGGTGTATGATCCTCTTTGATGTATTTTTGAATTCGGTTTGCTAATGTTTTGTTGAGTATTTTTGCATCCACGTTCATCAGGGATATTGGTCTGTAATTTTCTTTTTTGGTGAGGTCTTTGCCCAGTTTTGGTATTAGAGTGATGCTGGCTTCACAGAATGAGTTTGGAAGTATTCCCTCCTCTTCTATTTTTTGGAAAACTTTAAGGAGAATGGGTGTTATTTCTTCTCTATATGTCTGGTAGAATTCAGAGGTGAATCCATCTGGTCTGGGGGTTTTGTTCTTGGGTAGTTTTTTGATTACCGCTTCAATTTCGTTGCTGGTGATTGGTCTGTTTAGTTTTTCTGTTCTTCCATTACATTTCAAGCATCTACAATAATTTAATTTAATATAAAACAAAATTTTTCCTCTCTAGGAGTACAATGCTAAAAACATGCTAGGTATATAAAATTTTTTTAAGAAAGATTACAGATCAAATTTTAAAAATAAAATACTTTAACACTGAAATAAATACAAAAACTGAGGTTTATGCATTCTAATGAGATCTAGACAAAAAATGAAGAGCATAAAAATATAGTGGAATGAAATGATTGGGAACAATTAGAAATGTTCCCCTACATTAATTCATCTAACAAATGTTGACCAGATCTTCACTAATCAGGTATTGGAATACAAGCATCACTGAGACACAGTCTTGCCTTGAGGAAGTTTATTCTGAGAGGAAATAATATGTAAAAACATAGTACTTCAGAATTAACTGACACTACCATAAAAGGAGGTTAAAAAAATTTTAAACAGACAACTTTCTATAGTGCCTAATGTAGTCTTCTATGAAATTATGTAGAAATTAATTAGAATCAATTCCTATAATAAGTATCAATTTCAAAGAGATACCAAAAGCTTCTTTAGAGCAAAGGACACCACCAGCAGAACAAAAAGGCAGCCTTTAGTGTGGGACAACATATTCATAAATGATTTACTGATAAGGGGTTAATATCCAAAATATAAAGAGCTATGCCTCAACACCAAAAAAATACAAATAACCCGATTAAAAAATGGGCAGAAGACCTGAACAGATATTTATAGAGAGAAGAAATACAGATAGCCAACAGGCACATGAAAAGATGCTCCACATCAAAAGAATCCACTCCAAAACTACTAGATCTAATATCTGAATTCAGCAAAGTTGTAGGATACAAAATTAATAAACAGAAATTTGTTGCATTCCTATATACTAACAATGAACTAGCAGAAAGAGAAATCAGGAAAAAATTCCATTCACAATTGCATCAAAAAGAATAAGATACCTAGGAATAAACCTAACGAAGGAAGTGAAAGAAAGACCTATACTCTGAAAACTACAAGACACTCCTGAGAGAAATTAAAGATACCAATAAAAGGAAACACATCCCGTGCTCAAGGATAGGAAGAATTAATATTGTCAAAATGGGCATCCTGCCTAAGCAATCTGCAGATTCAATGTAATCCCTATCAAAATACCAACAGCATTCTTCAATGAACAAGAGCAAATAGTTCTAAAATTCATATGGAACCACAAAAGACCCTGAATAGCCAAAGCAATCCTGAGAATGAAGAATAAAGCAGGGGGGGGGATTATGCTCCCCATCTTCAAGCTCTGCTACAAAACCACAGTAATCAAGACAATTTGGTACTGGCAGAAGAACAGACCCATAGATCAATGGAACAGAATACAGAGCCCAGGGATAAACCCAAGCATATATGGTCAATTAATATACAATAAAGGAGCCATGGATATACAATGGGGAAATGACAGCCTCTTCAGCAGCTGGTGTTGGCAACACTTGACAGCTACATGCAAGAAATGAAACTGGATTACTGTCTATCCCCATACACAAAAGAAAACTCGAAATGGATCAAAGACCTAAATGTAAGTCATGGAATCTTAAAACTCTTAGAAGACAACATAGGCAAAAATATCCTGAATATAAACATGAGCAACTTTTTCCTGAACGCATCTCCTCAAGCAAGGGAAACAAAAGCAAAAATGAACACATGGGACTATATCACACTAAAAAGCTTCTGTACAGCAAAGGACACCATCAACAGAACAAAAAGGCATCCTACAGTATGAGAGAATATATTTGTGAACGACATATCCGACAAGGGGTTAACATCCAAAATATATAAAAAACTCACATGCCTCAACAACCAAAAAACAAATAACCCGATTAAAAAATGGGTGGGGGATACGAACAGACACTTCTTCAAAGACGAAATTCAGATGGCCAACAGGCACATAAAAAGATGCTCCACATCACTAATTATCAGGGAAATGCAAATAAATACCAAAATGAGATATCACCTCACACCAGTTAGGATGGCCAGTATCGAAAAGACTAACAACAACAAATGCTGGCTAGGATGTGGAGAAAGAACCTCCTACACTGCTGGTGGGAATATAAGCTAGTTCAACCATTGTGGAAAGCAATATGGAGGTTCCTCAAAAAACTAAAAATAGAAATAGCATTTGATCCGGAAATTCCACTCCTAGGAATTTACCCAAAGAATATAATTTCTCAGATTCAAAAAGACGTATGCACCCCTGTGTTTATTGCAGCACTATTTACAATTGCCAAGATATGGAAGCCACCTAAGTGTCCATCAGTAGATGAATGGATAAAGAAGATGTGGTACATATACACAATGGAATACTATTCAGCCATAAGAAAGAAACAAATCCTACCATTTGCAACAGCATGGATGGAGCTGGAGGATATTATGCTCAGTGAAATAAGCCAGGCAGAGAAAGACAAGTACCAAATGATTTCCCGCATCTGTGGAGTATAACAATGAAGCAAAACTGAAGGAACAAAACAGCAACAGACTCACAGACCCCGAGAAGGGACTAGCGGTTACCGAAGGGGAGGGGTGGGGGAAGAGGGGTGGGTGTGAGGGAGGGAGAAGGGGATTGTGGGGTGTTATGATTGGTACACATGGTGTGTGTGGGGTCACGCGGAAGACAGTGTAGCTCAGAGAAGACAAATAGTGACTCTGTGGCATCTTACTACACTGATGGGCAGTGACTGCAATGGGGGAGGACACGATAATATGGGTGAATTATGGGTGAATGTAGTAACCACATTGTTTTTTCATGTGAAACGTTCATAAGAGTGTATATCAATAATACCTTAATTAAAAAAAAATCTTTAGTAGAGACAAAACAATCATGGTTTCACTAAAGAGAATATCAATTCCCAACTGTTTAGCCTGGCATTCAAAATCTGTGATCTGGCCACCACGTCCCTTTCCAGCCATATCTAATTATATATTTTTATCAGGGATTGGCAAACTACAGCCAGCAGTCCAACTCTGACTCACCACCTATTTTTGTAAGGAAAGTTTTACTGGAACTCTGCCACATTATGCGTTTATGTACTGCCTATGGCTGCTTTTGCTACAACAGCAGAGTGGATAGTTGTGCCAGAGACCACATGGCCAGCAACGACGAGCAGTTATTATCTGGCACTTGACAGGAAACGTTTGCCAACCTCTGCTCTATATCATCACATAAGTGGGTCACTGGTCCTTAACCAAGACCAACCCAGTTTCCTGCTACTTTATTCACTTTTTTCTTTATTGTTAAAGTCCCCTGTTTTTTTATCCTCTACTTGCTACGATCCTATTCTTCAAAGTTTAATTCAAAACCCACCCCCTCCAAATAAAGGTGCCCTTTCCACAGTCATGTGGTATCTTCTCTTCTGACTAGTTGAATGGTATATGATGTACTCTGATTTATGTTTTGTCTTCTGTGTATTTGTCCTGGCAAGAGTAAGTTCCTTGATAGCCAATATTGTTTCAAACTCAGCCTTGTGTTTTGCCTTAGTTTAGTAAGGGGTTCAGCCATCTCTTGAGTAAAGGATTCTAGATTAACTGAACAAGGGTGGGGAGGAAGTTAGGAAGACAAGAAAATCT
Organism: Smutsia gigantea; assembly: GCA_032199065.1. Lineage (NCBI taxonomy): Eukaryota > Metazoa > Chordata > Mammalia > Pholidota > Manidae > Smutsia > Smutsia gigantea. Next base: position 15,667 of record JAVSCE010009209.1, read on the forward strand.
GGAGAAAGAAGGAAGGCAGAAAGGTAGAGAAAGGAGTAGAGAGAAGATCGGAAGTGGCCAGGCACTCGGGGAGAAAGCAAGGACTTCTACAGAGGCCACCTGATGTCACAGTCACTTTCTTTCCAGCCCCAGGTTTTGGTGAAATTTTGAACATAATCCCACGGTTACCAGAAAGAAATATTTTATATTATTACAATAATCACAGTAACTAATAAATATTGATTCCTTTTTCTTTTGTAAATTATTACTTTTCCTTTGAAATTTTTCATGAGAATAAGTTGGAAGTTACTCCAGAATACATAAGAAGTAAAACTTGCTAAATAAATACAGTGTAGCTGTACTAAATTTAGTTTTTACTTTAGATTGAATTTAAAATTTTTTACTTTTACTATTACAAAACAATACCAACACAGTCTTATAAATTCTTGCTCCCCGGGAACCAACAATTTCCTTGTTTAATTGGAGGGAGGGCTGAAAGTTTAGAAAAGAGCAAAGACAACAAAGGAGCTTAGAAAGGACCATATTATTCCACACTCTGTAAAGCAGAATGGAAAGAAAGGGCCTCAACAGCTTAATCTTAACTGCATTTCAAATATGGACACAGGTTCCTTCTTTTAAAGGAACAAAGGATGCAGAATTAAAAAAAAAGAAAAAAAACATCACTAAAATAGAAAAGCCTTCTTCTCATTACTTAAGGACCAGATTGGGTCCCCGATTCTTATTGGCTCTAGAGTTTAAAAGGAAAAAAATTTGTTAAGTCTGTGCCTGTTTGAAGCAAAAACGAATTTATTTGCAGTAAGTTCATCACAGAGAAAATGTAAAATGTAAGAAGAAATTACAGAGATAGAATAAGGACATGATTTTCAAAGGCGAAAAAAATACATGTTTTCCCCATTAGGACTGGAGGATTAAATGACTGTGATTCACCAAAACTAATGAAATGAGGAACATAAAAAGAATCCTTACAACTTAAGCACATTGCAGCAGCTCAGTAGGGAACAAATGAGAAAGCTGAGCTGTCAGCAAGCATTTGGACTCAGTTCCTTTTTGCCTACCCAAAGGGCCCTTTCCCTCAGTGGAAATAAATCAAACTGATTCAAGCTCCTAAAACACATGACCCTAGCTCGGTCCACAGCCATTTCGTACCCTGACTTTCATCTTTTCTTCCCAATTTTTCATCCTGCCTCAGAAAACTGACAATTACTCATGCACAAATGCACTCAACATACATTCAAAGTACACTATACAGGGAAGCACTAAACGTGGAGCAACGAGAACGCTACAGCCCAGCGAGGAGAAGGTAAGGGGCACTTTTAAATTTAAATGTTTGAAAAGCCATTGTTCCTGGCTGCCGCGGATATGCTGGGCACCTAACTCAGACTAAGTGGAGGAGGGGGCTCCTTTTTGGAGGTGAAACAGACTTGTGTTTTGAACAAGGGGTACTGGGGGTGGGGCACGAAGAACGTAGCTCCTGAAATCTGGAATTCAATCACCACCCTTCTCAAGACAGCTCAGACGTCTCTTCCACCCAGCACGCCTGGTCCGGGGCAGGAGGGAATGGGGGGTGAGAGGAGGGTTAGTGTTCCCCCTCCCTTGTGTGTTTCACAGCTCAGTTCTGAATCGGGGTCATGTTTGGCATCACAGATGAAAATAGAGAGAAAGAAGCAACTTTGTTTTTTTCCTGAAGGAACTCAGCACATTTTTTTAAAGACTGAGAAAAAAACAATGTGAAGAATATGTGAACACTATGCCAAAAATAGAAATAAGTGAGCTGAGAAAACGTGACCAGTAGCTATTCCTCCTCAGAGGGAAGATAGGAATTTAGCGACCTGCCCAGCGAGCGTGCGCTCACAGGCATCGTCCCCTACCTTCCCGAGTGTCCTGCCCGACCATGGGCCTCCCTGTGTCTCTGAGCTCGCTCCCCCACCCTCACTCCTGCCGAACCATACCCGCCCCTGGGCGCTTCCCCGAGCAGGAGGCGTGCTCCCTTCCACCCCCGGGGCTCGGCACAGGAGGTCCCTACTGCTTAGAATTCTTCTCCCCCAGATACCCAAATGGCTTACTTCCTCGCCTCTTTAAACTCTTTGTGAAAACGAGGCGTCTCATGACTAGCACCCGCCAGCCTTACCCTATGTTTCTGCTATTTACCAGAAGGACTCACAACACTCAGTGGCAGGTCATACCCAGCACTAAGATTTATTACAGCAAAGGATGAAAAGTAAAAACAACATGAAAAATGAATGCATCAGCCAAGCCCAGAGGTCTGGCACTGGCTCCCAAGTCTCTCTCTCCTCTGCTAGAAATGCACAGGAAACAAGTCCTCTCTAGCTGTGAGCTGCAGGGAACCCTGCAAGGTGTCTCTAATGCAGGGAAGGCCAAGCAATCTCCAGGTCCAGGGCTATCGTGGGGGTGTTACTCACGCACACACATTGCTGTTATGTGACGTAGTAGTCGGAACATAGGACCATATATATCAGGTATCTATCATCAACTTGCTAAGTAATCCTAAAAAGTCTTGACAAGCTAGAAGAGCATGCCCCGTTGCTCCACGCAAACAGAGTGTCATTCATCAGGAACATGAAGAACATTAAAAAAGCCACACCAGGGGCCAGTCAAGGAGGCATCACGGCAACGGATCTGCTGCCCACACCCTTATCTATTTTTTCCACACTACCTCTTTACAAGCTATATAATTTACTCTATGTTCATTTTCTATTTCCCTTACTAGAAAGTTAGCTGTATGAGCCCATGAACTTTTTTACATTATCACTGCTGTATCCTCAAATGTCAATCCTTACTTTCAAATAAATGACTGAATTAATGAATTCTTTACTCTTTCATACTATTAAGTGAGACCCCTGCTTCAGAACCACTTAATTGCATGGGAGGATGCAAATGTGTGAAATGACGTAGATAAGCCTTGGAAGGTGGTACAAAGAGAAGAAGTGTAAGCAACCATTTCTATGCACAGAACATTCGTTAAGTTATGTACTTTAAGCAAAGTACAAATTATTTAATTCTTTATCACTTCTTTCTTCAGTAATTTCAACAGATTTATTCCTGTGATGTTGAGAAAGAACTTCAAAAAACAAGATTAAGCAACCATTGTTTTTCTTTAAAAAGCAGCTATATGAAGATTAAGTCCACCAATTATTATCCAACTTCAGGTAATTAGTTGGAAAAGTACTCTGGCATATCACCAAGAAACCGAAATTGAAGTTGGAAATAAAAATGGAAACAAGCAATATCATGAAAACAGAAAGACTGCTATAAGGGAAAAAGCCCCATTTTGGAAAGTAATTAAATTTTTAAATATGATATTTTTATAAAATCCCTTTCACACAGATTTAGATTTCTAATAAAACACTGTTTAAAATAAGTAATCTATGAGGAATCTGAGTAGCACATGTTTTCCTCCGAGGTGTTTCAAATACACTGATGATGGTGAATGGGATGGAGAGACAAGAACTTGGGAGAACCACCACTGAACGCTCCTCTCATGACTGTAACAAGGAAATCGGGTTAGATGGTTAGCTAGGGTATAGTACCCCGTTGCAGATAACTTAAGGACAAATTACTTGATTTGGACAGAGTACTCTAGCTTCCTTTGCAATTTAATGACTCAATGTTCTTACATATTCCCAATCTAGTATAATTGATGGATAGTCTGGAGACTTTAGGCCAAAAGGAGAACCAAGGTGTTGCTACTTATGTAGTTTATACCCTAAAAAAGATTTAGCATATCAAAACTGAAAATGTCCCCCCAAAGTTATCCCCAAAATATTTCCCACCTTTCTAAAACAGATGTAAAATTCCCAAACAGCACAGCAAATAATTGTAGAGTGTGATTACTATTTTTGAGCTAAGCAACTCTAGGCCAGGAGACTCTGGAATAAGAGAGAACTGACTGCTGAAGTCCAGGTTAACACATTTCTCCAGAATGGGATTTAAGGGAGTCAGCTGTACGAACTGCGATGGCCAGCAGCCTCCACCTTCCACCAAGAGACCTGCCAGCACTGCCCAAAGAACACCACCTCTACGCCCCATGCAACAGGACAGCCCAGTCCTCTCTACCTGCAGCAGTAAAGTTTTCTTTACCATTGCTTGTAAGATGCATTCAAATTTCAAAAACATCTCAGAATCAAAGCATGTGGTACGGTACTTATTAGTACAGTGTCTTGAGTCTAGTTATTTTTTGTAAGTACTTATTTTTAGTGTTGGCCCATTTTAATGCTGCAAAGAAACAGCGTGACTTGTCTTACAATGTATCACAGGCTTAGCCACTGAGTATCTATCTAAAGCAAACGACATAATCAACTAAAACTTAGTAAACACACCTTCTCTCGTACCTGCAACAGAAAAACATCAAAGCCCAAGATTTGAGGCCACACTGCCCAAATTGTGCTTGAAGCCACCAAAGCTGACACAAGAAATTCTCAGGAATGCCAGCAGATATTTTAAATTTTCACACAAGCACAATGACACTAACATCTGTTGGACACCACACAAATTCAGGAGAGTCCATAATTCAATGTACATACAGATCTTTGTAAAGTTGGGTGTTCAGTGACTGCTCTGATAAAAAGCAAACCCTAAGTGAAAATGAATGTTAAACAAGAGATGAAGATGGCAGTGTTCAATCTCCCTCCCAGGCTTGAGAAGTTGTGCAGTGTCTAACAAGAAAAACACATTCCATTAAGTAATTAGCAAGTATGTATATTTGTCTACCAAGTTAAGTTGTTTGGCCACAAAAAACCAAAATTACTGAGACATTAGGTGCTGTGAACAAAGGAAGTTTGGGCAGTCATGCTGCACACTTACTAAGCACCTATTAAATGCAAGACCTCTATTAGTCACTGTGAGATACTAAGTTAGTTGCCTTTAAATATGTACATGGGGGAAGCACATGGAAAGAGTGATGGTACCAAGAAAAGTGCATATAGTATTTGAGTTCAGAGAACTGTATAATTATTAAATGTTAAGCAAGAAATGGGTCATGTGTGAACTCAGTGTGCATCTTTCTAAATAGTGCCTGCTGACTTTAATGTCACACTAAGAACATTCCAGGAAACTTCTTTGAAAAAAACACATTTAGTATTGTAAACACATATGTGTCTACTTAATTATTTTCTGAATGCATGATTGATTGCTTGAATGAATAAATGAAACATTAAATAAAAATCTCACAAAACCTCAAGATTATCAGTTTGCATAATGTGTTACTGTTACCTTTTCCAGTATGCTCAAGTCTCTTGACCTAAGACAGTGGTTCTCAACCCTGTGTAGACATTAGAAACACCAAGGCAAACTTTTGCTATATTCCCATCCCCACTCCAATCCAATTAAGTCAGAATCACTGCAGACAGGGTCCAGGAAGTCACATTTTTAAAAGATACCGGATGCTTCTGTTCCCATCTGAGATGCTGCATTTCCCAGGGTTATGTCTCGGAGGCAATGAAGAATTAAGGCAGCAGACAGGAGTGCGGAGGAGCAACAACAAAGTTTTCATGGGGAACGAAAAGGGAAAAACTCCTGCTACCCAGGAGGGGCTCCAAGAGATACCATCTAGGTGGCTGGGTCTGAGACAGGGACCATGGGTGTAGTCAAGAGTAGGGTGAGGGCCTCCCGAAAAAGCAGGGCGGGATATTTACAGTCAGCAATATAACAGTGGGCAAAGAAGTCCCTTTTGAAACTCTATGTTAAGCATTATGCAAAGTCAAGGTCACACTAATCCTCTAGGATCAAGATACCAGACTAAGAATATAGACATCTTCAGTAAGGTCAGTTAAAAGTCAAAAGGCCAGGAGCAACTTGGCCTAGAATGATTGAGTGGTTTCACAAATAGGGAAGGGTATCACAGCATAACCCGTGACTTCACTGTAAACAGCCCTAGCAAGCAGAGAACCACCCAGCCCACCTTGAGGGCAGGGCAGGTGGTACAAGTCCACACCCCTAAGCCTTTTTTTCATGTTCTGGAAAAATCCTCATTTGCCTATAAAAACCCCTAGGACTTGTCCCCTCTGGCGTGAGCCGGGAGCTCTGTCCTTCCACTTTATCTCTAAATAAAAGCCTGTACCTGGCTCTCCTACCTTGGGTGTTTGCTAAGCTCACTCTTCGGCTTTGTGAACAAGAACCCCGGCATCAGGTCTAGGAGTTTATAAGCTTCTAGGAAGGAGGAAGTCCATACCCTGAGACCAAATAGACAACTGAACTAATGGCATCACAACTCACTCCCGATTGGCTGAAAGTACAATGCTCAATCTACATAGGGCAACTCATTCATGATTGGCTGAAAGTACAATGCTTCACTTGCATAGGGCATAATCAGTCTATCTGTCTAAGTGTACTTTTGAATGGCTGGGTTGGGTTGGAGCTTTTTGGAGGAAGAAGCCCCCGTAATTGGATGGGAGTTGCTGCTGGCACCAAGATGGAGATGTCCCATCTTCCAGGCCAGATTTTCCAGGAATGGGTTTTTTTGTTTACTGCAAAGCTTTTATGTTAGTTCCCCAGGGCCACAAGTTCTAGCTGCCTGCATCCCACTAACTCCTGTCTGATGAACATGTATCCTTGTGTAAGTCCGGGGAGAGGAAATCCCGGGACAAAACACCTCTAAAAACCGAAATCAGTCCAAGGGAGAAATAAAGTTTAAAATCCGTTTATTGCTTACAAGCTGCAGTCTCGGTCCTTCTCTCTTTCCTGCTGGAGCAGCCGCAAAACCGGCCCTCCCCTCACCTCCAGGTACAGATAAGCCCTGGGTTGCCCAGGTAATTACCCATCGATATGGAGATGAACTTCTCCACCCTTGAGGAAAGATGCAAATGCACTAAAGCCATACTTCTTTCCACCTCTGAACGCCTGTTGATATGCAGATGTTACAAAACCAGGAGAGAGAATCTGGAAATACCACAATTTTACCCACACCGTGGTATTAAATATTTTTCTAAATTACCATATTTCACAATTGCAGAACATTCTAAGGGCTGCTATTCATCTAACTATTCTCCTTTTAGTATATTATTTATTTATAATTTTTCACATTTACAAACAATGCTTTAATTAAAAATCCATGTACATTGATCTTCACCTGAATTTTCAATGATTTCTTTTTGAGGAGAAATAATAGGTCAAAGGTATGAACTATTTACACTTTCTTGATATATATTACTAAACTGCTTTCCAGAATATGATACCAATTCATACTGTAAACAGAAGTATTCATTTTATTTCAGTGTAGTTGATAATATCAACATGACTCTCCCTAGGGAGAATACTGAATATTTTTTTTCATGTTAGGTTTTGAAATCATTCCATTTTCCTTTAAATTTACCTTTCATTCCTAACACTGTTAGTTTTTTGGGGTTCTTTTCCCTTCATACCTCCTTGATAAGTTAAACAAACCTGTTAGGGAGAAAATTAAACTAACGATAACCCGACAAAGGACAATAGGAGCCCAACAGATATTCTTTTGTTGTTTTGGAATTGCATCGATGAATTCATAGACTTCATTCACAGTCAAGTAAAATGGAAAAGACTTAATAAAACATCCATATTCCCCTTTTATAAAAGGCTTTCTTTCCTTGTTCTGTGTTTAAACTGATGAAAAAACGGAACTTATTTAGAACCTGCCAGACACATACTTCAGGATGGTTTTTTAGAAAGGGTTTGAAATCTACAGTCAGCATCTCATTTAAGCAGATGAGATCCACCATTCTGGGAGAGTGGTTAGATTTAAAAAGACTGAGCCCCAGCATTTTCTCCAATGCTTCTGACACCCTAGTCAAATGTAGCATTTTTCCAGTAATCACACATCTGGAAGGAATACTGACCAGTAACTAGCAAGCCAGATGCTGGGAGAACATCAAGTGCCTAAAGCATTCGCACAGCATGAATTCCAGAGCATGAGTGGGATGCACTCTATCTACTATTAGCAGATAGCCAATATATTGCCAGGCCTGGAAATGTTAAGCAAAACAAATCATTCATTAATTTTTTTACTCAGTGAAAAAAAAACACCATGAAATTGAAAGACCTTCAAAGACAAAGCAAATATGACAATGCATATTCAGGATGTTTTTTGCATGAAAAAAGTTCCTTAGGCAGCATTGCAATATTTTTAAAAATCCAGGTATCAATTAAATTCACTTGAATAAACATTTATTGAATACTGACCAGGTATCAGGTAAAGTGCCAGGTCCAGTGGGTGCATATATCATAACTTTTATTTATTTAACACCTTCTTTGTGTCAGAAACTATGTTAAATTTTTATGTATTTTATTATATTTAAAATTACCCAGGTTCAAGTCTCAAGTAGTTCAAAATCCAATAGGAAAGGAATACAAAAGTGATATGAGCAAAGTATTAAGGGTATACAGAAAAGGGAAATATGAATTCTAAATGAGCAAATGTGGGATGTTTTCAAGTAGGAATTAACAGGCTGAACTTAAAAGAGGAGATAAATTTTAAAATGAGAGGCAAGGACACATTAGGAAGAAGGAACAGCATGAGAAAGGGCACCAAGGTTTAAAAGAAAGTAATTAATGCGGTGTTAAGGGAACGCCAGTCGGTTGTAGCAAGAAAGAAAAAGAGAGGCCAGGAAAACCAGATCTGACTGGCTCATTCCACCGTCTATGCAATGAACGGTTAAGCCGTGTGTGACCAGACATTTTAACAGATGTATGAAAAGACCTTTCTGGGAGCAATTTATAAGTGGACTTGGATAGTGAGAAACTGGAGATAGCTACTGAAATAGTTTAGGATCAAGTAAAGAAAGTCAAAATTAGAGCAGAAGCAGTGTAAAGAAGGATCAAAAGTGAAAACACTTAGGATCTGGCAACTGATGACACAATGTTGAGATGGAGGGAATTTAAGATGACATGAGGTTTCTGAGCTTCAGCCATGAGGCAAACAGAAATAATATTTTTATTTATCAATTATTTATTGAGTACCTGGTAACTGTCCATCAAGGTGATAGGCACTGACAGCCAAACAGAACAGGATCAGTAGTCCCTACTCTGCGGACTGGGAAGTCAGGTGGGAGGCCGCAGACCAATCAATAGGCCGTTTCAACTGAGAGCCAAGGGTGCTTCAGTGTGTTAAGTGCCGTGGAAACACAGAGCAGGGGCCAGTCCAGACCTGGCGACCCAGAATGGTTCCTGATGGAGGTGAAAGGTCAGCGAACACCAGGAAGCTCTTCTCATCTTAACAAGCAGAAGATTTCCAGGCAGGAGAGGGCAGGAATGGCTGACAGGAGAGCCTGCCTAGAGCACACGACGGAAGGGAGATGGAGAATGAGAAGAATGGTATCTGAACAGAAAAACCCAGCACAGGGCACTCACTGGCCTGAAAGAAACATAAATTAAATGGGCTTTCAAAGTTTGCCCATCCTGAGGACCACAATATAGCTCCACTAAAGATCTCCTCTCTTTATACCAGAGCAGCAATTCTTTACTCTTTAATCTCTCTTCATCTCCACCACCACCCCAACCATCACACACATACACAAATGCATGTACCCATAAATATGCAAATATTTTGCATGTAATTTCACTGGGCTCAAAGAATCCCCAAAACTAGATTTCTAAATATTGCTAGAAACATCAGCATGTTCCCTGCTTCACATGCTTTTAAAACAAGAATGATTGTTGTAACTATCACTGCTGATTTCAGAAATGTGCTTTAACTTTACAGGTAAACACGGGTCATCTTCCCAGAGAGGCTGTATAGTCTATTCGAAAGGCCAAAAAGCCAGAGTCGCCATCGCAGCTCCAATTCTCAACTAGTACGATTGCGACAAGCCGCACAGCCAGCTTGTGCCTGAATTTCATCCATGAAATGAGAACAGTAACAGCACCTCACTAACAGACACACCTCACGAGGTTGGGGGATTACATGCAATAATAAACACAGTGCTTATGGCAACATCCGGCCCTGAGTATTACTAGTTTAATATTATTACCATACTTACAAATTTTTTTAGCTTCTGAATATGTCTCCTCTCATAATTCTTGAAGAAATGCCCTAACTTTACCAACACCTCTCTCAGAAAAGTTAGCACATCTTATACATATTTTAGTTAGTATAATTTGGGCTTTCTGGAAATTCTCCTTTCACTTTCATAGTAATAATAACAATAATAATAATTTTTCTTTCACTTTAATAAGTTATGAGGCCATTTCTATGAAACTAAACAAACTCAATAAAATATTCATGTGAAAGACAAGTTATATAAATATAATGACTTGGATAATATTTACTAAAAAGTCAGAGCAAATTTTGATAAATAATCCACACTGTGACTTACCAAATTGAAAAAAAAACCTTTTTTTTATTACTTCTGTTAGGCAAAGATCTTAATCATACATCTTAGCCTTCATTTAACTGATCTGGAATGAACTGGATAGAAAAAGAAGTCTAATTCAAATAATTTTTATGTATTTAATAAACATTTACTAAGCAAAAAATGTTTACATTGGGATGAATAATAATACTTTTGCCTCCTGGATAGAAAGTGTCACTGAGGAGGTAATTGCTGAGAACTTCCCAACCTGAGGAAGAAGATAGTTTCTCAAGCCATGGAGGTGCACAGATTTCCCAACACAAGGGACCCAAGGAAGACAACATCAAGACATATAATAATTAAAATGGCAAAATGAAGGATAAAGACAGACTTTTAAATACAGCTAGAGAGAGAAAAAAGTTCACATACAAAGGAAAACCCATCAGCCTATCATCAGACTTCTCAACAGAAATCTTAAATGCCAGAGGAAGTGGCATGATATATTTAATGCAATGAAGCAGAAGGGCCTTAAAGCAAGAATACTTTTCCTGGCAAGGTTATCATTTGCATTAGAAGGAGGGATTAAACAATTTGCAGATAAGCAAAAGCTGAGAGAATTTACCTCACACAAAGCACCTCTACAGTGCATTTTGGAGGGACTCTTATAGATGGAAGTGTTCCTAAGGCTAAATAGCTGTCACCCAAGGGAAGAAAAAGAGTACAGAATGTGATTGATAACATATAAAGAATGGAGGCGGAAGAAAAAGGAGGAAAAAACAAAAAAGAACGTTTAGGTTGTGTTTGTAATAGTATACGAGCTAACTTAAATTAGATTGTTAGATTATACGGGAATTGCCCTTGAAACTAAGAATTGCCTTTGGTAACCACGAATCTAAAGCCTGCAATGACAATTAGTACATACCTATCGATAAGCACCCTAAATGTACATGGTCTGAATGCACCAATGAAAAGACATACAGTTACTGAAAGGATAAAAAACAAGACCCTTCTATATGCTGCCTACAAGAGACTCACTTCAAACCAAAAGACATACACAGACTGAAAGTAAAGGATATGGAAAAACATATTTCATGCAATTAATAGTGAGAAAAAGCAGGAGTTGCAGTACTTCTATCAGACAATAGACTTGAACACAGAGAAAGTCACAAGAGAAAGAAGGACATTACATAATTACAAAAGGGTCAGTCCAACAAGAGGATATAACTATTATAAATATCTATGCACACAACACAGGATCACCTACATATGTGAAACAAATACTAACAGAATTAAAGGGGGTAATAGAATGCAATGCATTCATTTAGGAGACGTCAACACACCACTCACTCTAAAGGACAGATCAACCAGACAGAAAATAAGTAAAGAGACAGAGGCACTGTACAACATATTAGAAGAGATGGACCTAACAGACATCTACAGAACACTTCATCCAAAAGCAACAGGATACACATTCTTCTCAAGTGCACATGGAACATTTTCAAGAATAGATCATATACTAGGCCACAAAAAGAGCCTCAGTAAATTCAAAAAGATTGAAATTGTACCAACCAGCTTCTCATGTCACAAAGGTATGAAACTAGAAATAAATTACACAAAGAAAATGAAAAAGCCCACAAACACATGGAGGCTTAATAACATACTCCTAAATAATCAATGGATCTATGACCAAATAAAAACAGACATCAACCAACATATGGAGACAAATGATAACAATAATTCAACACCGCAAAATCTGTGGGATGCAGAAAAGCTGTGCTAAGAAGGAAATATACTGCAATACAGGCCTACCTCAGGAAAGAAGAACAATCCCAAATGAACAGTCTAAACTCACAATTAATGAAACTAGAAAAGGAAGAACAAATGATGCCCAAAGTCAGTAGAAGGAGGGACATAATAAAGATTAAAGCAGAAATAAATAAAATTGAGAAGAATAAAACAATAGAATCAATGAAAGCAGAAACTGGTTCTTTGAGAAAATAAACAAAATAGATGAACCCCAAGCCAGACTTATCAAGAAAAAAATAGAGTCTACACACATAAACAGAATCAGAAATGACAAAGGAAAAATCATTAAGGACACCACAGAAATACGAAGAATTATGAGACAATGCTATGAAAAACTACATGCTAACAAACTGGATAACCTAGAAGAAATGGAGAACTTTCTAGAAAAATACAACCTTTCAAGGATGAACCAGGAAGAAACAGAAAATCTGAATAGACCAATTACCAGCAAAGACATTGATTTGGTAATCAAAAAACTACGTAAGAAAAAAAACCCTGGTCCAGATGGTTTCACAGCTGAATTTTATCAAACATTTAGTGAAGACCTAATACCCATCCTCATTAAAGTTTTCCAAAAAGAAGAAGAGGAGGGAATACTCCCAAATGCATTCTACAAGGCCAACATCACTCTAATGCCAAAACCAGGCAAAGACACCACAAACAAAGAAAATTAAAGACCAATATCCTTGATGAACATAGATGCAAAACTACTCAACAAAATATTAGCAAACCGAATTCAAACATACATCAAAAAGATCATCCATCATGATCAAGTGGGATTCATCTCAGGGATGCAAGGATGGTACAACATTCGAAAATCCATCAACATCATCCACTACATCAACAAAAAGAAGGACAAAAACCACATGATCATCTCCATAGATGCTGAAAAAGCATTCGACAAAATTCAACATCCATTCATGATAAAAACTCTCAACAAATGGGTATAGACGGCAAGCACTTCAACATAATCCATATATGACAAACCCACAGCCAACATTATACTTAACAGCGAGAGCTGAAAGCTTTTCCTTTAAGATCGGGAACAAGACAAGGATGCCCACTCTCCCCACTTTTATTTAACATAGTTCTGGAGGTCCTAGCCATGGCAATCAGACAACACAAAGAAATAAAAGGCATCCAGATTAGCAAGGTAGATGTCAAACTGTCCCTGTTTGCAGGTGACATGATATTGTACATAAAAAACCCTAAAGATTCCACTCCAAAATTATTAGATATAATACCTGAATTCAGCAAAGTTGCAGGATACAACATTACTACCCAGAAATCTGTTGCATTCCTATACACTAACGGTGAACTAGCAGAAAGAGAAATAAGGAAAACAATTCCATTCACAATCGCATCCAAAAGTATAAAATACCGGAATAAACCTAACCAAGGAAGTAAAAGATCTATACCTGAAAACTACAAGACACTCTGAAGAGAAATTAAAGAGGACAATAAAAATGGAAATTCATCCCATGCTCTTGGCTAGGAAGAATGAATATTGTCAAAATGGCCATCCTGCCTAAAGCAATGCTCAGATTCAATGCAATCACTATCAAAATACGTACAGCATTCTTCAATGAACTAGAGCAAATAGTTCTAAAATTCCTATGGAACCACAAAAGACCCCGAATAGCCAAAGCAATGCTGAGGAGGAGGAATAAAGTGGGGGAAATTACGCTCCCTGACTTCAAGCTCTACTACAAAGCTACAGTAATCAATACAATTTGGTACCAGAACAAGAACACACCCATAGACCAGTTGGAAAGAATAGAGAGCCCAAATATAAACCCAAGCATATATGGTCAATTAATATATGGTAAAAGAGCCATGGATATACAATGGAGAAATGACAGCCTCTTCAGCAGCTGGTGTTGGCAAAACTGGACAGCTACATGTAAGAGAATGGAACTGGATTACTGTCTAACCCCATATACAAAAGTAAACTCAAAATAGATCAAAGACCTGAAACCATTAAACTCTTACAAAAAAATATAAGCCAAAATCTCTTGGACATAACTTTGATCCACCTTGAGTTTACCTTTGTGTATGGGGCTAGACTGTAGTCCAGTTTCATTCTCTTACATGTAGCTGTCCAGTTTTTCCAACACCAGCTGCTAACGAGGCTGTCATCCCCCATTGTATATCCAAGGCTCCTTTATCAAATATTAATTGACTGTATATGTTTGGGTTAATGTTTGGATTCTCTATTCTGTTCCACTGGTCTGTGGGTCTGTTTTTGTGCCAATACCAAATTGTCTTGATTACTGTGGCTTTGTAGTAGAGCTTGAAGTCAAGGAGCGTAATTCCTCCTCCTTTATTCTTCCTTCACATGATTGCTTTGGCTATTCGGGGTCTTTTGTGGTTCGATATGAATTTTAGAATTATTTGTTCCAGTTCACTGAAGAAAGCTGTTGGTAGTTTGATAGGGATTGCATTGAATCTGTAGATTGCTTTAAGTAGTACAGCCATTTTGACAATATTAATTCTTCCTAACCAAGAGCACGGGATGCATTTCCATTTTTAGTGTCCTCTTTAATTTCTATTAGGAGTGTCTTGTAGTTTTCAGAGTATAGGTCTTTCACTTCCTTGGTTAGGGTTATTCCTAGGTATTTTATTCTTTTTGATGCAATTGTGAATGGAATTGTTTTTCTGATTTCTCTTTCTGTTAGTTCTTCGTTAGTGTATAGGAAAGCAACAAATTTCTGTGTGTTAATTTTGTATCCTGTAACTTTGCTGAATTCAGATATAAAGTTCTAGTAGTTTTGGAGTGGAGTCTTTAGGGTTTTTTATGTACAGTATCATATCAGCTGCAAATAGTGACAATTTGACTTCTTCTTTACCAATCTGGATGCCTTGTATTTGTTTTGTCTGATTGCCGTGGCGAAGACCTCCAGTACTATGTTGAATAACAGTGGAGAGAGTGGACATCCCTGTCTTGTTCTCGATCTTAGATAAAAAGCTTTCAGCTTCTTGCTGTTAAGTATGATGTTAGCTGTGGGTTTGTCATATATGGCCTTTATGATGTTGAGGTACTTGCCATCTATACCCATTTTGTTGAGTTTTAATCATGAATGGATGCTGAATTTTGTCAAATGCTTTATCAGCATCTATGGAGATGATCATGTAGTTTTTGTTCTTCTTTTTGTTGATGTGGTGGATGATGTGGATGGATTTTCAATTGTTGTACCATCCTTGCATCCCTGGGATGAATCCCACTTGATCATGGTGTATGATCCTCTTGATGTATTTTTGAATTCGGTTTGCTAATATTTTGTTGAGATTTTTGCATCTCTACATTCATCAGGGATATTGGTCTGTAATTTTCTTTTTTGGTGAGGTCTTTGCCCGGTTTTGGTATTAGAGTGATGCTGGCTTCATAGAATGAGTTTGGAAGTATTTCCTTCTCTTCTATTTTTTGGAAAACTTTAAGGAGAATGGGTGTTATTTCTTCTCTATATGTCTGGTAGAATTCAGAGGTGAATCCGTCAGGTCTGGGGGTTTTGTTCTTGGGTAGTTTTTTGATTACCGACTAAATTTCATTGCTGTTGATTGGTCTGTTTAGTTTTTCCATTTCTTGCTTGGTCAGTCTTGGGAGGTTGTATTTTTCTAAGAAGTTGTCCATTTCTTCTATGTTTTCCAGCTTGTTAGCATATAGATTCTCATAATATTCTCTTATAATTCTTTGTATTTCTGTGGGGTCCGTCGTTATTTTTCCTTTCTCATTTCTGATTGTGTTTATGTGTGTAGATTCTCTTTTTCTCTTAATGAGTCTGGCTAGGGGTTTATCTATTTTGTTTATTTTTTCAAAGAACCAGCTCTTGGTTTCATTGATTTTTTCTATTGTTTTATTCTTCTCAGTTTTATTTATTTCTTCTCTGATCTTTATTATGTCCCTTCTTCTGGTGACTTTGGGCCTCATTTGTTCTTCTTTTTCCAATTTCAATAATTGTGTCTTTAGAGTATTCATTGGGGAATGTTCTTCCTTCTTTAAATAGGCCTGGATTGCAATATACTTTACTCTTAGAACTGCCTTTGCTGCGTCCCACAGAAGCTGTGGCTTTGTGTTGTTGTTGTCATTAGTCTCCATATATTCTTTGATTTCTGTTTTGATTTGGTCGTTAACCCATTGATTAATTAGGAGAATGTTGTTAAGTCTCCATGTATTTGTGAGGCTTTTTGATTTCTTTCTAAAATTTATTTCTAGTTTTATACCTTGGTGATCTGAGAAGTTGCTTGGTAGGATTTCAATATTTTTTAATTTACTGAGGTTCTTTTTGTGGTCTATTCTGGAAAATGTTCCATGTGCACTTGAGAAGAATGTGTATCCTGTTGCTTTTGGATGCAGAGTTCTGTAGATGTCTGCTGGGTCCATCTGTTCTAGTGTGTTGTTCAGTGCCTCTGCATCTTTACTTATTCTCTGTCTGGTTGATCTGTCCTCTGGAGTGAGTGGTGTGTTGAAGTCTCCTAAAATGAATGCATTGTCTATTTCCTCCTTTAATTCTGTTAGTATTTGTTTCACATATGCTGGTGCTCCTGTGTTGGGTGCATATATATTTATAATGGTTATATCTTCTTGTTGGACTGACCCCTTTATCATTATGTAATGTCCTTCTTTATCTCTTGCTACTTTCTTCGTTTTGAAGTCTATTTTGTCTGATACAAGTACTGCAACACCTGCTTTTTTCTCTTTGTTGTTTGCATGAATTATCTTTTTCTATCCCTTCACTTTTAGTCTGTGTATATCTTTGGGTTTGAGGTGAGTCTCTTGTAAACAGCATATAGATGGGTCTTGCTTTTTTATCCATTCTGTTATTCTGTGTCTTTTGATTGGTGCATTCAGTCCATTTATATTTAGGGTGATTATTGATAGATATGTACTTACTGCCATTGCTGGCTTTAGATTCGTGGTTACCAAAGGTTCAAGGGTTGATTCTTTACTATCTAACAATCTAACTTAACTTTCTTGTTAAGTTATTGTAAACACCGTCCGATGTTTCTTTATTTCTCTCCCTTCTTATTCTTCCTCCTCCATTCTTTATATACTACGTGTTTTATTATTTGACTTTAGTTAGTATTTGGATGGTCTGCTTTTTTGCTATGATTTTATTTTCTCTGTGACATCATTTTAGCCTTAGGGGTGCTTCCCTCTAGAGCAGTCCGTTTAAGATATCCTGTAGTGCTGGTTTATGAGAGGCAAACTCTCTCAACTTTCGTTTGTCTGGAAATTGTTTAATCCCTCCGTCATATTTAAATGATAATCGTGCTGGATACAATATTCTTGGTTCGAGGCCCTTCTGTTTCATAACATTAAATATATCATGCCATTCTCTTCTGGCCTGTAAGGTTTCTGTTGAGAAGTCTGATGATAGTCTGATGGGTTTTCCTTTGTAGGTGATCTTTTTTCTCTCTCTAGCTGCCTTTAATACTCTGTCTTTATCTTTGATCTTTGCCATCTTAATTAATATGTGTCTTGGTATTGTCTTCCTTGGGTCCCTTGTGTTGGGAGATCTGTGGGCTTCCGTGAACTGAGAGACTCTTTCCTTCCCCAGCGAGGGAAAGTTTTCAGCAATTATTTCTTCAAAGACACTTTGTATCCTTTTTTCTCTCTCTTCTTCCTCTGGGTACTCCTATAATGCGAATATTGTTCCGTTTGGATTGGTCACACAGTTCTCTTAATATTCTTTCATTCCTAGAAATCCTTTTATCTCTGTCTGCGTCAGCTTCTCTGTATTCCTGTTCTCTGATTTCTATTCCATTAACAGTCTCTTGCATCTCATTCAGTCTGCTGCTAAGCCCGTCGATCGCTTGTCTGATTTCTGCATTGTCTTTCCTCACTTCCCTGACTTCCTCCCTCAGCTCTTGCACATTTCTCTGTAGATCCGTCAGCACGGTTATGACTTTTATTCTGAATTCTTTTTCAGGAAGACTGTGCATTTCCATCCCTTCAGGCTCCCTCTCTGGGGTTGTCTGGTTGATTTTAGTCTGGACCATATTCCTCTGTCTTTTCATGGCTATAGAATGGTTGCTGATAGTTGCCACTATGTCAGCTGGGCTCTTTAAGACTTTAAAAGAGAAAAAAAGAAAGAAAGAAAGAAAAAAAGGAAAAAAAGGAAGAAAAAAAACAAAAAACAAAACAAAACAAAAAACGCCCACCAGGAGTAGATTCTGTGGAGATGCCGTAGGTGGTGCTGTTGCCCCACTATTCCGCAGCCATGGCTGTGCCGCTCCACAGGGCCCTTTATAGCTGTGGCCGGAGTGGGAACGAATAGGATGCTGTTGATCTCTGTGTGAAGTCGATGCCTGGCCATCCTTTCCCAGTCGCCAGCTAAGGGGTCTGAAACACCCCAGGGCTCCCAGCCTGTTGGGCTGAGTGTGCCGAGGGGATCTGGCTCCTCCACTGGGCTCCTGTCTCTTTAAGACCGCTGAAGAAAGCATGTGTTTTTCTTTTTTTTTTTTTCCTTCCTGGGAGCCGGCTGCAAGCACCCTGGCGTGTTCCCCGCTCAGATCCTGCCCCTCTATCTCTCCAATCTCCGCTACACCGTGCTCCCCACGCAGATCACCGGGGTTGGCTACTTCGCGAGGTGTACTTCCACTCCCTCCTGGCTCTGAATCCTCTCCTCCCACCAGTGCGCTGGGGTGGGTGAGTGCTCAGGTCCCGCCGGGTCGCGGCTCCATATGTTACCCACCTCTTGGGGTGCTGAGTCCTCTCGGGTATAGCTGCACGCTGTGTGCTTTCCTGTGTGTTCTGGTCTCTCTTTTAGGAATAGTTGTATTTGCTGTATTTTCGTAGATAAATATAGTGTTGGGAGGAGATTTCTGCCACCCTGCTCATGCCGCCATCTTCCCGGAAGTCCCACTTAGGCACTTTTAAGAGTCAATTTACAAGAAATACAATTTTGAAAAATGAAAACAAGTCCAGACTCATCACTAGAAAGTTGTAAAACTGGAGTGTTACCATTTCTGTCTACCTATTCAACCCATACTCCCATATCACAGAATCTAAATCAAGACAGAATATTTGTACTTCTGGAATATTTAATTTACTAAAAATCACCTCTAATAATAAAAGTGATTGATAAGCATTTGTTAAGTTCTAGGTATTCCATATATATCAACGTTAATACTTAACAATTCTGCAAGGGAAGGCTCATTATCTCTGTATCAGGGAAAGTCAAATGTTAAGACTGTGCCCAAGAACACTCCTAAGAGGCAAGGTAGACTCTGAATTCCAGTTGCCCAACTCCAAAGCCCGTTCTCTAGCCACGAAACCACACAGCTCTAGAATGATTTGTAAAGATATTGACCACAGAAGCATCTGTGGGTGCGCAGGACATGATGTCGGGCCTTGCCCATCTGTACAGTCCTGCCTCTGTTCCCAGCCTCACCCCACAACCGCCTCCTCACGTTCTCTGCAGAGCAGCCGCACTGGCCCTTCCTCCCCAACGTTACGATTAGGAACCAATACCAAGTTGTCAACCAGTTTTTTAAGTGCCAAGAAATGAGTTTACTGACTGCCCACACTTACTACGTTTTTTGTGCAAAGGGAACTTTTACTTGACAATTATTGAGGACTGATTAAAGTTACCTGTATAGATTTGTTTTTATAAGTCAGAGCCCCTAGAGCAGTACTTTGAGGATAAAAGATTCTTCTTTGGAATCCTAAGGACAGCTAAATTAGTAGTGTGAAATAAATGAGAAATGAAGGTGAGAAAAGGAGGGGAGCAGGAGTGAGAAGCATGAGGTCAACATAATGGACCAAAAAGTGACAAAACTGTTAATAAGAGAGAAAAAATAAAGGTAGACATGGAAGGAAACAACAATATAGGACAGGGGAAGAAAATGACTCTAAAAAGTGCTCCAGTTTTAAGAATGGTACTTTGGTATATTAATATCATGACTGACTGGCAGTGCTCAATCTTAAAGCATCATGCGTATTATTCAAATTCATTTTAATACCATCAGCACTTGCCCATACTCAAATCTAAGACCAACATTTTTTAATTAAGGTGTATTTTTGGGGTGTCTGCTGTGTCCAGCACTGTAATACACAAAAGGAAGAAATACATGAATAATAAAAGATACTTAGTTGCTTTGATATTTCTCTTTATAACATGTTCTGAATCAACATTTTTTTTTATGTAGTACTTACTGTTAGATATCCTGGGATGTAAAAATGGGTAAATGAATATATTTATACTCTGAAGGAATTCAGAAGCTCAAGACAGAGAGAAAATAAACACAGCAGAAACAATTAGGGACTATTTTAAAACACCAAATTATCATGTACTGAATCACCAAATAGAGATTCTAAGTGATCTAGTAAGAGAAAAATAATTGTGGATTGGAAAAGCTTCGTGGAGAAAGTAGAGTTGAGTTGACTTCTGCTGGAGTTATGGATAAGACAGAGGTAGGGCAGCCCCCTGGGGAGAGAAAAGTGTCCATGGATTTAAAGTTTGCTTGGAGTTAGGGCTTAATGTAGGAAATAACATATCAAGCTTGTTAAAGCTTTTTGGTTGACCAGAAATCCAGCCATAATTTGCTGAGGCAAAAATGGGAATTTATCAATTCATGGAATACAAGGAAAGGCTTTATAAGCAAACCACATGGGTGACAAGTATCTGCCTAGCTCTTGGGAATGCCTGGAACCAGGAACTCCACCTCTGTGTAGAGCCTTCTTCCTTTCCATGCACAGGCTACTGGCTTTCTCCACATGGTGGGGTACAAGGCTGGTAACTCCCAGGTTTTACATCTGACCATCTCCACCGTCAAATACAGATGGATAAGGACAGCACACCCAAAAGAAAGGGGAGGAGAGGTACAGACACACAATTCTATATATGACCATCATCAAAGTTACACATACGAGTTGACTAAATGACCCTAGATTGGTAAGAAATGACCAAAGAGCAAAATAAATTGAAAGCCTGGTGAAACCTCCCATTTTGGAGAGTTACGTAGCTAAAATGCTAGCTTTATACAAAATTCAGGCTTACCACAAACCCGGCGGACACCTTAAGAATTTGCCACATACAATCTATAAGGCATTTATTCATTCGTTGAAGTTCTATACCTTTTCCTCATTGATTTTTATATTGTTCATTAAAAAGTTAATAATTGTTTTACCATTTCAAAAAAATTTATCACTTTCCCACTGAAAGTTACCCAGATCTTAAGAGAGGCATGCTCTCAAGTTTCAGGAATGAAAAGTCAGGATGCATACAACTAAGTCTCAGCTGGTTTTGCAATACCATGTGTGTATAAAAAGATAGATAGTAATAGTGATAAAGCAAGTAAAATGAAATTTTAACAATGGTTGCATCTTGGTGGCTGACATACGGCCATTATACTATTTCAATTTTTCAGCATATTTCAAAGTATTCATTATAAAAAGTTGGAAGGAAGTAGAAGCCTGACAGAAGACTTCAAATTTTAATGACAATATAATGAAAGCTTAAGAAAGCAGTGTTTCAAGATGCAGGCAGTCAGAGTATGGTGTGAGTTACAGAGAGGAAAAAATAGGGAGACCCAATAGAGTACTATAACAGTCCGAACAAACGGAGTGGGGCCATGGACAGAGAAACCGGCGGTGAAAATAAAACGGAAGGAATGGACACTAAAGCCACTGTGGTGCTAGGGTGGGTGCGTGCGCAGGGTGAGGGACCATATGAGCATCAGTCTGCTGACTTCCAGAAATACAGGCTCTGTAGAAGAAGCCACATCATCTGTTTTTCTTTTCTAAAAATAAGGAATGATGAGTCATACAATTAGGAAATAAAAAGAATTCTAGAGACTACTACAGATAAAGGGGAACCCAATTGTATTGTTATCACAGAAGAAATAGAAAAAATAGATCAAAATCAAAAATAAGAAAATATATTATTTCCTTCTTCTGCTTTTCTACATCACTTTGAAACTCACTTTAAAGGTGCTTTCTTACAGGAAACAATATAAATTACTTCCTCCCAAACCTGTTTCCATAGTACCCTCTACGCTGTACACCACGTACTACCCTCTGTAATCATTTCTGGTCTATCTATGTCCCCACTGGATGCTCTCCGCAATCAGTGATGATGAAGTGCCTGGTGAATAGTATTTACTCAATGAGTGTTTTAAAAAGGAAAAAAAAAATAAATGAGATCAGTCACTATAGGAATCTTGTATGCTATCTCCAAACTTATATAAAAACCAATATAGGTTGTGTTGAATTTGAACAAATACCAGTTCCTCTTCCTGTATATATTTTTCAAAGCAGGCATGGATCTTGACCCAAAACGTGTATACTTCAGCCACTTCACTCTGAAAGTCCTATAGCTTTTTCCCTATATAATATCCTTTTCATATATATATACTCTCTAGAGAAGCCAGCTCAAGCCTGGAGATGAAAGAAGATAATTCAATTACACAAATATTTATCTATATGGAGTCATTCACTTATTCATTCAATAATGTTTATACAAGAATACAGCCCCAACCAAAACAATTATTGCACCTGGCCTCATCCGGCTTTCAATCCCAAGAAGACAAATGTGGAAATAATAGAATAGGTACCCAGCTACACATCAACTACAGATCTTGCAGGTAAGAAGTGCTTATAAGAGCACATAACAGAGGAACCTAGCTCAAATTAGAAAGTCAAAGAAAACCTGTTTAAAATAAGTTAAACTAATAATTTAAGTTTGAATGCAATTAGCCAAGTGAATGAGTATGCGTGCACTATTTGTGTGTGTATGTGTTAGTGTTACGTGTGCGTGTTGGGTCAGGGAGGTGCTGTAAGCAGAGAAACAACTGTACAAAGGCCCTGAGGCACAAAGCTCATCAGACTCAAGGCAGAGAGAGCTGGAGTACAGTGATGAGCCGGGAGTTAAGTTGAAGCTGAGGCTGGAGTGGTAAATTCTGCAAATCTTTATAGGTCCCATTAAGATCGTCAACTTGGTTCTTAATGTCATGGGAGGCTTGATCAGGCTTAAGCATTTGTAGTTAAAAATCAAACAGCCACTCCTGGTGATCACCACGGTTACTCTGGCAAGTACAAATTTTAGAGCATCAAGTATAGACATAAGGAGGCCAGTCATTATGCTAACCTGAGCTGGAGCAAAAAGAGTAACCTGAGCTGGACCAGGGGCAATGAAGACGGAGACAATCAACAGATGAGGAACACCTGGCAGAGACTATGGGGCTGGTTGAAGAGATGCCGAGGAAGGCAGGGAACTGGCAAGGACAGCACCCTCAGCTCCCCTTCTTGGGCCAGTGGGGCATTTCACTGGTTTTTAATAACAGCAAGCCAGGACGAATAGTGGAGGTGGTCAAAAAGTACCAATTTCCAGCTGTGAGACAGATTAGTTCCGGGGATGTACTATACAGCATGGTGACCATAGTTAAGAAAAAAACACAGTAAGAATTTTTTATTCTGGAAGGTGTGGTGGGAAATCAAAAGTCCAGCTTTAGACATACTTAAACTGAAACACCTGTGCTGTATCCACATAAAGATGTCAAAATAATTGGTGGATATATTCAGCAGTGAGCTTTGAGGAGTCTCAGCATACAGATGGTATTTAGAATAACTAGAGTGGATGAGATCCCATTGTGAGAGGAAAGAGTAAAAAGAATGTTAAATTAAGTGGAAAAATAAACTTTCAATTTTTATGTTTTAGTCTATAAAGATATTTTAATTACCTATATATTACAGTAGCAAACATTTTATGGTTATAGTATTAACACTTGTCTTGCCAATGGGTTTCAGCCCTGGACAAGTTCACTATGGATTCAATGTGACCAAAGAAATTGACAGCAAAACGTTCTTGCAGTGAAAGGGTTATACCCAACTTTATTTCCACGGTGGCAGGTCAGTCACTAAAATCCTGTTCACTCAGAGCGAATCTGCACGCAGCAAGCCGGTCTCTGCCTCTAGGCCCCTCTGTCCACACAGCCGTCCTCTGGGCCTCTGTCCTCAGCGCTGCCACCACTCCAGCCTCTGCTCTGCTCTCCTGCAGCCTTGCAGCCCTGCCACCATGTCACCCCCAGAGCACTGGGCAGAGCTCTTTATATAGAGTCAACAGCCATGTATTCCCCACAGGTGTGCAGTGAGCTAGTCAACCAGGGCCAGGTGAGAATCCTGGCCACAGGAACTCTCATTTTATCCACAATATTTAAGTATAACTTTTTAAAATATGTCATTGCATAATCACATTATGTGGTATATAATTAATGCAATACACAAATACACAAAAGCAAGACAGTATCAAAGATACTGTATTACTGATAAGGAATACTGGTACGGAAGAAAGGGGAGTAAACTGGGTCACTGTATTTTCAGTGGCCTTTGTTGTACCCATCTCCAAGCTGCTAGGTCCATGAAGGGCCCCACATTGAGCCCCAGTGTGTGAGTCAGTCCTCACAGACAGAAAGCACGATGGTCACTGTAAGACGTGCGTTTGTCGGGATGCCTATGTCTTTCGTGCCTCCATGTCTGTGCCCCATGCTGTTCTGTGAGGTTGCAACTTTCCAAGTCAAAACACATGCTATTATTTATCTTTAGCACATCAGAATGTGTTGATACAAATTTGAATTTCTCCATTTTGATTTTCAAATGAAAGAAAATTCTGCAATATAAAGCTATTCCTCAAAAAAATTCTTCATCCTACTACTCCCTTTATGGAATCTAGCTTTTCCAATGTAATCAGTTGTTAGTGAAGCCAGGAGAGGTGTGAATCAAAAAAGTGAGTTAGAGAAGCATGAGTTTCAATGAGTTTAGGGAAGACACCAATTCCAAAGCCCAGAACAGCACTGGTGATGAAAATAACAAGTTCAATTAGACTTACATTGCTTTAGTGTTATTATTATCTTGACCCCAAAACTGTCTAAAGACCAATGATTAATACTTGTTTCAGCAGGTGGGGAAAGGCTTAAGTTTTTATAAATGCCTTCTTTGGGAATTAATAACAGCCAGCAGGATAGGTCCTCATCTGCTAAGACTGACCGAGGATTGTAATCAGGCCTGGAGGGATTAGATGATTTACAAAGTCAGCAGAGCCTTTATGAAGATTATTAACTTAATTTCAGGGATAATTAATTTCACAGGGAGTTCATGAACCTTCCCTATGCCTTTCCACTGGATGCCTAGAACCTCTGCCTTACCAAAAATAGGAGACAGGGGGTCCCTCACACATATAGAAGGAAAAAAGATGCACAAACTGCGAGTACTTTCTACTCCCGTGAAATTACTCATGTGACCCCCTCATACTTTTCACAGAATTTATATAACCTCTACACTTCTCTCAAAAGCCTCCAGTCTTCACCTCCTACATCTTTACATCCTACATTTACCAGGCTTTACTGATTCATAAGACTTCTTCCCTATTCGAAATACTATGGTAGAGAAGCAATTTTAAAATACCCATTCTTTCGACTCTTCTCATCCACAAATTTGAATCAGTTGGTAAGGGAAGTTTAGATTAAAAAGAGCTCACTCATCTTACTCCTATTTGCTATGAAGGAAATCAAATTATCTTTATCAATTTTATCACACGATAACTGCCAAGTGGCACCACAATTTCTTTTAAGAGGTGGATGTGTTCTAGCTTATATATTATACATTTCAGACACTGCTAGAGCAAAGCACTTAGGAGAAGGTCATTTCTACCTCATTCTTGTTCCAAGAGCCCATGATTCCAAGAGGGCTTATTATAATCTGCAGAGTGAAGCTTGTGTTTTATTATTATATACTGTAATTGATATTAGACATTGATTATAAAAAGCATTAGAAGATCAGATTATTTGTTTCATACACTACTACAAGAACATTTTTCTTGCATATGATTATAAATGAGAGTTAAACTCTGGTTAATATAAAGGAACATTTAAAATTTGGGAAATATTACAGCTTTTCTGCTAAAAGTCTGGAATCTAATAGCACAAATGTAAAATTAAAAGCCTCACATTTTGGGGGGAATTTGGGAATACTTACTTTATGAAGAGAAGTTATTTGCCTTTAAATACAAATACTTGGAATACACCAATTTATTTAAATATAAATGAGTGGTTATTTTTAAATTCAGGCACATAAATTGAGTTAATCATAACCCCTGTTTCCTGACACACTCTTATCATTGATCCATGCACAATGCACCTACTACAATAGTTAAATAAATCCCACAACACCCATTACTCTTGGTGACATGCTTCCCCTTACACAAAATGCACCGCTTCCCTCTTTCATTTTTACAGTAAATGGATATTCTTTTGGCAACCCTGTTTCAGTCATCCAGGCATTTAATAAAAACTACTCATGCAAATATTAAAGAACACTAGCATGTTTAAAGTTTTGAAGAAATATAATCCATTTAAATAGGGAGACACATTTTGACAGCTTAATTAATATTCTCTTTGAAAAGACAAGGGAGCAGGCATGGGTGGAATGGGTCACAAGATCCAGGACCTTTGAAACTTCTATTCAACTCTGGGTTATAGTTAACCCATCAGGAAAAACAAATAATCCATCTACCGATCCTGTTTTTGTTTGTGTTACAAAACAGCCGTGGAAGAGGAAGGGGGGAATAAAACCATCAAGTGTGGTTCTGTTTTATTTTAGAAAGGCCAAAAGATACGGAATTCTACATCCCTAGAGTACTTACCCATAAATAAGACAAGGGCCTCACAGCATGAGCCCTGATTTGAGGCTGGACATTTCTACCAGCTTCCAACTGGTCATCTAAAGCCCAGATGGCACTTAGATCCACAAATAGGACTTGGTTTTGGTTTAACAATGTAAGTGTTCTAAATTTGAGCATAGCTAACAAGTGAACTAAAACTATATAGTTTATAAATAACGTTTCTTTACTGAATAGGAACAAAATTGAACTAAGTATAAAAACTGATAATACTAGAGAAGACAGATTCAAGATGGCAGTGAGGGAGGTGAGAAAAAGAACTCCTCCCAAAACCACAGATAGTGTGAAAATAAAGTCAATACAACTAACCCTAAGACAGCAACAGGAAAGAAGGCTGCACCAGAGTGCATACAGACCTCACGAACAGAGCAGACCTCACGAAACAGGGTAATGTAGGAAAGCTTTAATCCGGCGGGACCCAGGCCCTTCCCCCACCCCAGCTCATGGGCAGGAGGAAAAGAAATGGAGCAGGAAGGGGGTGGAAGCCTGGGAATGCTGAACACCTAGCCTTGGGGGTCTGCTTTGCGAGCAGAAACCTATAGTGTGTGGTGCTCTGGAGGATGGGGAGCTGGGACAGGTGGAGTGCTTGAGAGACAGATTCCGGCTATTTGTGCAGGACAGGATCCACACCAGGCCGCTCTGAGACAAGGGAAAGGCAGGCGGTCTGAGAGGCTTCCTAGCAGCCAGAGGGCTACTGAGGGGGCGGGGTTTGCACAGAGCTTGCAGGATGGAAGAAGGGATAGGGGAACAAGGTTGTCTGGGCGCGCTCTGCCCAGCAGATTGGGAACTTTGGGGAGCTTCAGGCGCTCCATCCCCCTGGCTGGCTACTCAGCTCCAAGGCCTGCCACTGTGATACGCAGCCTGCCGAGCCTTCCTCCTGGCCTGCAGGCACCTGCTGGCAAACCGGCAGTCACTGCTCTGGCATCAGGCCAGATAAAGGGAGGCCCCACCTACAACAGATAGAAATGCCAAGCACAGAGGCTTACACCTGTTTACTCAGTCCACTGGCTGTAATACGGGAGACACGCAGAGCAGACGGGAATCAAGAAACAGATCTTTCCTCCCCGAGGCACCAGTTCCACTCCCCTACGACCCCCAACCTCACACTGGGGCTCAGAAGTTCCAGAGACTGTACCTTCTCGACAATAGAGGGCACAACAGAGAAATATGAAAGGTCAGAAAAACATGGTACAGACCAAAATCTCACACACCCCAGAAAAAGGGCCAAATGAAACCGAACTCACCAATCTTCCTGATAGAGAGCTCAAAATAAATATTATAAACATGCTTATGGAGGTACAGGAAAATATTCAAGACCTAAGGAATGAATTTAAGTTGGTGATTCAATCATTAAGAAATTCCATATCTGAAATGAAACATACAATGGAGGGATTTAAAAGCAGACTAAATGTAGCAGAAAAGATGGTATAAAGACTAGAAATTAGAGAAGAGGAATACAAATAAGCTGAGGCACAGAAAGAGAAAGGATCTCTAAGAATGAGAGAATATTGAGAGAACTGTGTGACCAATCCAAATGGAACAATATTCACATAATAGGAGTACCAGAAGAAGAAGATAGAGAAAAAGGGATAGAAAGTGTCATTGAGGAGGTATTTGCTGAAAACATCCCCAATCTCAGGAAGGAGAGGGTCTCTAAAGCCATCAAGATGCACAGATCTCCCAACACAAGGGACCCAAGGAAGACAACATCAAGAAATATAATAATTAAAATGGCAAAGATCAAGGATAAAGACAGACTTTTAAAAGTAGCTAGAGAGAGAAAAAAATTCATATACAAAGGAAAACCCATCAGACTATCATCAGATTTCTCAACAGAAACCTCACAGTCCAGAAGGGAGTGGCATGATATATTTAACACAATGAAGCAGAAGGGCCTCAAACTAAGAATACTCTACCCGGCAAGGTTATCATTCAAATTTGAAGGAGGGATTAAACAATTTTCAGATAAGCAAAAGCTGAGAGAATATACCTCCCATAAACCACCTCTACAGTGCATTTGGACTCCTATAGATGGAAGTATTCCTAAGACTAAATAGATGTCAACCAAGGGATAGACAAAGAGTACAGAATATGATTCAAAACATACAAAGAATGGAGGAGGAAGAAAAAGGAGGAAAAAAAAAAGAACCTTTAGGTTGTGTTTGAAATGGCATACGAAGTGACTTAAATTAGACTGTTACATAGTAAGGCAATTACACTTGAATCTTTGGTAACCATGAATCTAAAGCCTGCAATTGCAATAAGTACATACCTATTGATAATCACCCTAAATGTAAATGGTCTGAATGCACCAATCAAAAGACATAGAGTTACTGAATGGATAAAAAAAGACCCATCTATATGCTGCCTACAAGAGACTCACTTCACACCCAAAGACATACACAGACTGAAAGTAAAGGGATGGAAAAAGATATTTCATGCAACTAAGAGAAAAAAAGCAGGAGATGCAGTACTTGTATCAGACAAAACAGACTTCAAAACAAAGAAAGTCACAAGACACAAAGAACGACATTACATAATGATAAAACGGTCAGTCCAACAGGAGCATATAACTATTATGAATATCTATGCACACAACACAGGACCACTGACATATGTGAAACAAATACTAACAGAATTAAAGAGGGAAATAGAATGCAATGCATTCATTTTAGGAGACTTCAACACACCACTCACTCCAAAGGACAGATCAACCAGACAGAAAATAAGTAGGACACAGAGGCACTGAACAACATATTAGAACAGATGGACCTAACGGACATCTACAGAACACTCCATCCAAAAGCAACAGGATACACATTCTTCTCAAGTGCACATGGAACATTTTCAAGAATAGATCATATACTAGGCCACAAAGGAACCTCAGTAAATTCAAAAAGATTGAAATTGTACCAACCAGCTTCTCAGATCACAAAAGTATGAAACTAGAAATAAAGTACTCAAAGAAAATGAAAAATCCCACAAACACATGGAAGCTTAATAACATGCTCCTAAATAATCAATGGATCAATGACCAAATAAAAACAGAGATCAAGCAATATATGGAGACAAATGAAAACAATAATTCAACACCACAAAATCTGTGAGATGCTGCAAAGGCTGTGCTAAGATGAAAGTATATTGCAATACAGGCCTACCTCAGGAAAGAAGAACAATCCCAAACGAAGAGTCTAAACTCACAATTAATGAAACTAGAAAAGGAAGAACAAATGAACCCAAAGTCAGTAGAAGCAGGGACATAATAAAGATTAAAGCAGAAATAAATAAACTTGAGAAGAATAAAACAATAGAAAGAATCAATGAAAGCAAGAGCTGGTTCTGTGAGAAAATAAACAAAACAGATAAACCCCAAGCCAGACTTATCAAGAAAAAAAGAGTGTCTACACACATAAACAGAATCAGAAATGAGAAAGGAAAAATCACTATGGACACCATAGAAATACAAACAATTATGAGACAATATTATAAAAAATTATATGCTAACAACCTGGATAACCTAGAAGAAATGGACAACTTTCTAGAAAAATACAACCTTCCAAGGCTGACCCAGGAAGAAACAGAAATTCTGAATAGACCAATTACAAGCAAAGAAATTGAACTGGTAATCAAAAAACTACCTAAAAACAAAACACTTGGACCAGATGGATTCACTGTTTAATTTTATCAAACATTTAGTGAAGACCTCATACCGATCCTCATTAAAGCTTTCTAAAAAGTGAAGAGGAGGGAATACTCCCAAACTCATTCACAAGGCCAACATCACTCTAATACCAAAACCAGGCAAAGACACCACAAAAAAAGAAAATTACAGACCAATATCCCTGATGAACAAAGATACAAAAATACTCAACAAAATATTAGCAAACCGAATTCAAAAAGATCATCCATCATGATCAACTGGGATTCATCCCAGGGATGCAAGGATGGCACAACATTCGAAAATCCATCAACATCATCCACCACATCAACAAAAAGAAGGACAAAGCCACATGATCATCTCCATAGATGCTGAAAAACCATTCAACAAACTTCAACATCCATTCATGATAAAAACTCTCAACAAAATGGGTATAAAAGGCAAGCACCTCAACATAATAAAGGCCATATATGACAAACCCACAGCCAACATTATACTTAACAGTGAGAAGCTGAAACCTTTTCCTTTAAGATCAGAAACAACACAAGGATGCCCACTCTCCCCACTTTTATTCAACATAGTTCTGGAGGTCCTAGCCATGGAAATCAGACAACACAAAGAAATAAAAGGCATCCAGATTGGCAAGGAAAAACTGAAACTGTCCCTGTTTGCAGATAACGTGATATTGTACATAAAAATCCCTAAAGAATCCACTCCAAAACAACTAGATCTAATATCTGAATTCAGCAAAGTTGCGGGATACAATACTAATACACAGATATTTGTTGCATTCCTATATACTAATGATGAACTAGCAGCAAGAGAAATCAGGAAAAAAATTCCATTCACAATCGCATCAAAAAGAATAAAATACCTAGGGATAAACCTAACCAAGGAAGTGAAATACCTGTACTCTGAAAACTACAATACACTCCTAAGAGAAATTAAAGAGGACACTAATAAATGGAAATTCATCCCATGCTCTTGGCTAGGAAGAATGGATATTGTCAAAATGGCTATACTACCTAAAGCAATCTACAGATTCAGTGCAATGCCCTATCAAAAGACCTACAGCATTCTTCAATGAACTGGAACAAATACTTCTAAAATTCATATGGAACCACAAAAGACCCCGAATAGCCAAAGCAATCCTGAGAAGGAAGAATAAAGAGGGGGAATTATGCTCCCTGACTTCACACTCTACGACAAAGCTACAGCAATCAAGACAATTTGGTATTGGCACAAGAACAGACCCATAGACCAGTGTTACAGAATAGAGAGCCCAGATAAAAACCCAAGCATATATGGTCAATCAATATACAATAAAGGAGCCCATGGATATACAATGGGGAAATGACAGTCTCTTCAACAGCTGGTGTTGGCAAAAATGAACAGCTACATGCAAGAGAATGAAACTGGATAACTATCTAACCCCATACACAAAAGGAAACTCAGAATGGATCAGAGGCCTGAATGTAAGTCATGAAACCATAAAGCTCTTAGAAAAAAATATAGGCAAAAATCCCTTGGACATAAGCATGAGCAACTTCTTCACAAACATATCTCCCCGGGCAAGAGAAACAAAAGCAAAAATGAACAAGTGGGACTATATCAAACTACAAAGCTTCTGTACAGCAAAGGACACCATCAGTAAAACAAAAAGACATCCCACGGTATGGGAGAATATATTCATAAATGATATATCCGATAAGGAGTTGACATCCAAAATATATAAAGAGCTCACAAACCTCAACAAACAAAAAGCAAATAAGCCAATAAAAAATGGGCAGAGGAGCTAAACAGACACTTCTCCTGAGAAGAAATTCAGATCTTCTCCAGAGAAGAAATTCAGATGGCCAACAGGCACATGAAAAGATGCTCCACATCGCTAATCATCAGAGAAATGCAGATTAAAACCACAATGAGATACCACCTCACACCAGTGAGGATGGCCAACATCCAAAACAGAAACAACAACAAATGTTGGCGAGGATGTGGAAAAAGGGGAACCCTCCTACACTGCTGGTGGGAATGTAAATTAGTACAACCATGTGGAAAGCAGAATGGAGGTTCCTCAAAAAACTCAAAATAGAAATACCATTGGACCCAGGAATTCCACTCCTAGGAAATAACTCTAAAAATGCAGCAGCTCAGTTTGAAAAAGACATATGCACCCCTATGTTTATCGCAGCACTATTTACAATAGCCAAGAAATGGAAGCAACCTAAATGTCCATCAGTAGATGAATGGATAAAGAAGATGTGATATATATACACAATGGAATACTATTCAGCCATAAGAAGAAAACAATTCCTTCCATTTGCAACAACATGGATGGAGCTAGAAGGTATTATGCTCAGTGAAATGAGCCTGGCAGAGAAAGACAATATCAAATGATTTCACTCATCTGTGGAGTATAAGAACAAAGAAAAAACTGAAGGAACAAAACAACAGCAGACCTACAGAATGCAAGAATGGACTAACAGTTGCCAAAAGGGACTAGGGAAGAGGAGTGGGAAGGAAGGGATAAGGGGGAAAAAGGGGTATTACAATTAGCACACATAATGTAGTGGGGGTGGGGTGTGGGGATACGGGGAAGGCAGTACAACACAGAGAAGACTAGTAGTGATTCTATAGCATCCTACTAAGCTAATGGACAGTGACTGCAATGGGGTATGTGGGGGGGACTGGATAATAGGGGGAGTCTCATCACCATAATGTTGTTCATGTAATTGTATATTAATTTTAAAAAAAGAATGAAAGAAACAAGACCCATCTACACGACGCCTACAAGAGACTCACTTCAAACCCAAGGACATACACAGACTGAAAGTAAAGGGATGGAAAAAGATATTTCATGCAACTAATAGGGAGAAAAAAGCAGGAGTTGAAGTACTTCAATCAGACAAAATAGACTTCTAAAGAGAGAAAGTAACAAGAGACAAAGAAGGACATTACATAATGATAAAGGGTTCAGTCCAAGAAGATATAACTATTATTAAATACCTATGCACCCGACACAGGATCACCGACATATGGGAAACAAATATTAACAGAATTAAAGGGGGAAATAGAATGCAATGCATTCATTTTGGGAGACTTCAATACACCACTCACTCCAAAGGACAGATCAACCAGACAGAAAATAAAGAGACAGAGGCACTGAACAACATATAAGAACAGATGGACCTAACAGACATCTACAGAACACTCCATCCAAAAGCAACAGGATACACATTCTTTTCAAGTGCACATGGAACATTTTCAAGAATAGATCATATACTTGGCCACAAAAAGAGCCTCAGTAAATTCAAAAAGATTGAAATTGTACCAACCAGCTTCTCAGATCATAAAGGTATGAAACTAGAAATAAAGTACTCAAAGAAAATGAAAATCCCACAAACTCATGGAGGCTTAATAACATGGTCCTAAATAATCAATGGATCAATGACCAAATAAAAACAGAGATCAAGCAATATATGGAGATAAATGAAAGCAATAATTCAACACCGTAAAATGTGTGGGGCACAGTGAAGGCTATGCTAAAAGGGAAATATATTGCAATATAGACCTACCTCAGGAAAGAACAACAATCCCAAATGAACAGTCTAAACTCACAATTAATGAAACTAGAAAAGAAAGAACAAAGGATGCCCAAAGTCAGTAGAAGGAGGGACATAATAAAGATTAAAGAAGAAATAAATAAAATTGAGAAGAATAAAACAATAGAATGAATCAATGAAAGCAGAAACTGGTTCTTTGAGAAAATAAACAAAACAGATAACCCCTTACTTAGCCAGACTTATCAAGAAAAAAAGAGTCTACACACATAAACAGAATCAGAAATGAGAAATGAAAAATCACTACGGACACCATAGCAATACAAAAGATTATGAGAGAATACGAAGAGAAATTATATGCTAACACACTGAATAACCTTGAAGACATGGACAACTTTCTAGAAAAATACAAGCTTCCATGAATGACCCAGGAAGAAACAAATACCTGAATAGACCAATTACCAGCAAAGAAATTGATTGGTAATCTAAAAACTACCTAAGAACAAAACCCCTGGACCAGATGGATTCACTGCTGGATTTTATCAAACATTTAGTGAAGACCTAATACCCATCCTTCTTAAAGTTTTCCAAAAAGTACAAGAGGAGGGAATACTCCCAAACTCATTCTATGAGGCCAACATCACTCTAATACCAAAACCAGGCAAAGACACCACAAAAAAAGAAAATTACAGATCAATATCCCTGATGAACATAGATGCAAAATACTCAACAAAATATTAGCAAACCAAATTCAAAAATACATCAAAAAGATCATCCATCATGATCAACTGGGATTCATCCCAGGGATGCAAGGATGATACAACATTTGAAAATCTATCAACATCATTCACTACATCAATAAAAAGAAGGGCAAAAACCACATGATCATCTCCATAGATGCTGAAAAAGCACTTGAGAAAATTCAACATCCATTCATGATAAAAACTCTCAACAAAATGGGTATAGAGGGCAAGCACCTCAACATAATTAAGGGCATATATGACAAACCCACAGCCAACATTATACTTAACAGCGAGAAGCTGAAAGCTTTTCCTTTAAATCGGGAACAAAACAAGGATGTCCACTCTCCCCATTTTTATTCAACATAGTTCTAGATGTTCTAGCCATGGCAATCAGACAACACAAAGAAATAGAAGGCATTCAGATTGGTAAGGAAGAAGGCAAACTGTCCCTGTTTGCAGGTGACATGATATTGTACATAAAAAACCGTAAAGAATCCACTCCAAAACTACTAGATCTAATATCTGAATTCAATAAATTTGTGAGATACAAAATTAATACACAGAAATTTGTGGCATTTCTATACACTAACGGTTAAATAGCAGAAAGAGAAATCAGGAAAACAATTCCATTCACAATTGCATCCAAAAGAATAAAATACCTAGGAATAAACCTAACCAAGGAAGTGAAAGACCTATACTCTGAAAACTACAGGACACTCATGAGAGAAACTGAAGAAGATACCAATAAATGGAAACACATCCATGCTCATGGTTAGGAAGAATTAATATTGTCAAAATAGCCATCCTCCCTAAAGCAGTCTACAGATTCAATGCAATCCCTATCAAAATACCAACAGCATTCTTCAACAAACTAGAGAAAATAGTTCTAAAATTCATATGGAACCACAAAAGACGCTGAATAGCCAAAACAATGCTGAGAAGGAAGAATAAAGTGGAGGAAATTATGCTCCCCAACTTCAAGCTCTACTACAAAGCTACAGTAATCAAGACAATTTGGTACTGGCACAAGAACAGACCCAAAGAGCAATGGAACAGAGTAGAGAGCCCAGATATAAACCCAAGCATATATGGTCAATTAATATATGATAAAGGAGCCATGGATATACAATGGGGAAATGACAGTCTCCTCAACAGCTGGTGTTGGCAAAACTGGACAGCTACATGTAAGAGAATGAAACTGGATTACTGTCTAACCCCATATACAAAAGGAAACTCAAAATGGATCAAACACCTGAATGCAAGTCATGAAACCATAAAACTCTTAGAAAAAAACATAGGCAAAAATCTCCTGGACATAAATATGAGCAACTTCTTCATGAACATATCTCCCCAGGCAAGGGAAACAAAAGCAAAAATGACCAAGTAGGACTATATCAAACTAAAAAGCTTATGTACAGCAAAGGACACCATCAATAGAACAAAAACATCCTACAGTATAGGACAATATATTCATAAATAACATATCCGATAAGGGGTTGACATCCAAATCATATAAAGAACTCATGCACCTCAACAAACAAGAAGCAAATAAGCCAATTTAAAAAATGGGCAGAGGAACTGGACAGGCACTTCTCCAAAAAAGAAATTCAGATGGCCAACAGGCACATGAAAAGATGCTCCACATTGCTAATCATCAGAGAAATGAAAATAAAAACCACAATGAGATATCACCTCACACCAGTAAGGATGGCCAGCATCCAAAAGACAAACAATAACAAATGCTGGTGAGGATGTGGAGAAAGGGGAACTCTCCTACACTGCTGGTAGGAATGTAAATTAGTTCAACTATTGTGGAAAGACGTATGAAGGTTCCTCAAAAAACTCAAAATAGAAATACCATTTGACCCAGGAATTCCACTCCCAGGAATTTACCCTAAGAATGCAGCAGCCCAGTTTGAAAAAGACATATGCACCCCTATGTTTATTGCAGCACTATTTACAATAGCCAAGAAATGGAAGCAACCTAAGTGTCCATCAGTAGATGAATGGATAAAGAAGATGTGGTACATATGCAGAATGGAATATTATTCAGCCATAAGAAGAAAACAAATCCTACGTTTTGCAACAACATGGATGGAGCTAGAGGGCATTATGCTCAATTAAATAAGCCAGGCAGAGAAAGACAAGTATCAAATGATTTCACTCATCTGTGGAGTATAAGAACAAAGAAAAACTTAAGGAACAAAACAACAGCAGACTCACAGAACCTAAGAATGGACTAACAGGTACCAAAGGGAATGGGACTGGGGAAGATGGGTGGAAGGGAGGGGTAAGGGAGAAAAAGGGGTATTATGATTAGCACACATAATGTAGCGGGGGCAGGAGGGAATACGAGGAAGGCAGTATAACACAGAGAAGACTAGTAATGATTCTATAGCATCTTACTATGCTGATGGACAGTGACTGTAATGGGGTATGTGGTGGGGAGTTGATAATAGGGGGAGTCTTGTAACCATAATATTGCTCATGTAATTGTACATTAAGAATAGCAAAATTAAAAAAAAGAAAGAGAAAAAAAACTGATAATACTGGCCAATGTTTAATTTTAAATTATTTCCTAGAATGCTATGCTATAAAAACCTACTTGAGGAAAAAAATGCACATTAAATAGAAATTGAAATCTCATGCACATATAATGAAATTAATGTTAAACATGGTAGGCATTATCAACTGAAGGGTTCAGAGAAGTATAATACACTTCTGAGGCATTTTAGTCTTGGTTCACCAGGTAACTGAGGCACATGGACATGCTAGCAATGATGGAAGTGATTACAATTTCCTTCACACCCTCTACTCTACATGAATCACTCATTTCAGGCCCAGGTGAACTGACCTTTATACTCACAGACATCATCAACAGTAGTTAGGAATACTGCTTCATTCTTGATGACACAGTCATAAAAGAAAAAGAATTTAAAAGGCATAGAAGCTGGTATGTCTTGGACATATGGATTGTGCTTTCACAAAAGGCCAGTTAAAGAGACATCTCCAAACAATCTTCAAAACAAACAGAAGTGGTTTTCTTAAGCTTGTGATGTATTTCTTTACAATGCATAGTTTTCATAGTTTTAGAATTTGCCAGGTAAATACTCCAAAGTATACTTTCCACCAATAGCAGATGGAGAATGTTGTATTCATTTCCTAACTAAGGCAATTTGGACAAAAGGAAATTAAGACACAGCACACCAAGCCACATGAATGAATGACAACAATATTGCAGCTAAACTAGTCAGACAGAACACTGAAAGTGCATTCAGTTCAATATTTACGTATTTGGGGGGGAGTTTTGTTTCAGAAAAATATTTGGTAGTTTCTGTTCAGTCACATTAAGAACACTAAAAACCACCACTAAAATGAACTGGTCTCTAATTCAACACGCAGGCATGTGTTTTTCAACCGGTAATCAACACCAAGAAATAGCTCTCTTTGGTTATTAAAATCCTGGAAAGAAATCATAATTACCCCATCTGGGAAAATGGCTTTAAAGCATGAGTACTTTAGATAGAACAGCCAATTTCTAATCCTACTTCTATTGATTTTCAAATTCACTGGACAGAAAAAGTAAATGTTTTCATGGATGGGAGATTTCACCCAAATTTGTTTAAATCAAGTTATTTGAATTTAATAAAAAGTATGCACTAATACTCTATATCAAACTTCATAGCTTGTAATTATATTTTATTAAGTGAGGTAGATTCCAGCTACCTCTACACAATAGCTAAAACTGTAAATAACCCAAATATCCATCAACAGAAGTGATACACCAAGCTGGGATAATTCATACAACGGAATACTGCTCAGCAGTAAAAAGGAATAACACAACTGAACATACAACAATATGGATGAAACCTATGGAAATCAAATTGAGTTAAAGACAGATGCAAAAGACTACAGGCCATATGATTCTGTTTTTTGAAGCTCTAGAAAATGCAAAATTAATCTATGATGAAAAAATCAAAAGAGTAGTTGTCTCTGAAGGCAGGGATGGCCTGGGAAGGAGGCAGGAGGGAACTCTCCAGGGTGATGTAAATGTATTATATCTTGATAGGGGTGACAGTTACACAGGAATATCCACTTGTTAAAATAGTACAATTGAGGTATGCACATTTTAATGTATGTACATTTTACTTCCCCCAGCCAAAAAAAAAAATCCTGCATAGTGGAAATGGATGGAGGTAGGAGTGAAACAATTGCAGCAGAATTTGATCATTATTAAAGCCAGGTGATAGCTATGGGCTTTTTTAATACTATTATGTTTACTTTCTATGTATTTGACATTTTCCAAAATAAAAAGGTTAAAAACACATATCAGTGAAATGTACAATCAAAATTTTTATTCTATGAAAAATTACCTAAGTTTTCCCTGTATGCAAGACATTTATAAAAATCCACAGAGATCCCTGTGGCTGTACCTCCCATGGAGAATTTGAAATGGAGCTCATTATTTCTTCTAGCTCCCCTCCCCTCCAGCCCCAGCATGCTTCCCTTCTAATGGGCTCAGAGCGAATATGATACGGTTGTCTCAGCTACCACCAGGCCCCAGATTAATTCTTCCCTGGTCCCTCAAATATTTATTTCTAACAAATACTGGTGCAGATGGAGAAATCAGCTGGAGAAAACAACTGATTTGACACATCTCAGCCTCAGTCTTCTTACTACTCTCTGAAGTGGTGTTTTGTTTTATAAATTAATGAGAAAATGAAAATTTACTTTTTAACATCCTGATTTTTTCAATTTCATATTCAACTTCTTGTAACCTCACTTTCTTAGTTCTCAGCAATAGAAAGAGACAAATTTTCAGAACAAAATCCAGAAAATACTAAGGCCAATGGTCAATTTCTCCACTACAGAGTGAGAAGGGTAAGCCATGTACCAGTCACTAAATGTGTCTTACTATTTTTCTAAATTTGGCCTGAGAAAAGTCCTATAGTTTTTCACATAATTTTCTGAGTCCAAAGACTCAGAAGCACCATACAGAGGCAAAAAATGAACTCAGGCTCAATCACAGCTATTTGAAGGCATGTTAATACCCTCCTAGGTCATAAGAGGATTGTAAGTGCACTTGGGTAACAAGTCCTGACAGAACCTAGTAAGTGGACTCAAGCATTGATATCAACTAGTTCTCTATAGTCAGCATAAGATAAGAACTGATAAACCAAAATTAAAGATTCAAAATTTTATATATTTTATAACCTCTACTTACAAATATTTCTACCTAACATCATTTTCATATATCCCATGCTAAATTCCAATGAAGAAATAACATGAGCTATTAAACAACAAATACTTGGAAAGTGAAACTGATCCTTGATCCTGACATTTGTTTATTTTTGTTTGTTCATTCATTCATTCAACAAATTGATGAGTGACTACTGTACCAGGTATTCTTCCAGGTATTAGAAATATATATAATAATTTCATATAATAGCAAAAAAAAAAACAACAACAAAGTTTGTGCCCTCCTAGAGCTTACATTCTAGTAAGGGGAGACAGACTTTTAAGAAGGGCTGAGGTTGGTAAGTGCGATGAGGAGAATCAGTAGCAAAGAGCATGCAGATTACTATTTAATATAGCTGGTCAGGAAAACCTTTTCTGTTACGACGTTTGAGCAACCCTGAAGAATGTGACGTTCCAGGCAGAGAAAATGGCAGGTGCAAAGTCCCACACCACTGCCCTCTTGCAAACTGAAGAAACAGAGCCAGTGTGGCTACAGGGGAGTAAGTAGGGGTCAGAGCTGCGGGAGCTGGGAGGGGGAGGGGCATACAGCGGCTCCAGGCCTTTGTAGGCCATTTCCAGGGTCTGGGCATCCGGTGAGAGAGATGGGAAGCGGCCGGAGGATTGCAAGCAGAACTGATCCTATATAATATTTTTAAAAGGATAACTAGCTATGTGAGGAGAATAGACAGAAGAGGAACAAAAAACTGAAGCAGGAAGACCAACCAGTTTAATACAAAGAACACAAAGTGCTCGGAGAAATATTTTACCTTCATTTTTTCATAGGTTGTATTTCGTTATGTGATTCAATATTCCAGTAACTAAAATAGCAATCAATTGAATTGCTCTCGCTTACTACTGGTTTAGGGAGTTGGAGCTTTTGAGAGAAAAGCAATAATCATCACACTTTTCAGGCTCTATCCAATTTGAGTGGTTCCTTTTTCTCGATTAATCTAATAGGTAAATAAGACAAACTGCTAGTTTCCCAAACAACTCTTCTCAAAAATGTTCTCTCATAAAAGTGTTAAAAAGCAAGTATTTTAATTTGCACACTAGATACAAAAGGTTTTGTATTATTGCAGTTATTCATAACTCTCATCACAATACTTCTCTATTAAAGTCGTCAAAACCCATTTAATATTCCTAAAAAGATAAACTGAAATTAAAACATATTGCAAACCATCAACACTCTCTCACACTTGTTTCACAGTTAATTTAGGAAATCGCTCTCATAATGAAGCCAGGCTCTGAATCACTTTCCTATCTCGTTTCCTTAAATTTAGAAAATAGCATGTCTAACAGCAGCCTCACCCAAACCATGTTGTCATCACTTTCAGCGGTATAGGAAGATCACCACATAGGGCATACCTTTCAGGACTTTCACCGCCCTTGAGTGTTATTAATTGGTTTGGGAGGGTATCAGAAATACATGCTTTCCTGCACACTCTGGTGATTTCATCCTATGCTCAGGGCACTCTGATAAATGAAATCATCCTGGCTGTCATGAATTGCAGCTGGCATGCCTGAGTATTGCTCTTTGATGACGAGCAAGCAGCACAAAATAAGATGCTGATTCCGCTCTTTAAAATCTCATTTTCAGCATCCTGTATAATGTTACTAGGCAGGATTTCAAAACAAAATCAAATGTCATAATATAATTCACTTTGGTTTTGCAGAAACCTAAGCCCGGCTTTTTTCCTTTCTAAATATCAGGCAGCATCTACAGTAGGGAAGGGAACTGGGATGGGGGTGGGGAGAGGCCATTAAAATGGATAATCCAGCTTTTTGCTTACCGCTGGAGCTTTAGTGGAGGCGAACTCGGCAGGAACTGAGGGGCTGCTAACAGCCACATTTACTAGAGCGCATCTCCTCACCCGCACTGAACAGTGTAAAGACCCGCCTCATTAAGTCCTACTAACAAGGAAGGAGATGCCCCCCTCTGGGAGCAGGCTTTGGTGTCCTGCCATCACTGCAGACTCTATGCCCCTTCTCCTTTTTCCTTCCCTTCAATTACAAACTCCTATTTTATTTTGTTTTGTTTCATTTTATTATACGGAGGCATTCTTGCAAACTGCCTTAAACCATGCCCGGAATAAGAAGAGAGAGAAATAATTAATAAATCAAGATTTCTTTCTCCAGGTCTAAATTTAAATGTAGCAGGCGGGACGAGATGGTGCAAAGGCGTGTGTGGGTGTCTACGGCATGATTCTTCCGTCTCTGGGAGAGCAGAGGATAAGGAGCAGAATGGTACAAGGATTTCAGCAGAGTGCGTGCGTGTGTGCGCGTGTGTGCACGCGAGCGCAGTCACTCCCAGGGCGCGGGAGGACCCGAGGAAGGGGGCGGAAGGCAGGCTCCGGCTCCGGCCAGGCAGTCCCTCGCCCCCGCCCCGCGGCCGTGCCGCACGCTCCCCAGGAGGGGCAGGTTCCCGAGCGCGGCGCGGAGTCCAGGGCTGGGGGCCGGTCCGGGGAAGGCGCGAGCGGAGCAGCCGCGCCGAAGGCAGGGCCGGGCGTGGGGACCTACCGGGAGCAGGGGCGGCGGAGGGCGCCCCCGGCGCCTCCGGCTTCTCCTCCGCCGCCGCCTCCCGCTGCCGCTGCTGGTGCTGCTGGATGAGGCTGAGGTCGGAGCGGCTGAGCTCGGCTCCGGCGGCCGCGGGCACCAGCCGCGCCCTCAGCAGCACGGCGGCCAGGCCGAGGAGCAGGGCGTAGGGGACGCGCCGCCCGAGCCGCGCCATGGCCGAGAGCCGCAGGGCCGCGGCGGCATATTGCGGCGCTCCGCGCGGCGGCTCTGGCTGCGCCCGCCCGCGTCTGCCCGGCGCTCCGGCTGCGGGAGGAGCGGCCGGGCGGCGGCGCACGTGACGCGCGGGGCGGGGCAGCGGCTGCTCGCGGGGCCGGAGCGCCGGAGGGGCGCTGGCCTCGCGGGGCAACGGAAGAGGAGCCTCCTTGTGGCTGAGGGGCCTTCAGATCCTCCGGCCGGTGCCGAGACACCGGGAAATTCCCAGAAAGTGGAATAAAACTCCCCCCGCCCGGCCCCGAAGTGGAGGAGAGGGTGTATACTGACTACCCTCCTACCACACTTCAGCGCAGCACCAACAGATCCAAGAGCCAGGATCTCCTAACCCAGTAAGTTTTACTGCATCACTGCCATCATAGATTAGCTCGATAATAAACTGCGGCTCGTCAGAAATTGACTAAACTTCCTCTTTCTGCCCAAGTGGGAATTGTGACATCATAAAGTATTCTTGATTGCATTTTGTTTAATTGTAACCTACACTTTTCATTTGTTCAAATAATAGTTTACTAAATGCAAACTAGGTGCTTCGGATGTGCCAGCATTTAATCAGGTGCTTGGAATAAGCAAGATAAAAACCCTGCGTTCTAGTAACTCACTACCTGTTAGGGCAGAGGAACGTATGAACAAATTATAATCCAGTGGTGGTTGCCGGTAGAGAAATACTATAACGTGCAGAGGTTGCAGTTAGAAGAAATAAACTATGTGGTATACGGACAGGGGCTATGAAACGCTAGAAGAGGGGTTTAAAGAAGAATAAAAGTTCCGGGGTGTGTGTGTGTGTGTGTGTGTGTGTGTGTGTGTGTGTGTTCCTTGGGTATGCTTGGAAAACTGTGACCCATGATAGTGACAGAGTGGCAATGCTTTACATTAAAAAGGAGGGTGGAAAGCAGGTCATTTAAAAAATAACAGCAAACACTTCCGTAGTACTTACCGTGTCCAGGCACTGTTCAAGTGCTTTATATGTTAATTCCTGTAATAATTTTGGATGTTCTATAGGGGAATTGAAATTTACACTGCAAATGGTTATGAAGTAGTGAAAGAAATTAATCAAGTGAGGGCATTACTACTAGTCTGTATTTAGAAGGATCACTTTGCTATCAATAGGGAAGACGGATTCAGAGGGATAGAGAGGAGGAGAGAAGGCCAGTCCACAGGTGTTGGCAAAAGCCCAAAAGGAGATGCCAAAGGCTTGTGGGACTGGAAAGGAGAGGAAAGGAGTGGGTGATTCAGGTTATAGGGCTAGAGTCAACAGAGATGGTTAATTGTTTAGCTGGGGAAGCGAGAAAGATGGTATGTCTAGTGTGAAACCCAAGTTGCCAGATTGAGATCTTGGTGGTGGCTGCTTAGGGCATTATCAAGATAAACTGATAATGCAGACCGCAGAACACGGGACAGGTGACAGCTAGTTCAGCTGGAGTCTCT
The DNA here is from genome assembly GCA_032199065.1 of Smutsia gigantea. Taxonomy (NCBI): domain Eukaryota; kingdom Metazoa; phylum Chordata; class Mammalia; order Pholidota; family Manidae; genus Smutsia; species Smutsia gigantea. The sequence continues at coordinate 59,833 of JAVSCE010009209.1, forward strand.
TTGCATTTGAAGTGCCTGTAGGCCATCTCACAATATAATGTAAATATGATCTGACTGTGACGTCACCATTATAGTGCATTCAGCTAATTTGGTTGATTGGACAGTCCCTTTCTCCCTCACCATTCTCATATATGTGTTCCTCCCGAAGTTCCCAATGTCCTAGCAAAGGACAAACTTCTCAGAGAGTAGTGGAAAATTATTATTTGATCAAAGAAAATAGTAAATCATAAAGTTAAATAATAATACACTGAACATACATTATCATTGTATCCTCAGAGCAATCCTATAAATTAGCTCTTATTATTCTGTCTAATAAATGGAAGCACTGAAGATTAGACAGGCTACATACGTATTATTTGTCTTGCCTAAGGCTACACTGATAATATGTGACTTTACCTTTCTGCACAGTTCAAAGCCCTTTACCATGGGCTTGTATTGTTTTATAATGAATTTTAGACAAATAAGCGGTGTGCGCTACACAATTTTGGAAAATAAATGCCAGAGTGAGGCCCCTCACCCTGAACACCACTATTTCTCCACGGCTTTTCCTTCCTGTGTGAGCAGAAGCCATGGTAGGGAGGCTCAGTGCAGACCGCCTCCATTAGTCTCATCAAGCTGTCTTTGTTGCATTTTCTTCCACCTTACCTTTGCTCCTGCAGAGAAAGGAGAAAATGGAAATGGCTCCAAAAACCTGACTGGCAGACCAGAAGGAAAGGGATGCTACCCGGATTCCCACCATCCCGCTTTACGGTGGCCCAGCCATCCATAATATATTAGCCGTTGACCTGCCGGAGGCAAAGCCGCTGAGACCACGGCCCCCAGGAGAGGGGTGGGCATCAAGTCCTTCAATATTATGGCCTGCTTAAGGAAATAAGTGTTGTGCATCAGATGGTTTTTAGATTCTCCATTACTCATATAGAAAAGCATTATCTGATGTAATCAGGCTAGTAGTTGGTGAATCAAAAAAGTTGGTCAAGAGACTAAAAAAAAAAAATCTTAAATATATTTTAAAGTGATTATCTTAAAATAAGAATATGAACATTTACCAATCTTTGGATGTAGAGCCAAGAATGTTTTTTAGTATCTAACCACAATCCTAGAGTTTGACATCATAAACCACAATTATAATACACCCCCATGATTAGCAGTTTAAGTGGAAGGTGTTCTTTTTTTTTATCGTTAATGTACAATCACTTGAACAACATTGATTACTAGACCCCCTATTATAAATCCCCCCCACATACCCCACTATAGTCACTGTCCATCAGCATTGTAAGATGCTACAGAATCATTACTTGTCTTCTCTATAAATACTGCCTTTCCTGTGTCCCCCGCCGCTGCATTACGTGTGCTAATCATAATGCCCCTTTTCCCCCCTTATCCCTCCCTTCCCACCCACCCTCCCCAGTCCCTTTCCCTTTGGTAACTGTTAGTCCATTCTTGGGTTCTGTGAGTCTGCTGCTGTTTTGTTCCTTCAGTTTTTGCTTTGTTCTTATCCTCCACAGATGAGTGAAATCATTTGGTACTTGTCTTTCTCTGCCAGGCTTATTTCACTGAGCATAATACCCTCTAGCTCCATCCATGTTGTTGCAAATGGTAGGATTCGTTTTCTTCTTATGGCTGAATAATATTCCATGGTGTGTATGTACCACCTCTTCTTTATCCATTCATCTACTGATGGACAGTTAGGTTGCTTCATTTCTTGGCTATTGTAAATAGTGCTGCGATAAACATAGGGATGCATATGTCTTTTTCAAACTGCGCTACTGCATTCTTAGGGTAAATTCCTAGGAGTGGAATTCCTGGATCTGGAAGGTGTTCTTAAACAGTTGTTGACAAGCAATTTGAGTGCCAAATATTTGTTTTCAATTTTTCCTAAAATTTTACAATTTTCTTAATAACTTAGTATTAAACTTTTCATAGAAAAATATACTTCATTCAAATTTATATTTCATCTATTCCTTATAACACACAAAACTGGCAAAAAAAAGTTTGTGAACACATAAAACTGATTTTTGACACACACACCAAACAACTGGGGGTGGGGGGTAGGGAACAAAAACAAGCAGATATTCAGGAAGGTGTATCCTGCTAACTCATGTGCCTTACATGTCAGTCAGTGTGTTTAACAAAGGAATGGAAGTTGCCAGTTGATCTAGAAAGTTACTTTCAGGTTTATAATCCATGATCCTGTTCATGCTTAATACTGTGTAATCCACTTAGGTTAGAACTTTATTTTTATAAAAAACACTACAAGAGCCAAGAGAAAGCAAAGTATAATACGATACATATATTACATAATAATTCTTCCCTGCTTAAGATCTACCAGTGCCCCCTGTTGCTTGTAGCATAAAGTCCAAAATCCCTAACAGATTAACAAATTCTTTTATAAATCTATTCCGTGACTAGCCAAGCTCATCTTTTAATATTTGCTGCCTAAACACATAGAGAGGGAGAGAGGGAGAAGGGATTTATATCCTTGAAGTAGACTTTGGGGTTAACTGCTGCACCTTCACATAATTTCTTCTTCCGGAAACTCTACTCCCTCATCTGTTTAACCGGCAACTCCCACAGAGCCCAAAGGATTAGCTCAGGCATTACCTCCTCCAGGATACATTTCCCAACACCTTTAGTTTAGATTAGGTGCCCCTGCTGTGAGCTTCCAAGACAATCAAATTTCCCCTTACAATTCCGTTATTGAATATGGCTATTTACTTGCCAGTGTTCTCACTAGTGCGGGCTCCACGAGGGCCAGGATCACGTCCGCAGCTGTGTCTCCAGCTCCTACCACAGTGCCCAGCACTGATGGATTACTTGGTTGAGAAAATCAATAAATCAAGTTTAACAGGTAGGACTGTTGGTTGATGGAGGATGGCCCTGGAATCAGATCGCTCTGGTATGTGATTTACAAAAGATTCTAGGCCTGTTTTCTCAGCTGTATAGTGGGAGAAATAATAGAGCCGAAAGCAGGTAACAAAATGAGATGATACGTAAAATACTTAAAGTTTGCTATAGGAACTCTTCAGTAAATGTCAGGTATTACTTCTTTTGTTGATGTAACGAATGGCTATTCTGTTTCATTTCTATATATTTTATAATGCATATAAAATTTCATGTTATATGTAATCAGTTCTCATTTTTCTTGGTAGTTGTATAAAGTCACTGCAAATACTCAATTAGCAAATACTGAATCATTGCTTGTAGGAGGATGTAGCTCCAAGGGCAGGGGATTCCCCACCCAGGGCTAGTGCTCTATGAACTCAGTCAGACTGCAGAAAAGGCAAGGGCAAGAAGTTGGGAATTAAAGGGGTTCATTCTCACACATCAGTCTTTCCCGGCTTGCACCAGTGGCTCTCTCAGCTCCCTCCCTATTCTCATGGCTGAACCCCAGATGCCCTGCTCTGTCTCCTGACATGACCTGGAACCCATCACCCTCCTGAGAGCCCTCTCTTCAGCAGCACTCCAAACACCCCCTCCCACCTGGGAGGAACTCTGTGGGAGGCTCCCTGGTGACTGGCAGGATGCCTGACCAATTGCATACCAGGAACAGAGGTAAGGTGAGAGAATGGGTGTTTCCTCTCCACCCTTACCCTGGACTGGGAATCCTGTGACTGACCAGGGGCTCTACCCCCAGTAAAACATCCCATAGATGTGCAAACAGGATACCTGTGAAGGCCAGGTGGGAATCCTGGTCACAAAGTTCCATTTTCCCTGCAGAAGAATACAGAGTTAGGTTCCTATGGGCTAGTAGTCACCACATTTTAATCAACGATCAGTACCTTGTTTTATGTGTGTTTTTGTTTAAAGACACCTTATTTATTAGAAATTCTTGATTCATTAACGTTAACTTCACAGCCAACAGTGCTGTAATGCATGCCTGAAAGAAGTTTATCTAACACATCTATTTTCTCTGTGAGGCACATCACAGCCTTCTTGGGCTGAGGAGAACTAGGCAGCAGGCAGCACTATAATCGAGAGCCATTTTAATGTCAAAATCACCACATGATATACTGCAACTGTCTTACTCTGACCAGTGGACCATAGGTCTTGCCACAACTTTTGCCCCCAAAGGGGCCGGTGACCAACCATCCAGATGTCATGGTACCATGTCGGTAGCCACAGGGTCAAGCCCCATTAGACATCCCAGCTGTCAGTACAGACAACTATGCGGGAGGGCTCCTGGGTGATCACAAGCCATACTGCCTGCAACTAAGCCCATTGACTGTCTCTTTCCCTCCCCACCCTCCACCATTTGGTCTCAGTTTAGGATGGAAAGCCACAGCCCTCCACTCCAGGGGCTGCCCATGATCGGGGCCATCTGTGTACCAAGATTCTTCAGGTATAGGGGCTTTTCCCTCCTGATAAGGACTCTCAGCTACCAATGCCTCAAAAGCAAGTTCTCCCTGCTTTCCACTATATGTGTCACTGGCCCCAATAAGCACTGGAGTTCTCCACTTAAGGGGCTAGTAGAGAGGGCGCTACACTTCTGTAAATATGTGCCCCATTTGGCCAGTGTCGGTGTCTGTGCCATGCCACTCCATGGCCTTTGGGTCCAGTCTCGCACCCGCCCTGCAGTAGGATAGGTGTTTATTACCTTGGTTGGAGCTGTTCCGGTAATGGGCTCTGTAGCCAGCAAGGCGTGGTACACAGCAGCCAGTTGCTTCTCTATTAAGGTGTACCAGACCTTTCCATAGTTCTGACCAGAATCCAATTGGTTGTTGTGTCCATTCAAGCCGCTGCCAAAGACTCCATCCATAACCATCTTCAGTTACATGAACATCTATCTCACAAGGCCTTAATGAGTCCATTACACTCAAGAACTGCACAGCCTTGACTGCTCGCTTAGCAGCAGTAAAAGCAGCTGCACAGGTCCCATCCCAGTCCCACCTGATGCTCTTTCATACCACCTGGTATAAGGGCTTCAGAATTTGTGCCAAGTGCGGGATAACACCCTCCAGTAGCCCAAAAGACCCAAAAACTCTTGCAATACTGCCACAGTGGTGGTGGTGGGTAAAGCATGGACATTGTCTCTGACTGCTTCTTGGATAACTTTAGTTTTACCTGACTGGACAGGTGACTTGACTGACCAACAGTCGGACACCTTGCCGAGGCACAGGCAGAGCTACAGGTGGCTGAACAGAGCCGCCTTCACCACGCGTGCCCTCAGTCTGAACTCACCGGCAGTGGTCTGGGACCACAGGCCCTGCAGGATATCTACCCCCAAAATATATTCGGGAATGGGAGAAATGTACACCGTATACTCCTTTGTGGGTAAACGCTCTATCCCCAGTAGGATTTGGGCTTTCTTCACTCTAATTGCTTTACCCCCATAGCCATCTGTCACAGCAGGGGTCCTAGGAAAACATTCAGGGTTGCCACAAGTCAGAGAATATTCAGCTCCTGTGTCCACCAGTGCCAGGACACGTTTTACATTCATGGGGGACCGATGAATTGTTAATTCTACATGCGGCCTCTGGTCCCCACCACATCCCTCAAGATGGGGACCTTGGCCACCCCCTCAGTCAAACCATGATGCCCAATCTTCCTCTTGTGGGGGTGAGGGCCCAGGCAGAGCCTGAATACTGCCCCCAGGAAGTCTTGCAGGGACAAAGACCAGACATGGGGCTTTGCCTCTGGCTTGTGTGTCCTGGACCTCAGCAGCTGAAACTGCTGCTCTGGCTTTAACTGGTACCATGCTTCTAACAACATCCTATTGGGCCGCCCATCAAGATTTTCTTTCGCTACCCCGGCCTTTATCAAATCAACCCACATCTGGGTCCTTGAGACCTTCACGGGGCCCTTTGCATCTCTCCTTTCAATCATAGCCCGTACTTCCTTCTGTTCTCTTGTTTCAGCCTCCCCCAGATCTGCTAAAGTACGAGTAGCCTCACTTATGGGTTGCCCTACGTGGGGGGCAAGAATAGTCACTAGGGACCCAAGGAGAGCTGGGGGAGCTGTATAGAGCAACAGATTTCTCATTCCTATAGTGAACAACTCCTCATTCGGGCCCTGGGGGTCCATATTATAGAGGATATTCTTCATGCCCAACTCCTGTAACACCCACTGAAGCTCTGTATATGTTTTCCAGCTAGTGGGTAAGTATGCTAAACCACCCTGATTGGGCCAAACTGCCCTGATGGCTGCTGTCAGCCAATCCAGAAGCACTTGATACCCTGAGGTGTGACGGGCACTTTGCAACTGCTGCGAAAGGGAAGGGTGAGTCATCAGGGAAGCCAGTCCACCCATTTCAGAACCCAACATAACATTGTTTTCAACCCCCATATCCCAGAGATGCAAAAGCCGTGTAGACAGAGGTTCTGATGGCTTCTGCTGATACCAGGCTCTCATGTCCACCAGCTCATCTGGGTATAGGGCTGGAGAATGGAGTGCTCCACAACCTGGGGAGGGGACAGCTCCTCCCTGAGGAGCTTGTGGTTGTTGCATTTTAATTTTCTTAATTACAGCTGGGTGGGCCTTTAACATGGGAGAGGCTGGTACCTCGGGCAGTGGCCTCGGCAACAGATCAGCCCTCTGCCCCACAAGCTTATCCTCCCCCGACATCTCCTCTACCATCTTCAGGGCTGAAGGCACCACTCTCTCCTCCCCTTCCCAATGGCCTCCTTGCAACGCAGCTTCTCCTGCTGCGTCCCCCCTCGCTGCTATCGTCCAGGGGTGCTACCGGTCCTCTCAATAACTGTCTCTCTTTCCTAAGGGCATCCCAAAGGTCATCGCCCCCTCCTCCAAATGATGCTGAAGTGTGTCTCTCTGCTGCCCAAGTCCCTCCCTCTCCTCAATAACACTTTCCACTATCACATGGAAAAGACATCCCACAGTGCACTGCTACACAGCCACTCAGGGCATCTAAGCAGTCTTCTTTCTCACAGAGGGCTAATTTCACAGCTCCTGATGTCTCCACCCTTCCCCATGTCTGGGGAAGCCCCCACCCCTCTAGGAGGCACTTTACCCTAGACCAACTCCCCACTAGGGGCTCCCCAATTAGAAGCCCCACAGATAGGGGGCTCCCAGGTGAAGCTGCACCCTCTGGGGCCTCCCCACTATCCACAGGTAGGGTTCCAGGCATCTCCTCACTACTCTAGTGGTGGCTTGCCCAAGGGTTGCACCATGTAGACAGATTTTGGTTTCAGAGGTCCTGCTGGCCAGATGTAACTCTGGAGGAAAATCCCGGGGCAAAATATCTTTGAAACCAAGACCAGTCAATGGGAGAAATAAAGTGGAAGAAACCCATTTTTTGCTTACGAGAAGTTGTCCACTTCTGCTCGCCTGTATGTCTCACAATCCAGTTACAGGAGAAAAGGGGCCCCATGCAAGCTTTCTGGTCCATATGCTCTTCCTCCCCTTTGTAATGACCTATTGACATGGAGATGGACCTCTTTTCTCCACCCCTTGGAAACACCTATCGATAGGGAGATGTACTAAGGCCAGGCAAGAGATTCTGGAAATGTTGCAATTTTATCCAGATGGCTGCAGGGGTGTGAGGTGGCAGAAATGGATGAACGGGGTTAAAAGGTACAAGCTTCCAGTTATAAAATAATCAAGTCATGGAGACGTAATGTACAGCATGGTAAGTGTAGCTAACAATATCATACTGCAAACTTGAAAACTGCTAAGAAAGTAGATCTTAACAGTCCTCACGACAAGAAAAAGAATGTTTGTATCTATTGTATGGTAATAGATGTTTTAACCAGACTCTTTTGTGGTGATCATTTTGCAATATATATAAACAGATTTATTATGTTTTACACGTGAAACTAACATACTGTTAAATGTCAATTACACCACAATTTTAAAAAGGAAAAGATGGCAATAGTCCCAGAATTGATCTACAGCATCCAGGCAATATTTATCAGAATCTCATCTGACTTTTTTATAGAAATTGATAAGCTAATTCTAAAATTCGCATGGAATTACATGGGACCTCAAATAGCCAAAACAATCTTGAAAAATAAGAAGTAGAAAGACTCTTTTTTTTTAATTAAGACATTTTTTAAATTAAGGTATCATTGATATACACTCTTATAAAGGTTTCATAAGAAAAACAATGTGGTTATCACATTCACCCTTATTATCGACTCCCCCCCATACACCATTGCAGTCACTGTCCCTCACTGTAGTAAGATACCACAGAGTCCCCATTTGTCTTCTCTGAGCTAAACTATCTTCCCCGTGACCCCACACACACCATATGCACCAATCATGATACCCCACAATCCCCTTCTCCCTCCCTGCCAACACCCCCTGCCCCACCACTCCCCTTTCATAACCACTAGCCCCTTCTTTGAGTTTGTGAGTCTGATGCTATTTTGTTCCTTCAGTTTTGCTTTATTGTTATGCTCCACAAATGGGGGAAATCACTGGGTATTTGTCTTTCTCTGCCTGACTTATTTCACTGAGCATAATACACTCTAGCTCCATCCACGTTGTTGCAGTGGTAGGATTTGTTTCTTTCTTATGGCTGAATAGTATTCCATTGTGTATATGTACCACCTCTTCTTTATCCATTCGTCTACTGATGGACACTTAGGTTGCTTCCATATCTTGGCTATTGTAAATAGTGCTGCAATAAACATAGGGGTGCATATGTCTCTTGGAATCTGAGAAGTTGTTTTCTTTGCGTAAATTCCTAGGAGTGGAATTTCCAGGTCAAATGGTATTTCTATTTTTAGTTTTTTGAGGAATCTCCATACTGCTTTCCACAATGGTTGAACTAGTTTACATTCCCACCAGCAGTGTAGGAGGGTTCCCCTTTCTCCACATCCTTGCCAACATTTGTTGTTTGTCTTTTGGATGGCGGCCATCCTAACTGGTGTGAGGTATCTCATTTTGGTTTTAATTTGCATTTCCCTGATAATTAGCGATGTGGAACATCTTTTCATGTGCCTGTTAGCCATCTGAATTTCTTCTTCAGAGAAGTATCTGTTCATATCCTCCACCCATTTTTAAATAGGGTTACTTGCTTTTTTGGTGTTGAGGCATGTGAGTTCTTTATATATTTGGGATATTAACTCCTTTTCGGATCTGTCATTTACAAATATATTCTCCCATACTGTGGGATGCCTTTTTGTTCTGCTGATGGTGTCCTTTGCTGTACAGAAGCTTTTTATTTTGATGTAGTCCCATTGTTCATTTTTTGTTTCCCATGCCCAAGGAGATGCATTCAGGAAAAAGTTGCTCATATTCAAGAGATTTTTGCCTGTTTTCTTCTAAGAGTTTTATGGTTTCATGACTTACATTCAGGTCTTTGATCCATTTTGAGTTAAATTTTGTGTATGGGGTTAAACAATAATCCAGTTCATTCTTACGTGTAGCTGTCCAGTTCTGGCAACACCAGCTGTTGAAGAGGCTGTCATTTTCCCATTGTATGTCCATGTCTCCTTTATCATATATTAATTGACCATTTATGGTTGGGTTAATATCTAAACTCTCCATTCTGTTCCACTGGTCTATGGGTCGATTCTTGTGCCATTACCAAAGTGTCTTGATTACTGTGGCTTTATAGTAGAGCTTGCAGTCGGGGAGCTTTATTCTTCCTTCTCAGGATTGCTTTGGATATTTGAGCTCTTTTGCGGTTCCATATGAATTTTAGAACTATTTGCTCTAGTTCATTGAAGGATGCTGTTGGTATTTTGATAGGGATTGCACTGAATCTGTAGATTGCTTTAGGCAGGATGGCCATTTTGACAATATTAATTCTTCCTATCCATGAGCACGGGATGTGTTTCCATTTATTGGTATCTTCTTTCTCTCATGAAATTTTGTTTTCAGGATATAGGTCTTTCACTTCCTTGGTTAGGTTTATTCCTAGGTATTTTATTCTTATTGATGCAATCATGAATGGAATTGTTTTCCTGATTTCTCTTTCTGCTAGTTCATCATTATTGTATAGGAATGCAACAGACTTCTGTGTATTAATTTTGTATCCTGCAACTTTGCTGAATTCAGATAGTAGATCTAGTAGTTTTGGAGTGGATTCTTCAGGGTTTTTTATGTACAATATCATATCATCTGTAAACAGGGACAGTTTAACTTCTTCTTTACCAATCTGGATGCCTCTTATTTCTTTGTGTTGTCTGATTGCCATGGCTAGGACCTCCAGAACTATGTTGAATAAAAATGGGGAGAGTGGTCATACTTGTCTTGTTTCTGATCTTAAAGGAAAAGCTTTCAGCCTCTCACTGTTAAGTATAATGTTGGCTGTGGGTTTGTCATATATGGCCTTTATTATGTTGAGGTACTTGCTGTCTATACCCATTTTGTTGAGAGTTTTTATCATGAATGGGTGTTGAATTTTGTCGAATGCTTTTTCCGCATATACAGAGATGATCATGTGGTTTTTGTTCTTCTTTTTGTTGATGTGGTGGATGATATTGATGGATTTTCAAATGTTGTACCATCCTTGCATCCCTGGAATAAATCCTACTTGATCATGATGGATGATCTTTTTGATGTATTTTTGAATTCGGTTTGCTAATATTTTGTTGAGTATTTTTGCATCTATGTTCATCAGGGATATTGGTCTGTAATTTTCTTTTTTTGTGGTGTTTTTGTCTGGTTTTGGTATTAGAGTGATGCTGGCTTCAAAGAATGAGTTTGGAAGCATTCTCTCCTCTTCTACTTGGAAAACTTTAAGGAGGATGGGTATTAGGTCTTCACTAAATGTTTGATAAAATTCAGCAGTGAAGCCATCTAGTCCAGGGATTTTGTTCTTATATAGTTTTTTGATTACCAATTCAATTTCATTGCTAGTAATTGGTCTGTTCAGATTTTCTGTTTCTTTCTGGGTCAGCCTTGGAAGGTTTTTTCCTAGAAAGTTGTCCACTTCGTCTAGGTTATCCAGTTTGTTAGCATATAATTTTTCATAGTATTTGCTCATAATTCTTTATATTTCTTTGGTGTTCAGTGATTTTTCCTTTCTCATTTCTGATTGTTTATGTTTGTAGACTTTTTTCTTGATAAGTCTGGCTAGGGGTTTATCTGTTTTATTTTCTTGAAGAACCAGCTCCTGCTTTCAGTGATTCTATTGTTTCATTCTTCTCAATTTTATTTATTTTCTTCTCTGATCTTTATTATGTCCTTCCTTCTACTCACTTTGGGTCTCCTTTGTTCTTCTTTTTCTAGTTTCATTAATGTGAGTTTAGGCTGTGCATATGGGATTGTTCTTCTTGAAGTAGGCCTATATTGCAATATACTTCCCTCTGAGCACGGCCTTTACTGCGTCCCATAGATCTTGCAGTGTTGAATTATTGTTGTCATTTGTCTCCATATATTGCTTGATCTGTTTTTATTTGGTCATTGATCCACTGATTATTTAGGATTAAGCCTCCATGTGTTTGTGGGCTTTTTCATATTCTTTGTGTAAGTTATTTCTAGTTTCATACCTTTGTGGTCTGAGATGCTGGTTGGTACAATTTCAATCTTTTAAAATTTACTGAGGCTCTTTTTGTGGCCTAGTATATGATCTATTCTTGAAAATGTTCCATGTGCCCTTGGGAAGAATGTGTATCCTGTTGCTTTTGGATGGAGTGTTCTGTAGATGTCTGTTAGGTCCATCTGTTCTAATACATTGTTCAGTTCTCTGTGTCTTTACTTATTTTGTGTGGTTGATCTGTCCTTTGGGGTGAGTGGTGTGTTTAAGTCTCTCAAAATGAATGCATTGCATTCTATTTCCCCCTTTAATTCTGTTAGTATTTGTTTCACATATGTAGGTGATCCTGTGTTGGGTGCATAGATATTTATAATAGTTATATCCTCTTGTTAGACTGACCCCTTTATCATTATGTAATGTCCTTCTTTGTAAGACTCACATTTCTTGATTTCAAAACTTAAAACAATTTCACGGGAGCAAGCCTGTGGATGCGTGTCCTGGAGCCCTATGTGGATAAGCGCTTCATCTCCAGAGCCTTTGCCACTTTGGGGGGACCGTCAGGAGCATCCAAATTATCCTCAACGACCTCACGGGGATCCCAGCTGGCTCCTGATTTGTAGAATTCAGACATTTGGCTACAGTTGAGAAGCATTTGCATATTTAACTGGAAGCTTCTTTGTGCAGTCACACCTACAAAATGTTTTAAACTAAACGGGCAAATAACAAATTAAAGCCCTGAGTACTCCTTTTGGAAGGCTGACCCCAGATGTGGTTAATGGCAGACCATGAGATTCTTTGTCAACATCTACCCCTCCAGTCGGGGAGGCATCGTGATTTTGGACCAGTTGGGTGTGTCTAAGGGCTAATTTTTGTGAGATTCCAGAATGACCTGGAACAGAAGCAAACCCTGACAGAGTACCAGAGGTCAGTGGACTGGGGTCTTAACCGGTGCTGCTGAGCATGGCAATCCTTAAAGTGAGACTTGTGACACCAGTGGAATATAGTCAGATGTACAGTTACAGCTACAGCTGGTGTTGCCAGCAGTTCCAGAACTACTCTGCCTAATGGGGCTGTGACTAGAACACTGGTGGCCACAGCTACGCTCACCCTCAATATGGCCGTATCCAGAGCACCGTGGGCACACGCGAAGACGGAGATGATGCACTGGGCGACTGCAAGCTGGACGTGACAGGCCAACAAGGAGTTCAGAGAGCAGAGTGAGGAGCTGTATGACGCACTGATGGACAGACCCCGGCAGCCCCTACAACACAGTGTTTTCAGAGATCTCTGCCATGATGTAGTTCAGATAAAGGACAAGTCGGAATGGACTATGTGTGGGGAGAACATAGACTTTTAAAAATATATATATTGCAAGAACTTTTACCCTTTGGAAATAGGATTTGTAAGATTTTAGTAATTGACTCGTTTCTTAAAATGAGTATTCCTGCAACACTGCTGCCTCCATTTGATAGTGAACCATTTACCTGGAGTTTGGACACCAAGCGACCAACTGTTGAAGGTTGAACAAAGTTCAAATTTGTATTTCTTTGAACAAGATTAATCTACCTGGATAGGGTTATCCATACTTCTGGTGCGTAAGAGTTTAGGACTATTAACCAAAATAGATCCTATGATTCCATTACCATCTCACCAGTGGGTTTCACCCCCAGGAAAGTTTACTCTTGATTCAGTGAGGCTGAAAAATGACAATGGAACATTCTTGGGGTGAAAGGGTTTATACCCAACTTTATTCTCACAGTGGCAGGTCAAGTGCTAGAATCACGTTTGCCTCAGGGAAAGTCTGCATGCAGCAAGCTTGTCTCTGCCTCTGGGCCTCTCCACCCCTGCAGCCGTCTCAGTCTCTGTCCTTGGCACTGCCACCACTCCAGCTTCTGCTCTCCTGCATCCATGCAGCCCAGAGCACAGGCTGGAACTCTTCATACAGAGTCAATGATAACATATTGCCCAACGTGTGCAGTGGACAAGCTGACCAGGGTCAGGTGTTAATCCTGGCCATAAGAACTTTCATTTTCTCTACAGTTACTAAACCCTGAGTTTAGAAGCCCTTCTCAGACGAAGCCATGTGGATATTAAGATTCTCTGAGGTCAGAATGTATGAATTACCTGCTGTATATCAACGAGGGGGCAATTTTATCTATGGCATTTCTGGTATCCACTTCCCCACAACAAATTTGCCCCACGTCTAGTGGCTAGGTAGAAAAGAGCTCTTGAGGCACTCCAATTAGGATGCCCAATGTGTGGGGCCAGCCAAACCTCAACCAAAAGGCTCAAGACTTGGGGTCTGCTCCAAGACCACGTCTAGATTTTCAAGTCTTGGTTGTTCTAGGGTAAAGCCTGTTGAAGGGCCATCTATGTGCCAAGCCCTCAGACCCACTCGTGTTTCTTGACCTTAATTATCTAAACTCATTAAATAGATGTGAATGCTAAAAAAAGGAAAAAAAAAGAGATAGAACCCAGGCAACAAGAACATTATGATTTCTCACAGAACCCAAGAACGGACTAATAGTTACCAAAGGGAAAGGGACTGGGGAAAATGGGCGGGAAGGGAGGGATAAGAGGGAAAAAGGGGCATTACGATTAGCAGATGTAATGTTGGGGGGGCACGGGGAGGGCAGTACAACTCAGAGAAGACAAGTAGTGATTCTATAGCATCTCACCACGCTGATGGACAGTGACTGTAATGGGGTTGGTGGGGGGGACCTGATGAAGGGGTAGTTTAATAATCGTAATATTGCACATGTAATTGTAAATTAATGATAATAAAATAAATTATTTAAAAAAAAAGAACATTATGATTTGGGAAATTGTCAACATGTCAAGATTTCAAAAGTGCTAAAATTAAAGAGATTTACTGTCAAGGAAGTTTATTCTAGAGAATAAAGAGAATGTACAAACTTTTGCTAATTTATCAGAAAATTTTCTTTGAAGAAATTAAGTGTAACTCATAGCTCCTTACAGACATCTCAACAGCAGCCAAAAACAGAGATGGGATTATTTAAGAAAGATCTTAGAGTAGCTTCTGGTGTAATGGAGCGAGTCTCCTTGATCTACACAGGAGATCCAAAGGTTCTTGTGAATTTTACATTAGCAGTAACACCGCCAGCTTGGTCTAAAAGGGATGGCATACAAAAGTAAAAAAGCCTACTGGACCTACAGAATTTTACGAGTAGACACAGGCTGATAACAAAACTGAGCTGCAAACACGTGACATTTCATGGGGAAAAAAGCAGGCTAGAGAATGAAGCCATGAGCCACAGAGAATTATTCACAGATGTTGAAACCAAACAGAATTTGCCCAGCTGGATTTTGAAATAGCTTGGGACCAGTGACTTCCTTTTTGCCTTCTACATTTTTTCCCTTTGTTGTACCACAATGTCTGTAATTGTTGTCATATGCCTGCATATTGGTATATTGGGAGCAGATAAATTTGTTTCTCCAGTTTCACAGGTCCACATAAGAGAGAGGAATTGTACACCAGGATGGATCATAACCCAAACCTCACTCATATCTAATTTAATGATTTAATGATGATATTTGCAATCTTAGAGCTAATGAGGTTAAGAAGGGATTTTGGACTTTGACTTGATGCTCCAATGGTTTGACTTCTGAGTACTTTCAAATAGGTTGATCTTGCATGTGAGTATGATGTGAATGTTTGGAGGCCAGAGGTGGACTGTGCTTAGCATAGTACCTCCCAAAAGATGTCCAGGATTTGATACCTGGAATCTGTAATACTAACCCTTCATGGCAAAAGGACTTTACTGTAACTTAAAACTACTTCATTATCCAAGGCATGGTACAGTAATGAGCTCACCCAGGGAGCAATCCTGCATGGATCTAGGGGAGGATATGGAGCAGGCAGGATGAAAACTGCATTTGGAGAATTGGAGGTGAGAAGGGACTGCTTGTGCATGGCGAGTAAACCAGGTTCTCAGCTGTGTTGAATCACTGCTAGGTACGTACTGCAGCTACTTTACTGTTCCCTTGAGAGGCTAGGGCAGCCCAGTGGGAATAAGATGCAATTAGTTACTGCTATGTCATCTCTATTACTTGGGAATCATTGAATACCTGTGGGATAAAGAAAAGATCCTTTAGTAATTTAGCCCCACATGGTGGTGAAATGCTTGATTACTAGTTTAGCAAGGTTTCAAGTTGGAAAGTCAAAATTCGTTATTACTAAGAAGTAGGAAATTTGCTTATATTTTAATAACTTCTTTCCTTTCATTTTCTAAGGTTTATTGAAAAATTCAAAATGATTCACTTGTCTTCTGTCGGGAGCCAGTGCGAACCGCCCGTCTGGCGGCACTGCCCAAGACGCCTGGAAAAGAAGGAACTGCAATGCGGACCTCTGAAAAGAACATCCCGCTATCTCTCCTTATTATTATGGTGTTTGGAAATGTTATTGGTCACTTTCATCTAAATTGGAAAACCAAATTTAATAAACCCTGGGAGAAATGCCAGGTGCAAGACCCCCCATAATCCTTCCAGGTGGTAAAGATACCTTGAGACAACTGCTGGGCATAAAAGCCACGGGGCCTAAATCCGCAAAGGAGTAAGAAGAGCTAACCTTTTCAAAGAGCATTGCTTCTCTCTCACTTACCAACTGCACATCTCCCTGTATGGCCCCGGAAGATGGCTGGTTAGCCAGAGACGGGTAAGATTCCTCAAGGGAGGAACAACCTAAGACAGGCACAGTCGCAGGGGGCCATCAGGTGAGCAATAGGGAGTCAACAGAGGTGAGGCTCAGAACCCCACACCCCCAGTTTTGAGAGAAATCTCCTGCGCCCATGGCTGTTGTTGCCTTTGTCTTGTTTGAATCAACACTTAGCCTGTAGGCATGGATCTGACAGTTTACACTTGCTTTCTTACTGCTTTAAACTTTACTTTCCATCTTTATTTTTACATCAAGATTTAATCAGCTATTAGAAGCTTTAATCTTTATTACTTTTACCTACTACTTCAACATGTTATTAAAGAATATTAGGAGGGGGATGCAGAGAAGATATTGAAAACAAGTATCAAAATTATAATAAATAAGAATTGTTTGAGTAGGTTCCAGTTCCCTCTCCCCACCCAACTTGCCCCGTGAGGAATTTCTAAATGACTCCTAGACCTGTTGGGTCTCGGGGAATAATAGAGCAATAAAGGGAAGTCAGCATGAATGATTATACGCAAAAGGACCTGGCATGATTGCAGAGACCCTCCCAATAGAAAAGATTATTGTTAAAGATATTATTGTAAATGATTAAAGGAAACTCTAAGGCAGACATGCGGCTGTTTTCCCCCCAGTAGGAAGAGAAGTGGCCCGACTAGGTCCCTATGCCTTCTGATTCAGTGGTCATTATTCCCTTACCTCAGGTGCAACACTTTCGTCCCTGTGAAACTGGGCACCTACCCAAGAGTACAGATTTTTCAGTTCCCGCAATTGTAGTTAGCTTAGTCTTGCTACACTGCTTTCATGATACACTGTTTTGATGTTTTTCTTTAAATCTGCACGTAATGTTATAGACCTAGAAAAATAGACTTAGCTATACTTGTTAATCAGATGAATAGTAACCATGGCTATTTTAGAATCAATAATAAGGAAACTGCAAGTAGGGCTCAGGCCAACCAGGCATGAGGAAACATTTTGAGAATTAAATCATGTTTGTTCCGAAACTACCAGAGAAGCCAAGGAAACATAAGTGCAAAAAATTAGTGATTGCTAAGGTGCCAATAATCTAATCTTTAAAGATTGACCTTTATGTAATTATTATTTCTGAAAAAATTAAATGATCTAATCTTTGTGAAACTGCATACTCAAAACATATATAACCTTGCTAAACTTCAATAGCACAGGCCAGGCTCAGCTTTTGCTAGTGTCTGTGTCCTCATTCATTCACTCAGCCACCGACGCCATCCATCCTTCAGGGACCCCTGGACAAGCTGGAGCTGGACTCCGGCAGTCTGCCAATTAGGTAATAATGCCTCTGAATTTTTTAAATGTTTATGTATTTATAATCTAAAAAGCTGATTTACCTGCACTGTTCAAAGATAAGAAAATTCATAAGCCACCAGAACTTTCTTGCAGCCTACGGGAAACTAGGTACCCTACAAATAATAAAACATAATTTATACTACTCAGGTGGGGTGCATAATTCTCCAAATTAAATACTGCTACAAATAATATACATTATTGTTTTTTTGTTGTAACTTTGCAGTAACTAATATTCTGAATACAACACTATAAAAGAATCTCTGAAGATTCCATTTCAACACTGTAATATCTGAGAAATGGAGGAAAAGTTTGAGATTACTGTGAAACAAATCAGGTTTTTCTTTAATAACAAGGCTAAATTACTGTGTAAAGTTCAAGTTCAAAATCTAAACACTCCTTTTAGTATAACACCACCAGTTTATGTATTTGTTATGCTTCAGGATGAGACTGATAAAAAGTACACCATGGGGTAAAAGGGACTCTAACCATGTCACTCTCTAGGCAACTCAGAACAGTTTGTAAAGTGAATAAAAATATTATCTGGAAGAGTATTGGTGTTGCACTGACTGATACTCAGGCACCTCAGCCTATTCACTAGGTAACAGCAAATCTACTGTGACTAGTAATGTAGGCACCATACAAGGCACACGGGAGGACTTTGAATGTGTAGCCTTAGTCCCAGTCCTGCCCGTAACTCCTGGAGAAGCAGTCAGCCCCCTGAGCGTCCATCATCAGCAGCTCCAAGTGAGACAGGTAAGCCCCTCTACCTTGAGGCTCTCAGCAGGTGGACCACGATGGGCACTGGTGCTGTTTGTGGTGATGGTCCTGGCTGTTTGGGCTTCTCTGAGCTTCCAGACTTGCAGGTTGCAATTTTTGATAAGCTTTGATAAATTTTTGGTTTCAAATATTCTGTCTGTGCCATTATCCTTCTCCTAAGACTCCTTTGCACCTAGATTGTCCCACAAGTAACTGAAGCTATTTATTTTTGTAATCCTTTTTCCCCCGTGCTCCAGTTTGGATGAATTCTATTCATCTAAGTTCACGGGTTCTTTCTTCTGTTCTTTCCACTCTTTTATTCCCCCTCTGATGAATTTGACTTCAGGTATTGTACTTTTTTTAGTCCTCAGATTTCCACTTGTGTTTCTTTTAGTAGTTTCCAAATTTCTCCTGAAATGCTCATCTCTTCGTCCATACTTTTGTTTTCCTAGATTCTCTAACATATTTGTGATTTAAAAGTCATTTGCTAAATTGTTCCTGTTGACACATTTTTCTTAAAACTTTGAGTCAATTTTCCTTTTTTCCCATTTACACACCCACACACAGGGTATTGTGGATGATATACTGTAGAATCTTTAGGTCATGTTATATTCCTTTGAAAGTAAGCTTTTATGAGCAGACAATTAAATTACAGGTGAATTACCTTAAACTTGTGGAAGCTTTGTTTTATGCTTTGTTAGGTGGTCCACTCACAAATAACTAACACTGTTAAGAAATTCAGGCTTTTAGAGAGGTGTGTGATCTCCTTAAGGTCATCCTTTTAGCGCATTATTGCTGGCACATGTGACTGAAAAACAAATCCTCCAGAGTTTCAATGAGAAGACTGGGGTGTTTCGAAGCCTCTGTGACTGCGTAGGACTTCAACTCCAATTCTTGTTTCTCCTGCAGTGGACAGGTGCTGAATTAACTGCTCCGTCCTTCCAACCGCCCATCTGTTGCTGTCCTTGTGGGCTCCTCGGAGTCTCACTGGAGCAGGAGCAGGGCCAGGGCCAGCCAAGAATTGAGGGGAAATATTTCTCCCTCCCACAGTGGGGCTCCTTCCTTTCCTGGACTCCCCCTCAGCGTCTAGCTGTGATGGCAGGTCCGTCATTCCCAGGAGGGAGAGGGCACTGTGCTGCCTGCATTCTAGCTGCACAGCAGACAGCAGCCTCAGGGGAAAGCGTGGCTCCTTTCTTTGCGAGTCAAATTCCCTCCAGTTTTGGTCTGCTTTTGGTAACTTCAGTGTCTTCAAAAAGTTTCTTTTTTTTCATCCTATTTCATTCATCATTTATCATTAGTCATTATTATGTGATACGAGCAACTCTGCCATTATTGGAATTGGAAACCCCTTTAAAATTTTCAATGTCTGTGATTCTATGATTTGTAATTGTATTTTAACATTAGGTACCTGTTGTTCTTTTTGTGTTACCTTTTTTCAAATAACTAACACTCAAGAAATTCGGACTTTTAGAGGGGTGTTACCTCTGAGGTCATCCTTTTAGTGACTGAAAAACAAACAAGGCACAATAATAGGAAAAAATGAAGTATAAAGGAAAATACGAAATACACAAAAGTGGCACCATATGCTCAAGTTTATTGAACAAGCACAAGTTACACACTGGAAATGAAGCAGAACGCCGCACCAGTTTTCACTAACTCCAATCAAGTTAGCACATGACAAATTTTAGAACACACTCATTTTACGTCCTACCCAATGTGGGTGATCACAAAAGAAGGTAAACAAAGAAAATTACTTCCTATGTTGCTTAGGCAGCAAGTTAATGTGATATACAAGGCTTCCAAGTTACTTTAAGATATTTTCAAGTGTTTCAAAACTATCCTGGAATAGTTTATGTCTAGACTGAAATAAAATATATAATGGGCCTTTGAGGGGTAAATAACTTTGTTTGTATATCCATAGCAGAATGACTCTTTCCTGTTAACAAAAATACTAATAAATCTTCACTTAGATTAGGTTTACTAGATTAATAATGACTTTGAAATAATCTAGGTTTGGTTATATTGTTATATTGCACTTGAGAGCAAAGACAACAAAAATCAAAGATTCCGTACCTCTCTGAAGAAGTTCATTATGTATTGGAAATTAGAGTGAAATATAAACATATACGTATGCTACCTGTCCACAGATACGTTCATCATTCGAACTAGCTTACCAACAAGTTAAAAAGGATACTGTCCAAAACATTGAGTATTAAGTCATTTCATGCACCATTTTTGATATATTTAATTTTCAAATTTTATATATTTTTTTCAGTTACCAAACATGTATAGGCTATCCAAGAACACAAACAAGGTGACACTGAGACAGGCAATGGTCACACACAACTATTCCAAGAACAACTTCTTCCTCCCCATGTTTGGCACTACAGCCTACAGCAAAGGAACATCTATAAACTTCCAGATTCTGTTTGCCTTATAAAAACCAGCTTATCTATTATATACTACACTTTTGCCATACAAATCTCTCTTAGGGTTACGATTCACTGTCAAAAATCTTCCACAGCCCTCTTACAAAGCCAGTACAGTCTCTTTTACTAATACTTGAATTTTTTTCTGTATATAATGTATCAGTGAGAATTTACTAGGAATAAGTACTTTCGTAACAGGTAGAATCATGGCACTTATTTTGATTAATTGTCTTACACTTTGGAATTTTTAAGAACTTAATTAGAATTACAGGAGTAATTAATTACAAGGGAAAGGGAAGATGTCCCTCACACAAAAGTTTCTCAAACTGTCAATTCTGAAATAAATGCCTATATAAGAAAACAAGTTTCAATATTTCCTACCAGTATCAACTGCTTTAAATATTCTCTACCTCATGTGTTTTTTAAAACTAAACCAGATTATAAGAATTTTACACTCCAAATGGATTTCAAATTCTCAATAAATCATAAACACAGTAATATTTAAAATATTTGAAGATTAAAATAGTTTTCATTTGACTATTTTTTCACATTTTAACCACATACATTCACATACTACTTTAGGGTACAAAGAATCCCAATATTTTCCTCAAAGAGTTGGCTTTTAAATTATTACTTCTACCATATTTTTGTAGGGATATAAAATGTCATTTTTAAAAAGAAAATACTATTGCTTAAGATTACATTTCATAAAGCAATTTAAAACATCATGTTAATTTCTAATAACACTCTTCAATCACCTATACAAGATCATACCTTGAGATAGAAGCCATAAAAAGCATAGATGGTACAAAAGCAAATAGTAACTTTTTTTCAAAGAGTGAATTTCTACCCTATATATATTTTTAGGAATGACTACTACTACGTGGGAAATTTGCTATAGACCAACTTAGTCTGGTGGCAGGCCCTAGGATAAAAAATTTTTTTCTTAAAATACTTTAGATTTATTGCTAATAAAAATACTCCATATGACTAAGATCTTTTAAGTTACTAATAAAATCTATACTATGAAACTATTAATTTTGAAATTCACTAAAGCTAAGTACAGGGTCCTCTCAATGTTCTAATTCATATAACTCATTTATGCCTCTATGTTATGAATATATTTGAGCTTAGTCATTTGTGTACAAAATTACACCACAGGACATAGTAGATAAATTTCAATTATTTTTAAAATATAGAAAAATATTCAAATATTTAAGGGAAATATTTATCATTGCCTAATAAAGACAGCAGTTAAAAAGCTATTAAACTCTCAATTCCTAATGCACAACATGCTGTAATTGCACAAAAATAGGTATAATTAATAGTCGTCCTCAGGCCTTGAGGACCTGTGAATAAATCACGTATTGCTCTAGAAGATTTATCACCCTACAGGCATACAAAACTACCACTTGCCACCCGTGCAGATTTTATTAAAAAAACCTAGAAAACGTAACTTATGTTAATATACCTAAGAAAGTTTTAAAAGGTTTCTAAGAATTTGAATTACTTACAAAAGTAACTTTTAGAAGTCATTTTGAGAGCTGAGACTGATTTTACAGATTACACCCTGCTTAAACCGGGGTACATCCATGTGAGTAGCATCATGCTATTGCTACTTTAAAAATTTCAATTCCAAGCATTTCTCACAGGGTTGGGGGCTGGATACAGGTTCCTGTAAGTTGTAAAGATTCCTTGTTGATCTTGTTGTTCTCAGTAATGGTTTTGGAAATATAAGGAAAAATACATACATAAGAGAAAAATAAATTAATCCCAACTAAGAACCCTTGCTCTAATCTAAGAATATACTATTAATAAGCAACTCTATTAAGGAACTATGAACACAGTCTTTTCACTAAAAAAAAAAAATTTTTTTTGTATTGTAAATAGCCAGACTAATACATGGAAAAAATGTACTTTGGAAATGATTTCCAACTCTATATGGCTTTAAGCATCATGATGTTTAGCAGAAATTAAACTATTATACAAAAGAGGTGTTTCTGATTACAGAACTAATTTTTTAGTATAAGCTGGCTTGAAGGATTTGAAATAAACTTACACAAATTAAGATGTAATAAAATGGAGTGTGGATAAACAAGTAAAACTTTAATAGCCTGTATCCAATTTTCATATTAAAACAAAATACTGTACCTTCTTTATTACAGGAAAGGATTTTGATGGGATCATACTTTTTTTTAAAGTTCTATCATTTATGTAATATCAAAATCGAAGCTCATGCAGTTATAAAGTTAAAAGCTTGAAAACTCAGCTGTAGTGTAATGTGTATTAACATTGAGTCTCTGTACAAAAGATGTGGATACTAAGGTCCAAATCTGGATAGCTTTAAAACAAACAAAATCCAACATTCGAAATCAGAAACAGTTATTGTAGGAGGTACTATTTTATATAAAGTGTGTAACTCAGGCACTACTATCTGTGTACACTGAAGAACTAGCACTTGAAATATTATTATTTAAATACCTAAAAACACAAGCCAGTGGTGTGTATTAAATGTATGTCTGAAGTTAATTGTAATGAAAAGGTTGACAAATATTGCTCTCATTTTGTGGTTAATACCAGTGGGCACCAGCATGAGTACAGTCTTGGAACTTTACTCCTCATGAAGGAAACTGAAACCTATAGTGAAGTTTGATAATTCTACTGGGTCACGATAGAGCATAATTTAAAAATCACAATTAAGTTTCTGAGTTTCCTTCACCATTTTCATGAGGTTGAAGTTGTTCCCTTTCTTGTTCTTCTTGAGGTGGCCGGACACGTTTAAAAAAGCCCATCTGTCAGTTGAAGAACAACTAACATTACTGCCACATCAGTGAAGAATTATCACCAAGAAAGTTTAAATGACACTTAGTACAATTTTCCTTCCTTGCAAGGATGTTCATGATGTATCACTGACAGCCCCTTTCTTTCCCATTCTTCCCTCTTTCCCAGCTCACTTGGCCTTTTCTCCTGCTCTCCTTCTCTCCCTTTCTTCCTGAGCCCATTACTTACCCTGTACATTACAAACACCAAAACAGCCAGTAACAACAAGCCTGCCAGAACCGCGGAGATGATCACCCACACGGGCACAGGCATGGGTGCGGGCTGAATGCCCCAGGTGACATTAGTGGTGACCTGTGGAGGGAGAAAAGTCTCTGAGTTTTAAAAACAGTTCACTGAATTATTCAACAAATACCTGAATGCCTACTATATTTTATGTTAACGGTATTCGCATTCTTTCTTTCCCTGTGTATGTAATTTATGATTATGTATTTGGTATTGAAAGCATGTACAAACAAAACTTGTCAACAACAGGTCAACTTCTGATTGCCTCTGAAATGATTTTTAAATAACCCAGTTCAGTTTATGATGTGTTGGTCCCATTTTTAATCCTCAAATTAAAGAACTTTAAGATGCCCTTGCTTATTTTAGTTAATTTCTGACTTTTTAACTTTGTGGGAAGAAATCTGAAGAATTTCTCAAACAAAATTTAGTTTAATGCAAGCATCTTTTACATAAGACAAAATGATAAAATAAAAGGTCTACCGTTAATAAGTCTGGGGTTGGGGAGGGTAAAATAATAATCTTAAAACTAGGTTATAATCCTTATCAAGTAACTCTTAATTACTGTAGATCACCAAAATAGAGTTAAACTGCCATTATTTAAAATAAAATAATATCTCTGGCATTGAACTGACTGTCCTTATTCTATTTCCCCAAATCAATGACTTACTAATGTGGAGTTGAAGATATCCTCAATTGGAAGATTCTTGTAAGGAAATTCTATGACATTAAATGAAGCAGATGACTTCAGAGAATATGAATGATTCTGGTTTTCTTTCTGTATGGAAATAACAATAAATGATCTCCTAGATGTGAGGTCTTTTGGATTTCTTTGAGTAATGAGTAAGTTTGGTGAATGCTGCATCTATGTACTTACATTCATAAAGGTCTCAGTCCACAGCAGAGACTTGACATACAGAATTGCACTCCTTCCTCTATCTAGTCGCCCAACCTGGCAGATAATCTTCAAGCATTCAGCAATTCCACAACCCTGCCAAAACAATTTATTTACTTATAAGGAAAGGGAATTCTATCATCTCTCCAACATACAAAAATTACACATTTTACTTGTTTTATGTGAAGGCTAAAGAGATGACCTAGATACTTTTGCCTTACAAACATAATGTTTAAAATGAACAGGTTAGTAGTTGAGTCTATGAATGCTTTTTGTTATGAAGGAGTTGCTTTTAATGTGATTTGTTATAAAAGGATGTGATGTGTTACATAGAAGGATAAGATCTATAATATTAAAAGATTTATTTTTATGCCTAGAACTCAACATTCTTCAGGCAAACCCAGAGCATGGTAATTTTTAGTAAGACATAAAAATCATATCACAATGTGCCTGTGGAAAAAAAAAACAGTGAATCTTAAACAGTTATTCCAAGTCAGACCTTTAGAAATCAAGTGGCATTCTCACGGTCTTTACCACATTAGTGTTTTTATCAGCTAATTTGGAAACAGTCAGGAAAAGGTAACCAATATCCACCAACCTTCCATGTGTGGGTCAAACCTCATTAGAAGTGTCACATGCATAGTCACTATGCTACCAAGTAAATGGAACTTCCAGTTAATGATGAGAAACAGAAGCGAGCTTCCTTGACATGGTAAGGGGCATCTGTGAAAAACCTGCAGCGAATATACTTAATGGTGAAGGAATGGACGCTTTTCCCCTAAGAGCAGAACAAGACAATGATGCCCACTCACAACACTTCTATCAACATTGTTCAGAAGGTTCTAGCCAGTGGAATTGAGAAAGAAAAAGATTAAATAAAAGGTATCTAGATTGGAAAGGAAGAAGTAAAACTATTACTATTCACAGATGACAGGATCTTATATATAGAAAACACAGAAGAATCCACAATAAAACCATTAGAGCTAATAAACGGGTATAGAAAAGGTACAGAATACAAGATCAATATACAAATATGAGTAATATTTCTATACATTGGTGATGAAAAATCTGAAAATAAAATTAAGAAAATAATCTTATTTAAAATAGCACCCAAGATATACTTAACGTTATGAAACAGAAGGGCCTCGAACTAAGAATACTGTATCCAGCACGATTATCATTTAAATATGATGGAGGGATTAAACAATTTCCAGACAAACGAAAGTTGAGAGAGTTTGCCTCTCATAAACCACCACAACAGGATATCTTAAATGGACTGCTCTAGATGGAAGCACACCTAAGGCTAAAAAGATGTCACCAGAGAAAATAAAATCATAGCAAAGAAAGCAGACCATCCAAATACTAACTAAAGGAAAAGAATAAAACACCTAGTATATAAACAATGGAGGAGGAGGAATAAGAAGGGAGAGAAATAAAGAAACATCGGACGGTGTTTACAATAACTTAACAAGAAAGTTAAGTTAGATTGTTAGATAGTAAAGAAGCAACCCTTGAACCCTTGGTAACCACGAATCTAAAGACAGCAATGGCAATAAGTACATATCTACCAATAATCACCCTAAATGTAAATGGACTGAATGCACCAATCAAAAGACACAGAGTAACAGAATGGATAAAAAAGCAAGACCCATCTATATGCTGCCTACAAGAAACTCACCTCAAATCCAAAGATATACACAGACTAAAAGTGAAGGGATGGAAAAAGATATTTCACGCAAACAACAAAGAGAAAAAAGCAGGTGCTGCAGTACTTGTATCAGACAAAATAGACTTCAAACGAAGAAAGTAGCAAGAGATAAAGAAGGACATTACATAATGATAAAGGGGTCAGTCCAACAAGAAAATATAACCATTATAAATATATATGCACCCAACACAGGAGCGCCAGCATATGTGAGACAAATACTAACAGAATTAAAGGAGGAAATAGACAACAATGCATTCATCTTAGGAGACTTCAACACACCACTCACTCCAGAGGACAGATCAACCAGACAGAAAATAAGTAAAGACACAGAGGCACTGAACAATACACTAGAACAGATGGACCTAACAGACATCTACAGAACTCTACACCCAAAAGCAACAGGATACACATTCTTCTCAAGTGCACATGGAACATTTTCCAGAATAGACCACATACTAGGCCACAAAAAGAACCTCAGTAATTTCAAAAATATTGAAATCCTACCAACCAACTTCTCAGATCACAAAGGTATAAAACTAGAAATAAATTTTAGAAAGAAATCAAAAAGGCTCACAAATACATGGAGACTTAACAACATTCTCCAAATTAATCAATGGGTTAACGACCAAATCAAAACAGAAATCAAAGAATATATGGAGACTAATGACAACAACAACACAAAGCCACAGCTTCTGTGGGACGCAGCAAAGGCAGTTCTAAGAGGAAAGTATATTGCAATCCAGGCCTATTTGAAGAAGGAAGAACATTCCCAAATGAATAGTCTAAAGACACAATTACTGAAATTGGAAAAAGAAGAACAAATGAGGCCCAAAGTCACCAAAAGGAGGGACATAATAAACATTAGAGAAGAAATAAATAAAATTGAGAAGAATAAAACAATAGAAAAAATCAATAAAACCAAGAGCTGGTTCTTTGAAAAAATAAACAAAATAGATAAACCCCTAGCCAGACTCATTAAGAGAAAAAGAGAAACTACACACATAAAAACAATCAGAAATGTGAAAGGAAAAATCACTATGGACCCCACAGAAATACAAAGAATCATAAGAGAATATTATGAGAATCTATATGCTTACAAGCTGGAAAACATAGAAGAAATGGACAACTTCTTAGAAAAATACAACCTTCCAAGACTGACCAAGCAAGAAACAGAAAAACTAAACAGACCAATCACCAGTGACGAAATCGAATTGGTAATCAAAAAACTACCCAAGAACAAAACCCCTGGGCCTGACGGATTCACCTCTGAATTCTACCAGACATATAGAGAAGAAATAACACCGATTCTCCTTAAAGTTTTCCAAAAAATAGAAGAGGAGGGAATACTTCCAAACTCATTCTATGAAGCCAGCATCACTCTAATACCAAAACCGGGCAAAGACCTCACCAAAAAGAAAATTACAGACCAATATCCCTGATGAACGTAGATGCAAAAATACTCAACAAAATATTAGCAAACCGAATTCAAAAATACATCAAGAGGATCATACACCATGATCAAGTGGGATTCATCCCAGGGATGCAAGGATGGTACAACATTCGAAAATCCATCAACATCATCCACCACATCAACAAAAAGAACAAAAACCACATGATCATCTCCATAGATGCAGAAAAAGCATTTGACAAAATTCAGCATCCATTCCTGATTAAAACTCTCAACAAGATGGGTATAGAGGGCAAGTACCTCAACATCATAAAGGCTATATATGACACACCCACAGCTAACATCATACTTAATGGCGAGACGCTGAAAGCTTTTCATCTAAGATCGGGAACAAGACAGGGATGCCCACTCTCTCCACTGTTATTCAACATAGTACTGGAGGTCCTAGCCACAGCAATCAGACAAAACAAAGACATACAAGGCATCCAGATTGGTAAAGAAGAAGTCAAATTGTCACTATTTTCAGATGACATGATACTGTACATAAAAAACCCTAAAGACTCCATTCCAAAACTACTAGAATATCTGAATTCAGCAAAGTTGCAGGATACAAAATTAACACACAGAAATCTGTTGCTTTCCTGTACACTAATGATGAACTAACAGAAAGAGAAATCAGAAAAACAATTCCATTCACAATTGCATCAAAAGAATAAAATACCTAGGAATAAACCTAACGAAGGAAGTGAAAGACCTGTACTCTGAAAACTACAAGACACTCCTAAGAGAAATTAAAGAGGACACTAACAAATGAAATGCATCCCATGCTCTTGGCTAGGAAGAATAAATATTGTCAAAATGGCTATACTACCTAAAGCAATCTACAGATTCAATGCAATCGCTATCAAACTACCAACAGCTTTCTTCAATGAACTGGAACAAATAATTCTAAAATTCATATGGAACCACAAAAGACCCCGAACAGCCAAAACAATCCTGAGAAGGAGGAATAAAACAGGGGGAATTATGCTCCCTGACTTCAAGCTCTACTATAAAGCCACAGTAATCAAGACAATTTGGTATTGGCACAAAAACAGACCCACAGTCCAGTGGAACAGAATAGAAAATCCAAACATTAACCCAAACATATACAGTCAATTATTATTTGATAAAGGAGCCTTGGATATACAATGGGAGATGACAGCCTCTTCAGCAGCTGGTGTTGGAAAAACTGGACAGCTACATGTAAGAGAATGAAACTGGACTACTGTCTAACCCCATACACAAAGGTAAACTCAAGGTGGATCAAAGACCTGAATGTAAGTCATGAAACCATAAAGCTCTTAGAAAAAAATATAGGCAAAAATCTCTTGGACATAAACATGAGCAACTTCTTCATGAACATATGTCCCCGGGCAAGGGAAACAAAAGCAAAAATGAACAAGTGGGACTATATCAAGCTGAAAAGCTTCTGTACAGCAAAGGACACCATCAGTAGAACAAAAAGACATCCTACAGTATGGGAGAATATATTCATAAAAAACGTATCTGATAAAGGGTTGACATACAAAATATATAAAGAACTCATGCAACTTAACAAACAGAAAGCAAATAATCCAATTAAGAAATGGGCAGAGGACATGAATAGACACTTCTCTAAAGAAGAAATTCAGATGGCCAACAGGCACATGAAAAGATGCTCCACATCGCTAATCAGAGAAATGCAGATTAAAACCACAATGAGATATCACCTCACACCAGTGAGGATGGCCAACATCCAAAACACAAACAACAAAAAATGTTGGCGAGGATGTGGAGAAAACGGAACCCTCTT
>JAVSCE010009210.1:0-27608 GCA_032199065.1 Smutsia gigantea
AATACCAAATTGTCTTGATTACTGTGGCTTTGTAGTAGAGCTTGAAGTCAGAGAGTGTAATTCCCCCTGTTTTTTTCTTCCTTCTCAGGATTGCTTTGGCTATTCGGGGTCTTTTGTGGTTCCATATGAATTTTAGAATTATTTGTTCGAGTTCATTGAAGAAAGCTGTTGGTAGTTTGATAGGGATTGCGTTGAATCTGTATATTGCTCTAGGCAGTATAGCCATTTTGGCAATGTTTATTCTTCCTAGCCAAGAGAATGGGATGCATTTCCATTTGTTAGTGTCCTCTTTAATTTCTCTTAGGAGTGTCTTGTAGTTTTCAGAGTACAGGTCTTTCACTTCCTTCGTTAGGTTTATTCCTAGGTATTTTATTCTTTTTGATACAATTGTGAATGGAATTATTTTTCTGATTTCTCTTTTTGTTAGTTTATCATTAGTGTATAGGAAAGCAACAGATTTCTGTGTGTTAATTTTGTATCCTGCAACTTTGCCGAATTCAGATATTAGTTCTAGTAGTTTTGGAGTGGAGTCTTTAGGGTTTTTTATGTACAACATCATGTCATCTGCAGATAGTGACAATTTGACTTCTTCTTTACCAGTCTGGATGCCTTGTATGTCTTTGTTTTGTCTGATTGCCATGGCTAGGACCTCCAGTACTAGGTTGAATAACAGTGGAGAGGGAGTATCCCTGTCTTTTTCCCAATCTTAGATGAAAGGCTTTCAGTGTCTCACCGTTAAGTATGATGTTAGCTGTGGGTTTGTCATATATGGCCTTTATGATGTTGAGGTACTTGCCGTCTATACCCATTTTGTTGAGAGTTTTAATCATGAATGGATGCTGAATTTTGTCAAATGCTTTTTCAGCATGTATGGAGAGGATCATGTGGTTTTTGTTCTTCTTTTTGTTGATGGGGTGGATGATGTTGATGGATTTTCGAATGTTGTACCATCCTTGCATCCCTGGGATGAATCCCACTTGATCATGGTGTATGATCTTCTTGAGATATTTTTGAACTTGGTTTGCTAATATTTTGTTGAGTATTTTTGCATCTACGTTCATCAGCGATATTGGTCTGTAATTTTCTTTTTTGGTGAGATCTTAGCCAGGTTTTGGTATTAGAGTGATGCTGTCTTCATAGAATGAGTTTGGAAGTGTTCCCATCTCTTCTATTTTTTTGGAAAACTTTATGGAGGACGGGTGTTATTTCTTCTCTCTATTTCTAGTAGAATTCAGAGGTGAATCCATCTGGTCCGGGGGTTTTGTTCTTGGGTAGTTTTTTGATTACCGATTCAATTTCGTTGCTGTTGATTGGTCTTGTTTAGTTTTTCTGTTTCTTGCTTGGTCAGTCTTCAGAGGTTGTATTTTTCTAAGAAGTTGTCCATTTCTTCTTTGTTTTCCAGCTTGTTAGCATATAGATTCTCATAATATTCTCTTATAATTCTTTGTATTTCTGTGGGGTCCGTCATTATTTTTCCTTTCTCATTCCTGGTTCTGTTTATGTGTGTAGATTCTCTTTTTCTCGTAGTAAGTCTCGCTACGGGTTCATGTATTTTGTTTATTTTTTCAAAGAACCAGCTCTTGGTTTCATTGATTTTTTTCTATTATTTTATTCTTCTCAATTTTATTTATTTCTTCTCTGATCTTTATTATGTCCCTCCATCTGGTGACTTTGGGCCTCATTTGTTCTTCTTTTTCCAATTTCAGTAATTGTGTCTTTAGACTATTCATTTGGAAATGTTCTTCTTTCTTTAAATAGGCCTGGATTGCAATATACTTTCCTCTTAGAACTGCCTTTGCTGCGTCCCACAGAAGTTGTGGCTTTGTGTTGTTGTTGTCATTTGTCTCCATATACTCTTTGATTTCTGTTTGATTTGGTCATTAACCCATTGATTAATTAGGAGAATGTTGTTAAGTCTCCATGTATTTGTTAGCCTTTTTGTTTTCTTTCTAAAATTTAATTCTAGTTTTATACCTTTGTGATCTGAGAAGTTTGTTGGTAGAATTTCAATATTTTCGACTTTACTGAGGTTCTTTTTGTGGCCTAGTATGTGGTCTATTCTGGAAAATGTTCCATGTGCACTTGAGAAGAATGTGTATCCTGTTGCTTTTGTGTGTAGAGTTCTGTAGATGTCTGTTAGGTCCATCTGTTCTAGTGTGTTGTTCAGTGGCTCTGTGTCTTTACTTATTTTCTGTCTGGTTCATCTGTCCCTTGGAGTGAGTGGTGTGTTGAAGTCTCCTAAAATGAATGCATTGCTGTCTATTTCCTCTTTTAATCTGTTATTATTTGTCTCACATATGCTGGCGGTCCTGTGTTGGGTGCATATATATTTATAATGGTTATATCTTCTTGTTGGACTGACCCCTTTATCATTATGTAATGTCCTTCTTTATCTCTTGCTACTTTCTTTGTTTTGAAGTGTATTTTGTGTGATAAATGTAGTGCAACACCTGCTTTTTTCTCCTTGTTGTTTGCATGAAATGTCTTTTTCCATGTGTATATCTTTGGCTTTGAGGTGAGTCTCTTGTAAGCAGCATATAGATGGGTCTTGCTTTTTTATC
Organism: Smutsia gigantea; assembly: GCA_032199065.1. Classification (NCBI taxonomy): domain Eukaryota; kingdom Metazoa; phylum Chordata; class Mammalia; order Pholidota; family Manidae; genus Smutsia; species Smutsia gigantea. The sequence goes on from JAVSCE010009210.1 coordinate 2,562, forward strand.
CATTCTATTAGTCTGGTCTTTTTATTCAAGCATTCAGTCCATTTATATTTAGGGTGATTATATATAGATATGTACTTATTGCCACTGAAGGATATGGGTTCGTGGTTACCAACCATACTAAATAAGGGGAAATTATTTAGTATCCAACCATCTAACTTTAACTCACTTGTTATGCTATTATAAACACAGTCTGATGATTCTTTATTTCTCTCCCTTCTTACTCTTCCTCTTCCACTCTTTATATGTTAGATGTTTTATTCTGTACTTTTTTGTGTTTCCCTTGACTGCTTTTTTGGATAGCTAATTTTATTTTTTGCTTTTAGTTAGTATTTGGTTGGTTAGCTTTCTTTGCTGTGGTTTTATATTCTCTGTTGACATCTATTTAGCCTTAAGAGTGCTTTCATCTAGAGCAGTTACTTTAACATACCCTGTAGAGGTGATTTGTGGGAGACAAATTCCCTTAGCTTTTGCTTATCTGGAAATTGTTAATCTCTCCTTCAATTTTAAGTGACAATCTTGCTAGATACAGTATTCTTGGTTCAAGGTCCTTCTGTTTCATTGCATTAAATATATCATGCCATTCTCTTCTAGCTGGTTAGGTTTCTGTTGAGAAGTCTGATGATAGCCTAATGCGTTTTCCTTTGTAGGTGATATTTTTTCTCTCTGGCTGCCTTAATACCCTGTCCTTGTCTTTGATCTTTGCCATTTTTATTATTATATGTCTTGGTGTTGTCTTCCTTGGGTCCCTTGTATTTGGAGATCTGTGGTCTTACATGATCTGAGAGACCATTACCTTCCCCAGGTTTCAGAAGTTTTCAGCAGTTATTTCTTCAAAGACACTTTATATCCCTTTTTCTCTCTCTTATTCTGCTGGTACGCCTATAATGTGAATAATTGTTCCATTTGGATTGGTCACACAATTCTTTTAATATTCTTTCATTAATAGAGATCCTTTTATCTCTCTCTGTCTCAGATTCTCTGTATTCCTGTTCTCTGATTTCTAGTCCATTAACAGTCTTCTCTTGCACCTCATCCATTCTGCTCTTAAGTCCTTCCATTGCTTGTTTAATTTCTGTTATCTCCTTCCAGACTTCATCCCTTAGCTCTTGCATATTTCTCTGCAGGTCCATAAGCATGGTTATGATTTTTATTTTGAATTCTTTTTCAGGCAGATTGGTTATATCTATCTCGCCAGGCCCTCTCTCTGGTGTTTGAGTGATTTTGGACTGGACCAGGTTCTTCTGCCTTTTCATGGCAATAGAAATGATAGCCAGCAAGTGGTGCATGTGTCAACTAGGAGAACAAAGTCCCTGCCTGCTTTCTGGTCGCCTTGCCCTTCTCTGCTTCCTGTGCCTGTTACTGGCACATGGGGAGCATTCTCTGGGTTAATCCCCTGTGCTGCTGTGGGCAGGGCAGCCCTTGGGATGGCCTAGGGCACTGCCAGGGGTTGCAGCCATGTGGCATGTGTTCTCCTGTGAGAATGGCACCCCTTCGTGCCTTCTGGGCTTTGCACTGGCTTCCTCTGTCTGTTCCTGGCAGCTGCGTGCAGTGGGAAGCCTCTGGGTGTGGCCTGGTTAGGTGTGCACTGAGAGAAGACTGTGTCTTTGCTGTGGGTGGGGTTGCTCTTCAGCTGGTCCACAGCAATGGTTGGTCAGCTGGTTTGCTTGCAGTGCCCAAGAGGGGGAATGAACGGCAGGTCCTTATTGCCGTGAGGGGCTCCGGAGCTGCATTGCCACCAGGGGTTTAGTGCACCTGAAGTTCCTTAAGATTTCTAGCCTGCTGGGCTGAGTGTGCCACGACGATTTTGTCCACCTGTTAAACCCTTGTCCCTTTAAAACTTTTAAAGCACCTGCTTTTCTTTCATACCTGGGGAGTCGGCTGTGGGGACTCACTTGCAGTCTCCATCATGGATTTTACTTTTCTATTTTTCTAATATCCAGTACACCATGCAATGTGTATCTTTGCTCCCAGTGAAGATTACTAGGGGTGGTTATTTACCAGTTCTGTGCTTCCACTCCCTCCCCACTCTGATTCTTTTCCTCCCCCCAGTGAGCTGGGGTGGGGGGAGTTCTCAGGTCCCACCAGGTCACACCTTTGTATCTTACCCTTTTCGTGAGATGCTGAGTTCTCGCAGATGTAGATGTAGCCTGGCTGTTGTACTGTATCTCCTGGCCTCTCTTTTAGGAATAGTTGTATTTGCTGTATTTTCAAAATATATATGGTTTTGGGAGGAGATTTCTGCTGTCCTACTCACGCCACCATCTTGAGCCTATATATTGATTTTTTATCCTGTAACTTTGCTGAATCCAGTTACTGGTTTTAATAGTTTTTTGCTGGACTCATTAGGGTTTCCTATATATAGTATCATGTCACTTGCAAATGGTGACAGTTTTACATCTTCCTTACCAATTTGGGTTCCTTTTATCTCGTTTTCTTGTCTTATTGCTGTGGCTAGGACTTCCAGTATTATGCTGAATAACAATAGTGACAGTCAGTATCCTTGTCTTATTCCTGAGCTGAGAGGGAAAAGTTTCAGTATTTCACCTTTGAGTATGATGTTTGCTGTGGGATTGTCATATATGGCCTTTATTATGTTGAGGTATTTTCCCTCTGTACCCACTTTGTTGAGAGTTTTTATTATGAATAGATGTTGTATTTTGTGAAATGTTTTTACAGCATATGATCCTATGGTTTTTATCCTTCTTTTTGTTAATGTGGTGTTTCACACTGATTGATTTACAAGTATTGTGCCATCCTTAGACTGCGGGAGGAGAAAGGAGAAAGCAGGGAGAACAGTCAGGTGGGCTACTTCAATGATCTGAGTAAGAGATGGTGGTGGCACAGAGTAGGGTGCTAGCAGGGGACATGGGAACAAGCAGTCAGATTCTGGTTATGTTTTGAAAGCAAAGAAAGCAGAATTTGATGATGGATTAGAGATGGGATATGAGAAAACAAGAATATTCAATGATAACATCAGTGTTTGGAGCCTGAGCAACAGGAAGGAGTTGCTATTTGATGAAATGGACAAGACAGCAGGAGAAAGTTTATGGTAACGAGGGTGCAGGGGTTGTAGATGAGAAACTCAGCTTTGGTTAGTTAAATTTGAGATTCTTATTAGATATCCAAGTGGAATGCTTAAATATTAAATAGGACATTGGAATAAATCCCACTTGGTTGTGATAGATCCTCCTTTTGGTGTATTTTGAAATTTGTTTTGCTAATATTTTGTTGAGGATTTTTGCATCTATATTCATCAGGGATATTGATCTGTAGATTTCTTTTTTTACCACCTACTTGACTGGTTTTGGGCTTAGAGTAATGCTGGCCTCATAGAATGAGTTTGGTATTATTCCCTTGTCATAGAGGTTTGGAATACTTTAAGAAGGATGGGTATTAGCTCTCCATTAAATGTTTGGTAGAATTTACCTGTGAAGTCATCTGGTCCTGGATTTTGTTTTTTTGGGATTTTCTTTATCACCAAGTCAATTTCATTACTAGCAATCGATCTGTTCAGATTTTGGTTTCTTCGTGAATCAGTCTTGGAAGAGTGTATATTTTTAGGAATTTTTCCATTTCTATTTGATTTTTCAATTTATTGGCACATAATTTTTCATAGAATTCTCTTATAACTCTTTGTATTTCTGTGGTCAGACCTTTCTCCTTGATGCCAGACTCATATATCAGACTCATTTAACCAATGTCCTATTTAATATTTAAGCATTCCACTTGGATATCTAATAAGAATCTCAAATTTAACATAACCAAAGCTGAGTTTCTCATCTACAACCCCTGCACCCTCCTTACCACAAACTTTCTCCTGCTGTCTTGTCCATTTCATCAAATAGCAACTCCTTCCTGTTGCTCAGGCTCCAAACACTGATGTTATCATTGAATATTCTTGTTCTCTCTATCCCATCTCTAATCCATCATCAAATTCTGCTTTCTTTGCTTTCAAAACATAACCAGAATCTGACTGCTTGTTCCCATGTCCCCTGCTACCACCCTACTCTGTGCCACCACCATCTCTTACTCAGATCATTGCAGTATCCCCCTGACTGTTCTCCATGCTTTCTCCTTTGTCCTCCTGCTGTCTATGGCAACATAGCAGCCGCAGTGATCTCATTAAAACACAAGTCTGACCATATCACCTGCCTGCTGATGATTCTCCAAAAGCTCCCAAAATAATTTAGCATAAAAGCTAAATTCCTATAAGACCTTATAAGATCTAGCCCATGTAACTTTTCTGATTTCACATCCTATTACTCCCCTCCCCTCCTTGTTTACACCACTCCAGCTTCTAACATACAAATTCTGCTTTCACTTAATAGCCTTTGCCTTTGCCTGGAATACTGTTCCCCCAGATATTCACATGACTAGCTTCCTTACCTCTTTCAGGTCTTCTCTTCTCTTTAATGCTACCTATGGGTAAGGTATTTGTGATCTGAATGTTTGTGTACCCCACAAACTCATTTGTTGAAATCCTAATCTTCAAAGGTGACTCAAAGGTGACAGTATTAGTAGGTGGGGCCTTTGGGGGATGACTAGGTCATGAGGGTAGAGCACTCATGAATGGGATTAATACTCTCATAAAAGAGATTCCACAGAGCTGCTTAGCCCCTTCCACCATGTGAGAACACAGCAAGAGTGTGCTGGCTTTGAACCAGGAAAATTGTCTTCACCAAAATGCAATCATGCTGGCATCTTGATCTTGGACCTACCAGACTCCAGAAGTGTGAGAAATAAATTTCTGTTGTTGATAAGCTACCCTGTCTGTGATATTTTGTTATGGCAGCTCAAAGAGGACTAAGAGCTCTCCTTAGCTATTTATTTAAAATTGTAAAGCTCCCACACTCTGGTTCAACATTTCCTGTCTCCCTTCTTTTTCTCTTTGCTGGCATTTATCACCATCTGATATACTATGCATTTTACTTAATTTTGTGTATTATTTGCCTCCCAGGCTACAATGTAAACTCAGTGAGAGCACAGGGTTTTCTCTATTTTGTTCATGTTGCGTTGTCAGTTGTCAAGCCTAGAAAAATGCTTGAAACATAGTGGGCACTCAATAAATATTTGAATGAATGAATGAATTAAAACACTCTCTAATGCCACTTACTACATTGTATTACCATTTATCACAGTAAATACATAAAGTAGGCACTCAATAAATATTTGTTGAATGAATGAATGACAAAAGCTTTTTATAATAAACTCTAAAGCACTCAGTGCTTTATCATTGGGAAATAGCCACCCTGTTCATTCCCTTCTAGGCTACAAGGATGAGGCTGTTTGCTGTTGTTCCTGAGAAGTGCATCTACCCTTTCCATAAAAAGCAGCACTTTATTCTCATCCCCTCACCCCACCCTTGGCCAACTCAAAATCAGTTAAAGCTTCTGCTATAACTGGCATTTTAAACCCAAAGTTTTCAGACTCTATTGTTAACCACATGGGAGCCTGTGTCCCTCAACTTCCAAGATCAGGTTTTCCCCACTACCTGAACATGGAGCACTCCTGTGAAACCTTAAGTAAGCTGAAATGGTGTAAAGCAAAGAAGCAATAATCAATAATTCAATACGGAAAATTTTTAGCATTCTCAGATCCAAAAAGTAACCTTTCTTGGTCTTTTCTGATTATTTTAGGATACATCTTGATCATGGATGCACAAATAAATCAAGATAAAGCACAGATGCTTACAGACACAGTTCAAAGCTATTGTGGCTTGATAGTGAGATGTTAAGGATAGTTCCAGGGAAGGAGCTTGGTGGTGCCATTCTCATTGCTTGGTGAGCATGCTGCCTGTATATCAGGTCTCTGCAAAACAAATGCCGAACACTAATTTGCTTTTCGTCTTTTATCATAAAAATGAAAATCCTTTTCGGATTCCTTTCAGTTATCAAAAACAGGTACTAAAGTAGGTCTTTCTTTAAAATGAGTGGTGTAACATGAACTTTTGAAAAGCAGATGCTACCTGTATGTGTCTGAAGACAGATGGCTCTAACTTAATCCCCACACCCATCCCCATCCCCATGGTTGACCTGGTATCTAAAGCATTTTACACTTTCCAAAGTACTTTGTGCTGATTGTTTTTTTTTTTCATTTGATCTGCACACCAGCCCCGAAGGTATCAACATCAACATTTTCTAGGTGAAGAGTCAGAGGCCCATAAAACTTATTTTATAATAACCCTAGTTATTAGCCTAGGGTTACATAGCTAATAAATAATAATTTAGGGCTGGGATTGAGATCCTCATAATTCAAACCTTTCGACCCTATACTAAATGCCTTTTATAAATAATCCAACAAGAATATAAATAAATGAATATACCACATGTGCAAGCCTTAATAGAAAAGATATGCACATTCCATGTACTAATAAGCTAGGAAAGCATCCAAAGGAGTTTTTTCACTCCATTCCTATACCATTAATTGTGTCTACCATTTATTTGGCACAGAGCCTATCCGATTCAAGAAACATAATAAACACATAAAGCCTCAAAGTCAGAGCTAAAGATTTCCCAGAGTGAGACACCCCACTGCCTGTAGGCAAGAGAATTAATGACTGGTGCTGGGGAGTGAGGAAGAAGAGGGATGAAGAAGAATCATCAATAACCTCCCTTCTTTCTCCAGTCATTTAAACTATGGGAAACCAAGGAAGGGGCTTGGCTGGAAAAATCATTCCTTTATCAGTTCATTTGTTATGACTGTCATTCATTTAATCCAGCAAGTTGTATGTTCACTGAGAACTTCTTAGTGCAAAAGACTGCTAATGAGGATTACAACTAGAGAGTCATCTCTAGGGGAACTTGCAGGCTAATAAGGGAGAGAATTTATGTACATACATAGTAAGGAATGAAAGCTGAAAGAGTTAAGTGTCATAGAGAGGTGCAAAGAATGAGGTGGGGGATGCCAAGGCATGATGGAACACCTCCAAACTTGGGAAATAAGGAATGTCCTTAGAGGAGTGGACCTGGTGGCTGGGCCTAGAAAAATGAGTAGGATATACATTTTGGATTGTCAGAGAATAGGAGGGGGAAGGAAGGTAGCGGTGAATTCTGAGAACACCATGGGGGAGATTATGAATCATGTCCTGAAATAAATGAGTTATTCAGTGTGGCTGGAATACAAAAGCAGAAAAGTGGCCACCAAGGCAGCAGAGTAAGGCTAAGGTTGGCTTGTGATTCCCGCTGTGAGCACCCAAAACACCGGGGAGGGGCACAAAGGGTGGATGGAGAGAGCAGATGGATCCTCCCAGCAAGGCTCAAGCTTCCTTGTTCTGATTCTGAGCCTTCCCATAACGGCCTCCCATGATGCCTTCTGGGACAGCCAGAATGAATTTTTCTCCACATACAGTTTCAGTTTATTTATACAAAACAAATTTAGTCTCCAGGGAAAGACTTCATCAGCAACAGGCTAGGGCCATGGCCTGGTCCAGCAGTGAAGTGCTTCTTTCTGGCTAGAAAGGGCAGGATCTCTGCTAGGTAGCTAAGCTACCACCTGAGCTTCCTTCCTCTTCCCAGCTTACCACCTTGGGCCTCAGTCAGCCATAGCCCAAATGTAGTTTCTTGCTCACTGTGGCATCTGAGTAATTTAAGTTTTCCTCTAATGAAGGATTTTCCTGAACCCTTTCAACTTGTGAGACAGGAACTGTGGGTGTAATTAGAGTAGGGGGAGGGCCTCCGGAAAAAGCAAGGCAGGATATTTGCAGTCAGAGCAATGTAACTACATGCAAGGAAACCCCCTACCAAAACTCTGTGTTAAACATTAAGCTCTAGAGTCATTCTTTAGTAAGATCAGTTGGTGTTCCCCAGATAAAGAAGAGTACCCCATGTTTTTATTATGCTAATCATTTGTAAGATTCACTTTAGCATGCTAAAAGGCCCAGGCCTATGTGCTGTCTTTCCTCTTTCAGATATGATGGGGTGGTTTTGCAAACCAGGCAACTAATTTAGCATGCAGACCCAGTGTAAACAATGTAGTAAAAAGCAGCAAAGATTCCACCTTAAAGATAAGATTGCATTTTAACACCCAGGAAGTTTGGGAAGCAGGATTCTTAACTTACTCTTTAGCAAACAGACAATACCTCAGCCCACCTTGGGGGCTGGGCAGGCCGCCTTTTGATATGCCCCTAGACCAAGACGCCAGTATCCCAGAGAGAGATGGGGAGAGAAATTCCTTGTGTTAAGTTAATTCTGGATGTTCAGACACCACTTAGCAGGTCTGCACCCCTAAACCTTTTTCTCATGTTCTCGAAAAATCCTCATCTGCCTATAAAACCCTAGACAATGCAGCACACCGGACTCTCTTGTCCCCTCCTGGTGTGAGCCGGGAGCTCTGTCCTATCACTTTATTTCTAAATAAAAAGCTGTCCCTTGCTCTCCTACCTTGACTGTTTGCTAAGCTCATTCTTCGTCTTCGTGAACAAGAACTAGGAAGGTCATTTCTCCTCAGTGGCTTTATTTCCTGAACACATTTCTTTGCTTGGGAGGTCCAGGCTGCAAGAATAATGCAGAAGGCTCAATTAAATTAAGGATTCACATTCTTCACCCTCCTTCTTACCTCATTCTCTTTTCCTTCAGGGATATGTATCATGACACATTGAGGTTTTGTCCAAGATGAAAGCTCTAGTGAAGCCACTTCCACATTTAATGTTTTCCGTGGCTTATTGCCTCATTGCTATTTCAAGATCTTAACAGCAGTCAGTGTGAAAAAGTCCTAGGGGGTGGGCTAACAAGGAGCTCAGTGTGAGTCAGCAGTATGATGTGGCTACCAAAGTTAAGGAAATTTCATTAGAAAGAGAGGGCCCAGAGGGAGGATTAGGGTTATGGTTAGGATTAGCTCCTCTTTGCTGCTCCACTCTGGGAGGTAGGCATCTGCTGCCTTACCACCATGCCTGAGGATGCTGTAGGTGGGCAGGAAAAGAGGAATTGTCCTCAGAGGCTGCAGTCACATTGGTTTCCTGATAGTTTCTCAAAAGACCAGGCACACTCCTGTCTCAGGGTCTTTGAATGGCTCTTCTCTCTGCCTGAAGAACTTCCTCCAGTTCTTGACATGGCTCACTTTACCTCACTCCATTAGGCCTCTGTACAATTATTCTTTCTCCAGAGAGGCTGCCACTGATCTCCCTATTTAAAATAGTCCCTCTTAACATTCTCTATTTCCCTTTAAACTACTTTGTTAGTGTTCATGACATCTGACATCTCCTGACACATATTATGTGTTTCTCCCATTAGAATGCGAACTTCGTAAATATAGGAACTTTGTGTATTTTACTCACTGCTCTGTCTAGAATAGTGCCTTACACATAGTGGGAGCTCAATACATGTCTGAATAAACTTTTTCATAGCATTTAGCATATTGTACTGTTATTTATCTTTTCACTTGTATTGTCTCTACTAGGATTTTATCTAAGAAGACTTATTTTCATTTTTTTTTTGACATTTTCCTTAATTACCTAGCCAATGCCTAGCATGGAATGTGGTGGATGGATGGATTGGCAGGGATGTTATAGAGGAATTTCAAATATTGGATGGAGTTGGCTTAGACCCACACTGCCCAGTATGGTAACCACTAAATAAATGTGACTATTGAGCACTTGAAATTAAGCTTGTCTGAATTGAGATTTGTTGCAAATGTAAAGTACACACCAGATTTTGAAGCCTTGGCATAAAAATTTGTGAACTGTCTCATCACTATTATGTTTATTGATTACATGTTCAAATACCATTTTGGATGTACTGGGTTAAATAAAAAACGTTCCTAAAATTGTTTACATGTTTCATTTTTTTTTAATTTGGCTATTAGAAAAGTTTAGATTACATATGTGACTAGAATTATATTTTTATTGAATAGCACTGCTCTTGGGATTTTGACAACCTCATATTTAAACGCTGACCTTTACAAGTCCATGAGGGTGTGTGTGTTTACTGGGGGAGGTGGGTAGAGGTTATTCCGTGTAGTTAACACAGAAAGGGGTTATCCATAATCACTGCTCCTGGGGATTGGTGACACCAGGGTCAAATAGGCACTATGGTTTTTTACTCAACCTCATCTTTCTCATTCCTGCCTTTTCTTACCCCAGCATGCCCAGAGCACTAGCAACAAGCTAGACTGAATGGTTAAAATTTTCCAGCTCTTTCTTAGCCCCTGCCACCCATGCTTCCTGTGAAAGTGACAACAGTGGACAGATAAATGGTGCAAATGCAAGCTACAAATCAGAAGAGGAAAACCTAGCTACAAGCACTCTGGATCATTTACACCCAGCAGAATCCCCACTTTGGAAAATCTCTTCCTGATAAGTGATTTTATGCGTGTAGCCAACTCCCCTGGCAGAGTCCCATGCTGGGTTATCCCAGGAGAGAAAACTAGAAGACACACCATCTTCCTTTTAGGAGATTATTATCAAGTTTTGAAACAAAACCAATGTATGTGTGAAAAGTTAAATAGGAACACAGAACAGTCATCCAGGAAATGTTGGACAGAGTGTGATTCAAGGGCCAAACTAATGACCCAGAGAGTTACTGCTCCAGGAGTTCAAATTAGGTGATCCCCAAGAATTGTGACAGGCAGAGAAGGCTTCTTCAAGGAGGTAGTGCTTGAGCTGGACCTTGAAAGATGTGTGATATTACAAAATCCTAGATTTACAGGGCATAAAAGACCCTTAGAGACTTAATGCACTTCTCACTGTAAGTCTAGAGAAACTGTAGCCCAGAGAAAGATCTCAGAGTAAGTCCAAAAAAAGTTAAGATTTCTAGAAAATTTTTCCTGGTTTCCAGTCTATTACTCTATTACTCTCTCCACCAGGTGCTGAGAGGGGAGAGATAATATTCTAGGTGCAAAAAAGGCCCAGAAGCTCAAATGACTGAACACTCACTCCTGTGTCCCTCATCCAACACACCACACACACATACACAAACACACACATGTCCAAACCTGATCTGGGATCTCCCTTTTCTCCTCAAGGCCATGTTAACCTAGCAGGTGAAACAGAACACTGAATTCAGATTCCAGGTCAAACACTACCTCCTTTTTATTTAGTTAGAAATGGGCCAGGTGTTGGTGAATGGCTTCTCTGATGCAACCTGCCATCTCAAAAGCTTTGAGGTTAAGAGGCCCTCCTTCTGTTCCTTTTTGTCCTATCACCATAAGGTATACAGACTCGATCTGTACTACCATCACTGCCTGACTGCCCTGACTCTGGCCTTTGGTGCGGAGGTCCATGCATTGTTGCCCTCAGTGTACAGGTTGTCCCGGATCAATAAGCATTTGGTTCCTACAGGGTGATTCCCTGAAGAAACAAGTTCTCTCTCCCCTCTCTTGCCAGCAAGATCTGAATTTCTTCCTGGGTCAACTGGAACAAGTTGCCTTCAGGATAAGAAGCTAACAACCAGGGTGAAGAATTGGTGATAATTGCTGTATCACAGCACATCTCAGTCTGTAGGGAGAGGGAGATACAGTCCTGCCAGACCTCTTCGCTGATATCACCTATGCACTGCATGATTCAAGCAGGCTGTCTCTAAAAGATAAAGTTCTTTCTAGCAAGTTCGTCCTCAAAAGAAGTTTGTTGGTAGTTGGCTCAGGATGACTGATAAGCTGATACTAAAATAAGCTAAAAATGCAGTCTCTTTTTGATGCCCTCTCTCCATCAGTAAGGTGGAGGAGGTTTTGGTAACTTGTATGAAGTTATGCTCCACCTGCCCTCTGCTCTGGTTTATCAAGCTGGCTCTAGAGCAGGAGTGAGGTCACAAAGGCTTTGTGACTCTTTAAATAGTCATCATCCACCACATCATGGGTGACCTTTGGCAGCAGCTTTCTGAGGTACCTCTAGCCAGTGAGATAATGAGACAAAGTGCACCTATTTATTTCCCTAGGATACTATAAGAAACCACCGACCCCCAATAGTGGAAAAACCCTTGAAGTAGAACATAAGTGGGCAATAATTGAATTCAAGTTTTGGATATCAAGCAGGATAGGTGAGATGCAGCAACTAGTATCTCAGTTGTTGACTAATCTTGCTCAGACCTGAGCTCTAGGTACAAAGTCAAAAAGCCCACAGGCTCACCAGTTCACAATTCCTTAGGATAACCATAATAGCTTCCTAATGGTTTCCCTGCCTCCAGCCTCTTTCCCTCTAACATCTTCTAGCCCACACCAGCTGTGAGTCCAGAGTCATTCGTTCTTATCTAGTCATTCAGCAAGTATTTGTCAAGCATTTGCTGTATGCCAAGTACTTTTCTAGGCACTGGGGTATAGTAATGCAGTGAAAAACCTCATGGGGATGACATCATAAGGGGGGAGGGTACAATTAATAAATATATGATAATAGTATCTCTTTCACTGAAAATATTTTGAGTAATACGTTCTTCCATATTTCTCCTCTTATTCCCAGGCTTTTTCTACTGCTGTGGGGATTCATTCTGACTTTGACTCTTCTGTAGCCTTTGGCCTTAATGTCCTCTAAAATGATACCAACTTGCCTTAAAGACGGAATATAGGGAGGAGTGGCTAAAGTTAATGATAAAGAAAATATGGGATAACTTTGAAAATTCATTTACTAAACAAATATTTATTGAGTACCTGCTATGTGCCAGGTTTGTTTACAGACTTTGGAGATCTAGCAGTGAACAAAAAGCCCCTGCCTTCATGAAGCTGATATCCTAGAGGGGGAGACAAAAAGTGACAAAAATGTTTATATCATGTGGTGTTGAAAGCTATGAAGAAAAAGGGTTAGAAGAGTAGAGGGTCCTTAGGAAGAAGTGTTAATGGTTTTATTTTATATAAGGTGCTCAAGTAAGGATACTTTCAGATGGTGACATTTGATCAGAAACCTGACAGAGATGAGGGAGTGAACATGTGGATATCTGGGGGAAAAATATACTAGGCAGAAGAAACAGTAAGTGTAAAGTCCCTGAGGCAGCAGCATGGCTGGTATATTTGAGAAACAGCAAGGACATCAATATGATTTGAGCAGAGAGAGAAAAGGGTGATAGAAGTTGCAGTCAGAGAGATACTGGGCTTAGAGCATATGTAGGGCTTCATAGGCCATGATTAAGGGTTTAGCTTTTACTCTGAGATGGAGAGCCACTGGAAAGTTTTAAGCAAAGTAGTGACAATCCTATAGATTCTAAAATCTAGAAGATGCTATGTAGAGAATAGACTGTAGGAGGACCAGTGTCAAAATGTGGAGACTAGACCGTGATGATAATCCAGGCAAGGTAAATAGAGGTTTGGATTGGGTTACAGGGGTGAGAAGAGGTTGGATTTGGAGAATGTTTTGAAAGAAGAGCTGACAGGATTTCATGAGTCAGGTGTGAAAGAGTGAGGATGACTCAAAGGCTTTTGGCCTGAAAAATTGGAAGGATGGAGTTACCCTTTCCTTAAATGAGAGATACTATGGGAAGAGAAGATTTGAGGATGCAGGTATAAATCAAAAGTTGTGTTCTGGGTATGGCAAGTTTGAGATTCCTCTATGACATTCAAGTAAACAAGTCCAGAGGCTGCTGGATATTATGTAAGTTCAAGAGTTCAGAGGACAGATCAAGAATAGAGATAAAATTTTGGAAGTTGTCCACAAACAGATGGTATTTAAAAACATGGGACTTGGTGACAGCACCTGGGAAATAAGTGTAAATAGAGAAGAAGATGAAGGTCTGAGATTTGGCAGCATTCCAACATATAGAGTTACATAATATGAGAAACAGCAAAGGAGATTGGGAAAGAGAAGTGAAAGAACTAGGAAAGAGTAGTGTCCTTGGAGCCAAGTGAAAAGAAATGTATTAAAGGGAAGGGAGTGATCAAATACAGGTGAGAATATGAGAAGAGGATTGAACAATGGATTTTGCAATATTGAGATTACTGTTAAATGACAAGGAAGGTTTGCTGGAGTAGTGGGAACAAAACCTGATTAGAGTAGTTTCAAGAGAGAATGGGAGGAGAGCAAAAGAAGTGTGGGCAGAGAATAAATTTAGACAAATCTTTGGAGGAGTTTTGCTAAACGAGAAAAGAGAGAAATGGGATGGTAGGTGGGGGAGAGGAATGTAGGTCAACAAAGGTTTTTTTTTAAGATTGGAACTATTATAGCATGTTTTTGTGCTGATGGAAATGATCTGGTAAAGTGGGAATGTTTTCACAACAAAGAAGAGAAGGGATAACTGAATAGGGGAGGGAAAATGAAATTGAGTAGACAAGTGGAGGGGTGGCCTTTAGGAAGGCTCAGGAACAGTTGATTCACTGAAGGCAGATTATGAGTTCACAAGCAGATTTGGTTGTGGGAAGATGTGGAAGTTCCTTTCTGATGGCTTCTATTTTATCAGTGAACTAGGAAGCAAAGTAGTCATCTGAGAGAGAGGAGAAGAACAGACATGTTGAAAAAATTAGTTGAGAAAGGCAAGGTAAACACCAATATTCACTTTGCCCTTATGATGTTCCTGGCACCTGATATACATTACATCTTTGAATCCTCACAAGAGGAGGGTGTGAAAGATGACGAGTTTGTTTTTGGCCATGGTGCCTTTAATGTTCTAGCAGCAACACACACATGGAACTCTCAGGGGACAGTTGGAAGTTCCAAATTTGAGCTCAGGAGAAAGATCACAGGACTTGAGATATAAATTTGGGAGTCCCTTACTAGGGGGTAAGAACTGAACTTAAGAGATCAAGATTTCCAAGAAAATAAAATAAAAGAAGAATGAGGACAGAAGCAAGGGAAATGGCTAGAGAAGGACAAAGAGAAGCTGGGAGGGAGACAGAGAAGGAAGAATAGAGATTCAGGCAGTGAGTCTCTTTTATAACAAAGGCCAATGTAAGAAAGAGTGTCAAAAAGAATACGAATCAACAGTGTTAAATGGTGCAAAACGGAGATTGAGCACTGGGAAAAGCTATTGGATGCAGCAATTGGAGCTCAGGGTGATGTAAAAGAGCCAAATGAGGGGAATGGTTAAGCATGGGGACTGCATTATGAAGTCCACATAAAAGCCCAGTATGTTGCAATGGAAAGAGCATGGATTTTGAAGCCAGAAGACTTATGAAGAAGTAGAGGTAATGATAAGCGCAGACTGTGTTTTTTTTTTCTTTTTTTGAGAGGTTTGGAAGTAAAAGGACTGAAAATCATGGAATGATATCTCAAGGGATAATTGGGTCATGGATTGAGAGAAGGACTTTTAGGCTAGGGAAGAAAGCAGAATACGATGAAAGAGTAGTTTCACTAGCAAGTGTTATGGACAAAGAAGAAAGAAATCACTTTGTGAGGGAGATTGCAAACCGTAACATCACAATAGTAGAACAAGAAATGACCCTAGAGATGGTGGCCAATAACCTCATTGTAACTTTGGTCAACTTAAGGCCAGAAAGTTGACATGATTTGCCTAAAGTCACACAGCAAACAAGTGGCAGAACTGAGAGTAAAGCCCAGGTTTTCCACTGGACTATTTTTTCTTTTTTTTAAATCACAAGTCTGATTCAGAGAACACCAATGAGTGACTGTACCTATCTGTACCTCATCTGAGAGGTGGTACAGTGGGCCTTTGGTCCTTTTTCCCACATCTGTGATGATAAAAGTTGTAAGGCTACTGTAATCATCCAGACCTTCACTAGGTTGGTGGCAGCAGACTTGTAAAGAGGGACTTGAGAGGAGGATGTGCTTATAAACCATTTCAAACCTTGCATAAGGTTTCATAGTGATGCCGGAGTTCTTGTTCACGAAGCTGAAGAATGAGCTTCACAAACACACTCAAGGTAGGAGAGCGAGGTACAGGCTTTTATTTAGAAATGAAGTGAAAGGACAGAGCTCCCGGCTCACGCCAGGAGGAGACAAGAGAGTCTGGTGTGGTGCGTTGTCTAGGGGTTTTATAGGCAGATGAGGATTTTTCGAGAACATGAGAAAAAGCTTAGGGGTGTGGACTTATTAAGCCGTCCTAGGATATTTACAAGTAACTTGATACAAGTAACCTCCTTGTGGATAAAGTGGGGGTCCTATGGCCAGGATCCTCACTGAACTTAAATGTAACTGGCCTGTTGCTATGCTACCGCTTCCACACCTTTAGGCAATAAGTCATTATGGTGTTAATATAAAGAGTTCGGCCCAGTGCTCTACGGGAGACTGGGTGGCCAGGCTGGAAGGCTGTAGGAGAGCGGAGCGGAGCCTAGAGTGGTGGCAGCGCCGGGGACTGAACTGCCACCTCAAAATAAAGTTGGGAATAACCTTTTCACCCCAAGAACCCTTTGCCGTAAATTTCTTTGGTCACAGTGAATCTATAGCGAACTTGCCTGGGGCTGAAACTTATATTCAAGACACTCCTGCTCTGTTAATTTCTCCCCGAGATACCAGCATCTTGGTCTGGGGGCATATGAAACAAGGCCACCTGCTCAGCCTGACCCCAAGGTGGGCTGAGGCATTGTTTGCTGAAGAGTAAATTAAGTGCAGTCTTATCTTTAAGGTGGAATCCTTCTTGCCTTTTACTGTGTTATGGCTGGGTCTGCATGCTAAATTAGTTTGCCTAGTTTGCAAAATCACCTCATTAGATCTGAAAGAGGAAAGACAGCACATAGGCCTGGGCCTTTTAGTATGCTAAAGTCAATCTTACAAATGATTAGCATAATAAAAACATGTGCTACTCTTCTTTATCTGCAGAACCTTAACTGATCTTACTGAAGAATGACCCTAGAGCTTAATCTTTAACACAGAGTTTTGGTCGGGGTTTCCTTGCATGTAGTTACATTGCTCTGACTGCAAATATTCTGCCTTGCATTTTCCGGAGGCCCTCACCCTACTCTGACTACACCCACAGTCCCTGTCTCAATAGTTAGGAAACTCTTCAAAAACCCAGGGGCCAGCAGGAGATAATCAGTATTGTCTTTGCAGGGGACATCGTTGTTATCATTAGACAGTAGTGGAATACCAGTGCTCAGAATGCTTACAGCATCAGCGGGTGTGGTAAGGAAGGCAGTACTTAATTCTAGGACCTAAGAACTGGGTTAAACCTGGAAACTGAACCACAGCAGTTAGCGCACACAAAGGGCATTTGCCAGGAAGCAACATGGCAGAAGCGGCCACTGACAAAGTGTCGCGATAGGTACTTCCAAGGGGATCAGTTGACGAGATCTTGAGCCAGGACCCGGAGGGCTGGGGCAGGAGTCCTGGTAGAGCAGGGAGGCGGTGAAGTAGGTATCGGCTACGGCAGCGGAGTAGCATCAAGGGCTTCAAGTGGTGGGAACCCCGGCCATGGAACATATTACAGTGCCCAAGGTAAGGAGAAGGGTTGAGTGAGTGAGGAAGGTGCCACGAGCTCAGTCTCGGTGTTCAGCCGGGAGCCTAGGCACACCCCTTTAAGCCTTCTCAGTGTGCTCTTTGAGGGCCCCTTCCCGTGCTGGGACCCGAGTTCTTTCTTGCATTACACCCCATTTCAACCAAACTGAACTCTTCTCAGGACCCGCCTGCAGGCAGCGCCGCAGAAGAGCGGGGTCTGAGCCAACCATCCTCTCGCGCGATGCTGCCTTCGCGCTTGGTGGGCGCCTGCCGGGTCCCTCCCAGCCCTGTCCCAACCCTACCTCCTCCCGGCAACTCAGCCGTTACCTCACACGCACCCTTATTACAGCCTCTTAAACACACTCGCTGCAATTGTTACCGCCTGCCTTCTCGAATACCCCACGTGGCATCATCTCCAAGAGAGTTACTTCCTTCATCCAGCGTTCCCCTACCTTGCTCTTGGTTCTTTCTGCCCCAACGGCTGCCCAGACCACCACCACTGCCCTCGCCCTGGCTCCCTGGCGTTACTGAGTGGGTTTTAGGGGCGACAGCACCTCTCCAGCCCAAGCTAGGCTGTGGGAAAGGAAGGAGGTGTAGCAGAGTGAACCTGGACCTGCTCAGCCAGGGGGTAAAAACTAACAGTTGGCATTGCCAGGCCTAGTAGGCGCATGTTTATAGTGCTCAAGAAAACTTTAACCCCAGTTAGAACCACATCTACTTTTCTTTGCAGACCCTACTCTTTCCCTCCCTAACACCAGTCTCTTTCTACTCCAAATCCACCTCCCTCCTATCAGTTTTCTTTCTACTATCTGAGGCTCAGGGAAGAGTTCACAACTAGTCACTGCTAAATTTTTTTCTATCAATCATAACAGATGTCGCCCAGGCTAACTGAAGTCCACATAAAAGCCCAGTTAGTTGCAATCGAAAGATCATGGATTTTGAAGCCAAAAGACTTGAATTAGAATGTTGGTCCCTTTAATTACTGTCTGATGACTTTGGACAAATTATTTAACCTCTTTGAGCCTTTCTTTCCTCCTCTACCACAAGGGATAATGCAATTTGCTCAACACTCACTTCACAGAGTGGTTGTGAGGACTAAATAAAAGGACTGTGTGAAAACTTTTCTGTAACTAGATGAGTGTCCTGCCCACTTCTTAATTTGAAATGATGATGCTGCCTGATAGGCAAAGCAGCAACTCCAACCTTCAAACCTCTCCTTTCCTGACTCCTTTTTTACGCCTGTTCTTTGTTGAAGATAACCACATCCCTTGTAGCATCTAGCTTTACCTTTCTCTGGGTCCCTTCCTTTCTAGGTTCTGTTATTTGTTCCAGGTTCCCTGACATATATAAGAAGGTGGCACCATCCAAGTAAAGGGGCTTCTGCTATCCAGCCTCCCTCTTCTCCCAACCTACCTAGTCCTGCGCCGTCTACTTGCCTAGTTCAAAATTACCTCATCTAAATACTCCCTTTTTGCTTTTTCAACCTGGGAGAGAGGTGGAGGTTGAATTGCCCTTGTGCTTGTATATTAAAATAATCAAATATTGAAATTATTGAAATCCCCCTTTTGAGTGATTAAAGCTATAAACTGGGCCATCTGCATGGTAAGGGAAAGATACCATTGTCCCATACATATCAGAATAATTATAGTAGCTAACTCTGAGTAACTACGTGGCAGGCACTATGCTAAATGCTTTGCATGGAATAGGTCTTCAATCCTTATGACAACCTGTAAGGGAAGTACTGTTATTATTCCCATGTTGCAGATGAGGAAACTGACACCCATAGAGGTGAATGTGATTTGCCTAATAGGTACAAGTGCTGTTTCAGACTGGTGTGGAGATGGGGTTAGTGCTCAAGAAAACTTTAACTGGCATCAAGGTCAGACCCCATTTGTACTACATGGATGGTATTTTGAGTCTTGGAATACAAATAAAAACTCCAAGTGAAGATGTAGTTCCTTAAATAAAATTGGCATTTCTTTTGGTGCCTGGTAGGGCTGTGAGTGTAAGTATGCTGCCATGAGTATATTTTTTTCTTTTATTATTTTAAGTGTCTGGGAAGGATTGGGGTTGCACTAATGTGTACGGGTTAAAATGGCCTCTCTTTTGTTAATTCACTGTTTCCCCAAAAGGGAAAGACGTCTGTCTTACCAGTGTGAGGACAGAGAGAACCATGAGCTTGTCAGTCCTAAGTTCTGTGTGTCAAATGCAAAAGTGACTTCTATTTTTGGCTGTCTCTTGAGTCTTTTTTTCTTTTTGAGAAGACTTCTTTAAAAATTCTTAATTACATATAGGAAAGTTCATAGATTATAAGCTTATACTCCGTGAATGTTCACAAACTGCACACACCCAGATCAAGAAACATTACCAGGAGTTCCCTTATTTTTCTAGTGAATACCCCTCCCAAGGGTAACTTATATCAACTTCTAACAGAATAGACTAATTTTGCCCTTTTGTTGTACTTAATATGAATGGATTTATGCAGTATATGTTCTTTTGGTCTGGCTTCTTTTGCTTGACATTATGTTTGAAAGATTCATCCATATTATTCTTAGTAGTTATAGATCATTCTCATTGCTGTATAGTATTCCATTTTGTTAACATAGCACATGTGATTTATCCATTCTTCTGTTAATGGGGAATTTCCAGTTCTGGCTGTTACAAATAGAACATTGTTTTGATGGATATACATATGCATTTTTGTTGGGATATACATATCAGTGGAATTTCTGAATTGTAGGATATGCATACGTTCAGCTAGAGTAGATACTACCAATTTTGCACTCCCACCACCTATTTATGAGAGAGGAACTGTCCTTTTAAGTTATAACTTTAGGGTTTAACAATGATTTTTGTATCACCTTAGGCCTACCCAAAACTTCAGTGACTCTCTTGTCTAAATCAGAATTTGTTTTTGGTTTTTAATTTTTCCCTACCCCATCACTTTTTTGTCAGTGTAGAATTTTAATTACCTTTCTTTCCTGGAAAGTAACCTTATCAATTAGGATTTTTTCAGCTAACATTTATTGAGTTTCAGCTGGCTTGGAAGTTTACTGTAGTGGTTAAAAGTACATGCTTTGGAGTCAAACTGTGTGAATTCAAATCTCAACTCTGCTGCTTAACTAACTTTGTATGTCACTTCTCTGTGCCTTTGTTTCTTCATCTGTAAAAGTGCTTATAATGGTGTCTGGCACATCGTAGATGCTTAATTTAGCTACCAATTATTATCATCATCATTATTTATTTTTATTTTTATTTTCTTTAAGGTATCATTGATATACACTCTTATGAAGGTTTCACATGAAAAACAATGTGGTTACTACATTCACGCATATTATCAAGTACCACCCCATACCCCATTGCAGTCACTGTCCATCAGTGTAGTAAGATGCCACAGAGTCACTATGTGTCTTCTCTATGCTACACTGTCTTCCCCGTGACCCCTCCCACACCATGTGTACTAATCACAATACCCCTCAATCCCCTTCTCCCTCCTTCCCCACCCAACCTCCCCCACCCCTCCCCTTTGGTAACCGCTAGTCCCTTCTTGGGGTCTATGAGTCTGCTGCTGTTTTGTTCCTTCAGTTTTGTATTGTCGTTATACTCCACAGATGAGGGAAATCATTTGGTACTTGTCTTTCTCTGCCTGGCTTATTTCACTGAGCATAATACCCTCTAGCTCCATCCATGTTGTTGCAAATTTATCATCATTATTATTAATAGTTATTATTTACAAAACCCCACATTGGGAATTGTTATGGGTACATAGCTGTTTTAGATATAGCAACTGCCCTCTGGGATCTCTTAAACAGGCAAGGTAATAATATGCCAAGCACAAGATCCATGAATGAAAGTGAGTACTTTCATCAGAGGGACAAATAAAATACTGTTATAGTTTAAAGGCAAATAAAGTCCAGGTCTAGATGAGTATGAGAAATATGAAATGAAGAAAGCTTTATGGAATGAGTGGCATTTAAGCTGAGTCTGAGTAATGGGTAGGATTTTACTCTTCATATATTGGGGATGTGAGAGAGTTTCTCTACCAAGGGAACTACAAGAGCATAAACTCAGAGGCAGGTGACTTATTAGGGCAAAACAGTAAAAGGAACGTATCAAGGAATTAGGTGGAGATATAGATTTTGTAGATTATAGAGGACCTTGAATGTTAAACACTGAGGAATTTGAACTTGGTTCTATAGGTAGCAAAGAGCTGCTAAAGCTTTGTAAGTCTAGAAATGTACAATATAAAAATGAGAAAGGACATATTAAAAGATTATCTAAATGAGAGATGGGAATGCAGTTTCTTTTTGGTGAGATGGAAGTGTTCTAAAATTGTGATGGTTGTACAAATGTAAATTTACTAAAAAATAGTGAATTATACACTTAAAACAAGTGAATTTTATGGTATGTAAGTTCAATAAAGCTGTGGTGAATGAATGAATGAATAAATATAAAGGATCATCTAGTGATAGTGAATCCTCTCATTTCACAAATGTGAATGCTGAGGCCCAGATTGCTGAAGTTTCTTGTCTGGTGTCAAACATCTAACAAGTGACAGAACCAGCATTGTCTTTTTGTTTTTTATTATGCATGGTAAGTTGAGACTATGATAAACTGTGTAGATTTATCATAGCAACAACAGACAAACTAATTCTAAGTGCTGGATGGTATAGAATACTATTCTGGATAATAATAAGTGATAACATTTTATAGTACTTTAGTGCTTACATAGTGCTTTTCAAGCCACCCTACCTGATCTCAAGATTACAATTTATAGGAAACTTTCCTACAAGCAGGCAATTTAGCTTGACTTCCAGGAAACTAAGAACCAAACTTAATGTTCAGTCATATTAACTATATTAGCCCTTGTACTTAGCACAATTGCTTCTTCTTCCTCTTCATGGCTTTGTTTTTCTGTTCTAGTCTAATTGTAGATCTAAAACTAATTGTAGATCTTTTATTATAAGTCACCTCAACTTCATTTAGGAAAGAGTCAGGGTCAAAATAAATCAAGATAAAACTGGGTAATGTGTTTTTCATTATCAAGGAAACATGATTTCTAGAGGTGAGGATTGTACTCTACTTCCAGTTCTCTAAATCCAAATCCAGGTGGCTTTATTTTGATCCTTTCAGTCTAGGAAGTAGCATAACATAGTGGAAAAAACCATGAACAGACTAGAGCTGGGTTTGATTTACAGACGATTATTTCTTGGCTCTGAGTTCTTGGACAAATTACTCAAATTCTCTGAGTCTCAATTTCCTCATCTGTAAGTGGGGATACCTACCTCTTGGGACTATGATGAAGGTTAAGATAAGGTATAAGAAGAGCCTGGGACATATTAAGTGCTCCATAACTGTGTATCCCCTTCTCTTTACATCAGAGCCAAACAATGGTATTGGCTTTAGTATACATTAGTCCTGGGAAGTCATAAAGATCAGCCTGCCTCAAAAAGGGAGATTTTCCTTAGCATCCAGAAAGGCTCTTGGTACTCTAGCGCAAAGGGAGAAGCTACCCAGACTACCTCACTGACAGCAGTCTGGATTTTGGCCACTATTATTTTATGGGCATTGGAATCATTTTCATCACTACCAAAACTTCCTCCTTTGACCTCACTTTTGTACTTGGGAAACCCTAAGTTGTTACTCCTAGAAACCATTGGGATTTAGGGTTGTGTCTTTTTAGTTATCATTTTGTGGTTTTGTGGTGTGTAATACTTAAATACTTTAAATGCTTTATAATGTTTTTTGATAAGCTCCAAAGACATTTTATTTATTTGAGAAACCCATCCTGGACAAGAGTCAGGAGACCTGAGTTCTGGTCTCAGCTCTGATACTGACATGCTGTGTGCCCTTAGGTTTCATTATCGTCATGGGTAAGACAATTACGCCTAACCTTTACTTAGCAATTACTATGTGGCAGGTACTATTCTAAGTGATTTATATAAATATTACATATTTATATACTCATTTAACACTTATAACAATACTGTTGTTCTCATTTTAAACATAAAGAAATCAAGACCTAGAAAGCTTCAGCTACTCACTGAAAGCCAGAGTATGAAGTAGTCTGTGACTCAAAAGCCTGTGCTTTTAACCCCTGCACTGTACTGCTTCAATAAAGTGAGCAGATTGGATTGTACCAGCATCTCCTAAACCTTGTTCATCATGACCACTAGTCCGACAAGATAAATAACTTTTAAAAGATAAAAAGGATTCTAAGGTAAAATATGTTGACACCACACACACTGTGGACATTCATAGTGAACTGTCACCTATTAAAGTCTCTGAGAAACTGTTTACATTTGTTTAACACAGTTTCCTTAATTTGACTGCAGAACTCTGTGTGTGTGCATCTATTAATATCCTGTAGACTAGGGTTCATAGAACATGCTTTGAGAAATTCTGGTGTCAGTCGGGAAAGTTCATTGGAAGTACTCTTCAGTACTTTCAGCACTTGATGGATGTGTGGACTCTGAAATTCAGCATTCCTTTCTGAATTTCAAATTTGCTTTAATTGTAGGGGTGCTGAAAAATAAGGTGCGAGGAGGCATACATTCAAGACTAGTTTGGGTTGCATTTTTAACACTTGCTTCAGATGACCTTGTACATCATGGCACAAAGGACATCATTTGCCTGCCACCTTTTCCTTTCCTCCCTCCTGCCCTGTTACATATTTTATCACTTATTACTTTAAAGAAGATACCTAAATTAGAGATTCTTGTCGTGAAAGTAAGGGCAAGACTTTTCACAATGTTTTCTTGATGAATACTTTTGCTGTCAGAGGTGATGCCGCATGGGGCAGGGTTTATGTGGGACATGTGTACAGTTGATGGGTATCATCACACTGTTGGTCCTCCTGGAACTAGATGTTGTGTCTTTTATTTATTAAAATTTTCCAAGTTATTACCAATGGTTGTGGCAATTCAGGACAGTAAATGGACCTCTGAAATGCACCTGATTTCTTCTTGTCCTCTTTTCCTGAGAGCGAAGTGAAAAATATAGCATGGTTTATGGTCCACAGCTTCTCCAAGATGATATATCATAAATGTCAGAGTGCCCTGTCTGCAGCCCTGGAGTGCAAAACTAACAAAGCTATTGGGTGGCCTGTCTAGGAATTAGTCTGTGTAGGACCTAGTGGTGGTCAGCCACTTTTCAACTTGTTTCTTTCCCTGCATCTCTCTCCTTCTCTCTACTTCACTCTCTACTCTTCTTTCTCTTTCCGTCTTCTTCCTTTTTCACCCGTTCTCTCCTTTCCTCTCTTTCTCCTCTCCTCTTCCCTCGTCCCTCTCCCCTAATGTCTCTTGCATTTCTCCCCTCCATTTCTCCCTCTTTTTCTTTCTCCCCACCCACCACTGCCCTACACACACATACATACATATACACACACCTACTATGGGACCCAGGTTTCTGTGGGATAAAAGCATGCCAGGCAGAGGAACCCTCTTACACCCTGTCTCAGAACCAGAAGGTATTCTGGTGCCGTGAATAGAGAAAGGGGAAGGTCTGAGTAATTGCAGATCCCTTAGAAGGTACTACATGCTAATAGACACAGGTTCCCTGTGGTGTGGAGCCCTATGAGAAGTCCATATCAATAGTTTTGATATCAACAGTATTGTATCCCTCTCCTTCAAGGCTTTGTCAGGGACTACCGTCCAATAGGCACATAGCACCCTCCATACATGGACATTGCAGCCTTTTGGTAGGTAGTGTCTTGGACCTTGGAACTCCTGAGTAGCCAAATTTTCCCCTTCTTGAGCAACTCCTGCCATGCAAGGCTGCCTGTCCTAGGACAGGCAGAAGAAAACCAAAGG